>CM031960.1:8420365-8440365 GCA_018749465.1 Paracanthobrama guichenoti | reverse complement strand
GACTCTACAACATTTATCAGTGACAGTAATTTGTCACATATATAATTTGAACATATAATGTGGAATAGAGTTATGTCAATATATGGAATTTCTGATAGGTTTCATATATGTTTTTACTTTATATGAGCATATATCACATATATTGATATTTCATATATATTACATTTCCGTATGGGACAAAATGCACAAAAACTAAGGGTACTCCAAGTGATATGCCACAACAACAGTTTTATTTTAAATGAATGGCTGCAACAATAAAACGTGTGAATATGGGGTGTATGTTCATATTGTGTGTTTGTGCATGCACACGTGTGCGTTTGTTTGTGCATGTCTGTACGTGCACATTCATATGTGTGTGTGTGTGAGTGAGAGCAAATTAACATAAACATAGGCATTCTATAGAATTATTAAAATCACAAAAATGTTCTTAGTTGTATGTAAGTGGATAGTTGTTTCAAAACACGTGTGACAACCTACCCCGCCACTGTCACTCATTGTTTAGCTAGCTGTATTAGCACGGTGCTTTGAAATTAGCACAAGGTTGATACACCATTCTTTACTACAGAAACTACACTTTGACCTGATAAAAAAAAAAATTGTTTTACTTTCTTACCTCAGAATTAGATGTTCTGCTGTAGCTTCAGGAGAGATTGCAACACAGACTGGAAAACCTCCACGTGGGATCGTAAAGGAAGTCAGAGGAAACTGAAACTGTCATATGACTCCTATCTTATTGGTATTGGTAGTGTTACAACTCTCCCCATGTTACAACTATACCGGTCTCCCCTATAATAATTGACTGCTGGAAGAACTGCTGCGATCTAAACCAATTATACAGTCAGTCATATTTTTGTCATTTTTATAACTGTGGTTAATGCTTTTATTTAGCAAGGATGCATTCAATTGATCAAAAGTGACAGCAAAGACATTTATAAAATCAAAAGACCTAAATGCGATGAGGCAGCACAACTTGTTTTCAACATTGATAATCATAAATGTTTCTTGAGCAGCAAATCATCATATTAATGATTTTTGAAGGATCATGTGACACTGAAGACTGGAGTAATGATGCTGAAAATTCAGCTTATAACATCACAGGAATAAATTATGTTCTAAAATATATTCAAATGGAAAAGAGCAATTTTAAATTGTAACAACACTGTTTTTTTTTGTTTTTAATGAAATAAATGCAACCTTTGTGAGCATAAGAGAAGTCTGTGTCATATCTTTATATCATAGGTTTACTTTATATCAACATTATAGTGAGTGAAAAAGAGAATTTTCATTTTCACATCAACCATTCCTTACAAGAATCCGCTATATTGAAAATGAGGGAAAAACTGCGAGAAAAGAATTCAAAAGGGCACCTAAAGACAAAAGATTACGATAAAGGAGGAAATTCTGTGGGTTTGGAGGAGATGGTGAGATGGGATTTGCCTCTAGGAAGAAGCAACACCCCATGTGCGTCATGTGTGTGTGTGTGTGTGTGTGTGAGAGAGAGAGAGAGAGAGAGAGAGAGAGAGAGAGAGAGAGAGAGAGAGAGAGAGAGAGAGAGAGAGAGAGAGAGCCACAGGCCTCGAGAACCGGCAAAAGGCAAGTCCAAACAAACATTTTCACTCGCATCTGCTGCTCTACCTGTTCTTCTTCCTACAATCCACTGTTAATGGTGCCTCGACAATAGCAACAAACAACTTTGTTACATCAGTATGAGAGCAAAAATGAAAGATGAAGATGCTGTCAGACACTGACACACAGATAACAAATGTTCTGAAAAGCGTAGAAAGACACAAACACACACAGTTCTGTTCAGATGATATGATGTCAACTTCCTGCTAATGGCCAAACACACAGACACTATCCCCCGGTTTTACAGACAATGCTTAAGCCTAGTCCCAGACTAAAATGCATGTTTGACCTCTTGCACTGACATATCTTAAAATATGTCAGTGCCATTGTTTTGTCTCAAGATGCACAACAGTAATGTGTTTTTTTTTTCGTTCTTTTTTTTCTAAGGCACGTTTATAAAAGATACTTTAAATGCAAATGAGTTTGTGCTACCGGTACAAAGGGCGGAGCTTCAAGAGCTAATGCTCAAAGCCACTACAATTTTGTTGCTCCGGAAACAAAACAGAACAATTTCACACCCCAAAAATTTCAGAAACCGTCAGTACCAGAATATATGCTGCATGGAGATAGAACAGGTATAGTTCAGTTTAATTACAGTTATAAATGATGTTGTCATCTTGCTTTTATCCACTATTAGTACAAGCCTGTTGTAGCGGATCCCATCTGAATGATGGCCAAAACTTTATATGTGAATTTTGTGAAGTTTATTGTAATCACACAAAAGATGAAGCATTCATTTTCACTTCAGACAATCACTGTAAGAGCTGAAATGAAAATGAAGCCATCTTTTACTCGCCCTGCTGTTGTTCCAGTGCCCTATGTCCTTCTATCTTTTTCAGACCTCAAAAGCAGAAATTCTAAAAAACATCCTGCATGCGCTCCTCCATATAATGGCAGTGAATGGCAACCAGGCTAAAACGTTACAAAAAGGATACAAAAGTATCACGCAATGATACAGTGAGACACGTGCCAAATATGGAAAGTGTTCAGGAGGCATACTATAAGGTTTTGCGAGAAAGAAACCGTATTATTCAGTCAAAACACTGAGCTCGGCCGGTACACAACATTCACTTCAGGAGGTTTACCTTATTATTGTATTATTTTGTATTATATACCTTATAGAAAAGATGGTTTGAGTCACGTTTGTTTCTATTGAGCCGGATTTCTCAAAATGGAGCGTGTGTGTGCTTATCCTAGATACCATGACAACAGTGCAGCTGCTGACAGCTTGCACACACTCACAGGAACGCGTGCAGAGTAACGGCCAAGTTCATTATTTTGACTGAATAATAATGTTTTTTTTCTTGCAAAACCTTTAAGTATGCCTCCTGAACATCTCACTGTATCATTGTGTTATACTTTTGTATCCTTTTCTTAAAGTTTTAGCCTGGTCGCCATTCACTGCCATTATATGGAGAAGCGTGTTCAGGACGTTTTTTAAAATGTCTGCTTTTGGGGTCCGAAAAAGATAGAAGGACATAGGGCACTGGAACAACAGCAGGGTGAGTAAAAGATGGCTTTATTTTCATTTTAGGGTGAACTGTCCCTTTAAGGCCGAACACCAAGGACGATAACTATAATCTATAAAGATAACCATATTAGCATTCACACCAGAGGAACGATGTTGTTCTGTTTATTCTAAGCGCGTGCTTGTCTGGTGCTTTAAATGCTCGAGCTCATTACAGCAGGATAAATTCTGATTGGCTGTCAATGTTTTTATGTTTTTTGTTCATTCTTACATCCAACAAAAAAACTTGAGATATTCTTGTTCTGGAGAAAATGACGGACAGTGTATATTCTGCAACTCGCTCAGGGCAGGGTCTATGCTAATACTGCAAAGCAAGCTAGAAACCTAACTAAGTGCAAAAAAAGTGACCATTTCATCCGATGTCCCCTTTAAATGTCCTAATTGATCTAAGCCATGTCTGTGAAACTGGGCCTCTATTGTCACAGTGTGTTTTGGGTGTTTCATGTTCATGTTTTTGAGTTATTGTCATATTCACTGCCATGTTCACTGTCATGTTTCTTATGCGGCGTTCCACTCCACTTTTAGACATGCACTTGTGAACTTCCCTAAGCACTTCCCCTCGGGGGAATCCCCGCCGCCATTTTGAAGTGCGTTCCACTTCGTGAAGTGGACAAGGGAAGTTTATATGGACAGACCCTTGCTACCTCGATTTTAACCGAGGGAGTGAGTCTACTTCATATGTACACTTCAGGCAGCTTCATATACCACAATGCAACACGATTGTGACGTCGCTGCATATCGCGTTTAATTTACCCCACCACAAACAACTCTTATGATATTTTATTTATTTTTAAAAACATTTAAAACAACCTAAACACACCTATATACATCTAGAATGTTGCATTTAACAATTTCGTAAAGGAAATAATAATAATAAATCAACTCCGCAGTGGATTCCAAGTGCTCAAGTTCAGTCCATTGCAAAGGTTCCGCCAGTAATGGGCACTCATGCAACGTAAGCAAAGACGCACATCCGAGTGAACGAGACGGAGGGAAGTTAGCGAGTGAAGGGCATAGTAAAAACGAACTAGAACGCAGCACAAGTTTGCTTTGTTCACTGCCATGCACTTCCTGGTCTTGTCATGTGTTCCATTGCCATGTGATTCCCATGCCCTCATGTGTCGTGTCATTGGCTAATTGTCTCATCATTGTTCACAGGTGTCCCTTGTCCAGTCTTTAGTCTCAGTGTATTTAAGCCCTCATGTTTGCCATGTGTCCTTGTCTTGTATTGATGTTGTAATCTACTGTTGGTGAGGCTTTGGGTTGCCCTATATTTGTGCTACGTTTTGCATTATGCGTACATGTGTGTATAAAGGATGTACACGTTTTCTGAAAATGTTAATGTTTTTCCATGATTTTTACACTTTTTTTTTTTAAATAAAGTGACCCACATTTTTCATTACAGGTATTCTCAATTAATTTTATATATAATATAAAATTATATATTAAAAATATATAATTTTTCTACGCTAGAAGTCACAAGGTGTAGCTTGATGATGCCTTGATTTGGCTGAGCTTTTATTATGCTGCAGACGACCACTTCCGATTCTGCTCTGCGGCTACTATGAGACACTTGTTGCTCACTGCAGTAAGCTAGATCGATATTAGGCATGGTAAAACATGGTACACACGGTAAATAAAAAAAAAGAGAGAGTTAAACAATAAGTCTAACTGTGAGTTATACAGCAATGATTAGTTTTCTGTCGATGAATGTATCCAAGCAGTTGCTCACCTGTCTAATAAAATGCATATTAAAGCGTCTTTGGTGTTTTGATGGTGTTTGGTGCGTTGATAGATAACGCACGGACAAAAAATTGCTTATTTCTCTGGATTTAAACATTTGGGACTATGTAAGTACACAAGTCAACAAAATACACTCACCTAAAGGATTATTAGGAACACCTGTTCAATTTCTCATTAATGTAATTATCTAATCAACCAATCACATGGCAGTTGCTTCAATGCATTTAGGGGTGTGGTCCTGGTCAAGACAATCTCCTGAACTCCAAACTGAATGTCAGAATGGGAAAGAAAGGTGATTTAAGCAATTTTGAGCGTGGCATGGTTGTTGGTGCCAGATGGGCAGGTCTGAGTATTTCACAATCTGCTCATTTACTGGGATTTTCACGCACAACCACTTCTAGGGTTTACAAAGAATGGTGTGAAAAGGGAAAAACATCCAGTATGCGGCAGTCCTGTGGGCAAAAATGCCTTGTTGATGCTAGAGGTCAGAGGAGAATGGGCTGACTGATTCAAGCTGATAGAAGAGCAACTTTGACTGAAATAACCACTCGTTACAACCGAGGTATGCAGCAAAGCATTTGTGAAGCCACAACACGCACAACCTTGAGGTGGATGGGCTACAACAGCAGAAGACCCCACCGGGTACCACTCATCTCTACTACAAATAGGAAAAAGAGGCTACAATTTGTACGAGCTCACCAAAATTGGACAGTTGAAGACTGGAAAAATGTTGCCTGGTCTGATGACTCTCAATTTCTGTTGAGTCAGAATTTGGCGTAAACAGAATGAGAACATGGATCCATCATGCCTTGTTACCACTGTGCAGGCTGGTGGTGGTGGTGTAATGGTGTGGGGGATGTTTTCTTGGCACACTTTAGGCCCCTTAGTACCAATTGGGCATCGATTAAATGCCACGGCCTACCTGAGCATTGTTTCTGACCATGTCCATCCCTTTATGACCACCATGTACCCATTCTCTGATGGCTACTTCCAGCAGGATAATGCACCATGTCACAAAGCTCGAATCATTTCAAATTGGTTTCTTGAACATGACAATGAGTTCACTGTACTAAAATGGCCTCCACAGTCATCAGATCTCAACCCAATAGAGCATCTTTGGGATGTGGTGGAACGGGAGCTTCGTGCCCTGGATGTGCATCCCACAAATCTCCATCAACTGCAAGATGCTATCCTATCAATATGGGCCAACATTTCTAAAGAATGCTTTCAGCACCTTGTTGAATCAATGTCACGTAGAATTAAGGCAGTTCTGAAGGTGAAAGGGGGTCAAACACAGTATTAGTATGGTGTTTCTAATAATCCTTTAGGTGAGTGTATATAACACTGTTTATAGTGGTTTTTGGATATTTTAATCCAAAAATCTTACATATTGTGCCTTTTAATATGAGATCATAACTATGCATACTAATTAAAATAAATACCTAAATGCTATTTTAAATGGTTTTAAATGGCATTTAGCATGTGACTTCGCAGAACATTTCACCTGTATCAATGACCTCTGAAATTCCCGTGCCTGTAGTGTCGGCCTCTCATCCAGCGCCGTGGTTAAAACCTGTGCTGCCATGACAACAGGTAAATTGGCTGACCTTTTGACTTGTGTCCTCCAGCCAACACGTCACTGCAGCGTTCGAAACCCCAACAAATGACCTTAAAGGCCTATCAAGACGAGAGCATTATGGATTACATGATCTTTCAGTGTTTCAGTCATGGATTGAGTTAGGAATAAGAATGTAAAGAACCATCAAGTTACAGTTCTGTTTTCCCTCACATTCCCAGAGGAAAATTATGAAACACTTTTTCTGTATTAACATTATCTCTGTTCCTCCTAAAATACATAAGAAAAAACAGGTACAAATAAGAAGTTTTTTGTTGTACAACAAGGGGGCTATAAAATTAATTTGGATAGCATCTCAGATCATTTACTATTGGATTAATTTTAATGGGATTTCAGTTAATTGTAAGATCTTTGCATTTTGAATACAGGCCAGGGTTATTACTAAAACTAAAACCATAAAACTAAAACAAATTATATAATAGTAGCCTATTAATGATACTAAAATATCACTGCTGCAGAGGTTCTTATCAAATATTAGCAGAATTTGAGCTGTTGAGATCTCTTCTGAACCTCTAAGGGTGATGTGAGATTACTAGGATATTTTTATTTTGCTTAGACCAATTTAAATGAAACCTTATAGTTGATCTCTCCTTAATCTCATTTGTGCAAGAATAAACAAGTGATTTTTTTTTTTTTTTTTTTTTTTTTGAAAATAGCATTTCATTTAAAAAGTTAAGGTGATGCTAAAACACTCTAAATCATTATGTAAACATTTAATCCACTGAAATGCGGTAAAATTCACTCAAACTTCACAATGGTTTGAGCACGTAAACATGACCGGAATATGATGCGCAGCTCCACACTGCCCCCTCCTGTCTGAACTCAGAACTGTACAGGACGCAGGCGACGTGACCACGGAGAACTTAAGCAGCGTGCTGTTGAAGGAGGATAAAATTAAGTTTCACGAAATCATTCCTGAATCTTTGAGAGGATTTCAACGACATGTTAAATGCGTAACCTGCTCATTTCCCCAGCTCAAACTGCGTTAATAACAGGAAACGGGGTAAGAGAGAGCTCCACCGACATCACACAGTAAAACATTCAAATCAAGTGTTGATTGTGTTAAAAATAAAAACTTGACAGAAAATACTAGAGCACAGCCCAAACCTTTCCTCTAACGTGTCATTTTTCACCTTTCGTTTAAAACTTTCCTCCTTCTCACGACTCTAATCTTGACGCTTCTGTTTGACGCCTCCTCCTCCCATCACCTCTTCAATTCTTCGTCACCTCGGCAGTCTCATTCCCTCTGTCAGCATATTTCGGTTCTGTCATCTTCCTCGTTGTTTTTCCCTCCTTCTCACTTTGCCTTTGGAGAAAATGAGCAGATGTTTTCTTCCTCTTTTCTTCCCTTACCTAAACTACCCAGAAAGCAATATCCATCATTTCACCTCCTCAGTTAACTAGACCCGATATAGTCCAGCTATGAGTAACCCACTTCTAGCCAAAAATAACCTCGAATGTGGTTACATGTCGTTTTTGCAAAATAACTTGTGATGTATGATATTCCATCATATAAGCAAAGTCAACAGTGATTGGTGTTTGGTTTCATTTCTTTGACATGTTCATGTTCAAGATGACTATTCCATGACAAGTCTGATCTTGGGCATCTATTAAATTTTCACTGACAGACAGCCCAAATTTTGTTTTAGCCTAGACATCAGGGCTGTGGTTGAACAGCTATTAGACATCTTTTAAACGTAAAATCGCTTGCTGGGTACCTGCTAATGCGATTATATTCAGGCAATATTGCGATTAAACTTTACCACATGTAAACGCAACACTTCATTCAAATTGATGCGATTAAGCTCATAATCATAGTAGGCTAAACATAACCATAGAAAACACTTTAATCCCCCATCTATTCCACTGACCAAAATGAGCATGTGCTCATCATGTACACGGTTGATGGTTGAACGTGATTTGTAAACATAGTGGTAAAGAAGGCATCCCATTTTTGGGGTGCTAAAGAAACTTCATTTTGACAACATTACGTGACATAGAAATAAAGACGGGCAGCTGGCCTCACATTTGACTCTAGAATACTTTGATATACAGAGGAGTTCATGGTTGACTCAATGACTGTGAGGTGCCCTGCAAAACAAGCCAAAAATCATCAACCCTCCATCAGCGTGCTTGACAGTCGGTATGAGGTATTTGTGCTGATATGCTGTGTTTGGTTTACTTGGCGCTGTGCACTATAGCTAAACATCTCCACTTTGGTCTTGTCTGCCCTGAGGACATTGTTCTAGAAGTTGAGGATTGTTCAGATGCAACTTTGCAAACCTAATCCGTGTTGCTATGTTCGTTATGGAGAGAAGAATCTTTCTCCTGGCAACCCTTCCAAATATGCCATATTTGTCCAGTCTTTTTGTAATTGTACTGTCATGAACTTTAACATTTAACATGTTAACTGTGGCCTGTAAAGTATAAGGTGGAGTTTGTGGGTGTTTTGCGATTTCTCAGAGCAGTGCACGGTCTGACCTGTATATCAATAAATTATAATAAATAATAAAAATTATCAAAAAACGTAATAATCACATTAATGGTGCACAATCATTGTTTACCAGTGGATGACCAGTGTAAAATCTGCATCCTGAAGCACTGATCTATAGGGATGAGAGATTCATTGGCTCTCAATGATATCAGATTGAGGTTACGTAGTGAAATTAGGACGTGCATATTTAACACACATTCCAAACAATGAAAATCAAACGCTGATGCCGTAAACTCAAGAGCGACTGAGGGATTATGTGGAATAGCATCTTTTGGGCCAGAGTGCCAAGAGGATTGGGACTCCACACACACACACTGAGACGAGCTGCATGTCTAATCCCGAACACTAGACGATTCCCCAAGGAGGTGAGACTTCAAAAAGGATCCCGCCCACAGCTACAGAGATAAAGCACCCCACAATTTTCAATTAACCAGTCTTTTTCATGTTTCGTTGCGTTCCCTCGGTTTGTTTTTCTTGTTTACTTAAAATTCCATTCTTTCCTTCATTCCTCTCACTATCTTCCAGGGCAAAAGTACCCACACAAGAAGAGACAAACACAAATTGTCTTCTTCACACTGTGAGACGCATATCAAACGCTGAGTAACGGGTCCCTTACCTTAACGATGACAAATAACGATAACAGCCCGCATCAGAGCGTTTGCATTATGGCTTCAGGCTACAGTCCCAAGATACTCACTGTCAACTTTTTCTTGTGCATGCCTGTCAATACTATCTACAGAAAAACCCGGAAAAATGTTTCTCCCCGGCAAGTATACACCTCAGGCTGTGATTTCCGTGGACTGAGAATGGTCTGCTGTTAAACGAAATTAAGCCAGAAACGAAAGGATAGTCAAATGGACTCAGTAAAAGTACTTAACAACTCATCTATATGTTGCAAGAAAATGGGGGGTGATATCCCATGAGGCAACAGGGCATAACCCCAGCACATTTTTGATGACAAGGCCAAATCCAGAGGCAAAAAGAAGTGCTGACAGCTACCGACACACTAAAGTGAGCAATCGCTCGAGGGCCTTTATGAAAAGCGACGTTATGAGTGACGAGCGCTCCTTATATAATTCAATAGGAAGGCATGCATGTGTGCTTATACAGGAGCAAGAGCGACAACATGATCTTTCATATTAGTGAGGCGTTAAAACTCCTAATTGCCCTGTTGAAACTCATTGGGTGTGACATCAAAAAGACATAAAAAGGAAAGAAAAAAAAAAAGCCAGTGAGGCATCTACTTGATTGCCTTGAGTAAAGCGCCACTGATTTGCATATTAATTGATATGCGGGAAGTGCAAAATGCCGGCGATGTGAGAAATTCATGTGTGGCGTCCTTCAAACTCCCTGTCCGCCTAAACGTGAGTTGGTGTGACACATCGTAAGATATTTAGACGCTTGGACCATGATGTGTTCATTACCTGCGGCTCTCTGCAAAAATAACAGGGACTTCTCAGTGACACACAGGAAGTAGAAATATGTTGTGTTGGATCTTACCTGAAATAGTCATATTCCAAATCATCTTTTCAACTCCTGTAACTTGAGAATCTTCAGAATGTCCACTGTGCTGAGGCATGTCGACATAAGCCTCGACACCAAAGAATAAAGAATGAGCGGCAACCTAAAACAAATCCCATTAATCTACAAAACAAACACAACACCAGTAATAAAGCCATAAAATAGACTCCTCAGGAATGTACAATTTCAGGGATCTTCAACCTTTTCCAAGGACCCTTCATGGATAAAGAGGAAGGACAGGGCTTACATAGTGTATAAAAAACTGAGTATGGTACCATATTACTTCATTTACATACTTTACAATGAAAGTATTTTTGGCATGAGAACAAAACATTTAGCAAAACTTATTTTTAATGGATTTTAATAAAATGAGTATACTACTATACTGTATTAATAATTTACAATGCTTACAAAGTCATTAAAATAATAAATTATGTATATTAATTAATGTGGGAGGGAATGGTGGGAAGGACAATGAAATGTTTAGTTGAACTTTAGCTTAGGTTGACTTATTTTGAATTAATTGTTTTTATTTGAGATCAAACAATAATTGCAATAAACCCCTGGTATATTGTACAAAATATAGCCTTACTGATCATTTTCTTCTATGGAGACAAAAAGGATCTAATTGAGTTCAAAATATTTCTAAATAATTTGTCCGAAAATCAGTTAGCAAGCTATTGTTTATTAGTACATTGACAAACTTTATGATGCTTGCAAAATAAATAAAATTATGTTTGATCATCACAATGAAACATTTAAGAAGAAAAATATCTTATTGAGTTGACAATATTTTTAGAATTTTTTTTTATTTCTTGTTTATTTTAAACAACATTTTTAAAGAATATTTTTTAAAAATTAACTTGAAGTGACAACCATCAGTTAATATTTAAATCTGTTTATGAAGTATTTACATAGACGTTCAATGTGGATGAGCTTAAAGGGAGCACACTGAGCTTTATTGAACAGCAATTAATAAATTATAAATTTATACATTTAAAAGGACAATTTTGCTAAGTAAATAATCTAGGTCATGTATTAAGTCCATACATATTTTAATATGAACAGCTATTATAGAAAATATCTATGAAATTATACTTTTTCTTATTGAAATCACACTGAAGCTGTGATTTTCATAGTAGTGCACCCTTTAAGCTCACCGCACAATAATATGAAATATTTAAACATTATAGAAGTGTAAAACCACAGAACATCAATAAACTGTACATTTATAATATAATGGATTCAAAAGTACAAGCCAGTAATGCCTGTGAAGTAATATTAGTGTAGTACACAATCTTATACAGCTAGTAAGCTAACAGTGTTCTTTAGCATCTGCGCTGTGTTGTTAAAATCTTTTGGATCTAACTGTAATTATTTCCCACATCCAGGTTCCAGGTTATAATACGCAAAAGTCTAAACATTAATCTCTTAATTTTGCAGTAAGAAGTTATACTTATCGAAAATAAAGGCTTAAACATCTAAAAATCTAAAAAAATCTCCCACATTTAAGGGATTCCTCTTCTGGCGAAAGTTTTCAGACAGCTTTCAAAATGGCCACCAGATAGTGTGAACACATGGATACCCATAACTCAGTGTGCATTGGTCTGATTATCTTGAAATTACAGGAGGTATATAGTAGCAAACACATAATTTGGTTGACATCAAGTAGGATGATAAATTATTTGTTTCTTTTTATAATCTGAGCTCAAAGACAGTATTGTGCTTAATGGGTACTTGAGCTTAATAGGTATGTAATGCATGACGGTGTTTTGTTTTGCTCTATCCTCTGTGCGTCTGCGTTCGACAATACGCATGTGTCAAGGGTTCTAGGGGCAAGGGTTACTCTTTCACTTGCTTACCGCTGACCGCTGGAAGCTAGTTATTTTATTCTATAAAGTTCTAAATATGGATATTTTTCTTACACAAATGTGCCACTTCGCTTCAGAAGGCCTTTATTAACACCCCAGAGCCTTGTGGAGCAGGTATATGATGGATAGATGCACTTTTATGGACTTTAAAAATGACCCAATAGTTACTGCCATTATAAAGCTTGGAAGAGCCAGGACATTTTTAATATAACTCTGATTTTATTCATCTGAAAGAAGAATGTCATATACACCTGGCTTGAGGGTGATTAAATTATGGTCTAATTTTCATTTTTGGGTGAACTATCCCTTTAAAGTTTTACACTCAAGATTCAGTAAACACTGGGATCAGACATCACCTATAAAAGCTACCTATGCAGCATTAAAACTCAGACATGATCTATCAAAGTGGACTTCAAAAGCTTTGCCGCTCATGTTAAAATATCCCCTCTCACAACAAGAGCCGCGGCGTGTTCACAAGGTCCTCTGCAGTCAGGAGACATTCCTAACACTTATACGGTCTCCATGGTTTCGGCCCGTATTAACAGCCGTCAATCAAAGTGCAGTGGAGAGGAAGGAAGTTGCTCTGGGACATGGAGCCTAGAGTTCATACAGGGAGAACATGCATTATGCATTACAGCAATAGGGAGAACACCTGAGGAGAAACAGTAGGACATGCTGTGAATAAGGGATGATAGTAAGATCCTGATACACTGCAGTCTGGCTACACGATGGAAAGAACAACCGTAAGAGGAACGACAAAACCGTTCCACTGCAGGAGACTAAAAGCATACAATATAATGGGTACATATATAATATATTCACACACATTCCAGAACAGTGCAAGGATTGGCTTAGGAAAGTAGAACTTTACGGGAACAACAAAACAAAGCCATCTTATTGTATGGTATCATTTCAAAGCTTGTTCTCAAGGTACCAAACATCATAACAGGAAGGAAGCAACACATTAAACATGAAAAGAAGCTGATGGCCCATTTGGGGTTCCTCAGATTGCCACAATGATGGAATACTTTGGAGAACATGTATGTTTCCATCAACCTGTTTTTATGTGCATTTTGAAGTATCGCATCAGAAACGAGTGATAGAAACGGCAAATAATTTTTTATTTTTTTTTAATCCTTTAATTCGCAAAAAGTTTTTACACTCGCTTGAAGTGGTTTTTGACGTGTGCCAAAAAAAGTTAATGCGAATAATGGGAGATGGAAACACATTTGCTGAATAAATTCTGACGTAGCGAACATTAAACCCACATGACTAATCGGCTGTTTCCAATTATGGTGTTTTATTTACTGTTGGTTACTAGGTTACCAATACCACCATCATCTGCTCAACATTTCAACAACTTGATGAAAACGCACCTAATTCACATTTGCTTTTTTGGTTGTTTTTTGCAGACTGGTTGTTTCACCTTTGGATGGAAATTTGGGAGATTATCATAAAAGAAAAGATAGCTTGAGGGACCATTGAGGGTCTTCAGATTGGAACTTGGAAGAAATATTTGTAACGTTAGAACCTAGGCATACAAACCCGATTCCAAAAAAGTTGGGACACTGTACAAATTGTGAATAAAAACAATGCAATGATGTGGAAGTTTCAAATTTCAATATTGTATTCAGAAAACCACATAGATGACATATCAAATGTTTAAACTGAAAAAATATATATATATAATTTCAAGGGAAAAATAAGTTGCTTTTAAATTTCATGGCATCAACACATCTCAAAAAAGTTGGGACAAGGCCATGTTTCCCTCTGTGTGGCATCCCCTCTTCTTTTTATAACAGTCTGCAAACGTCTGGGGACTGAGGAGACAAGTTGCTCAAGTTTAGGAATAGGAATGTTGTCCCATTCTTGTCTAATACACGCTTCTAGTTGCTCAACTGTCTTAGGTCTTCTTTGTCACATCTTCCTCTTTATGATGTGCCAAATGTTTTCTATGGGTGAAAGATTTCAGTACCCGGATCCTTCTTCTACGCAGCCATGATGTTGTAATTGATGCAGTATGTGGTCTGGCATTGTCATGTTGGAAAATGCAAGGTCTTCCCTGAAAGAGACGACGTCTGGATGGGAGCATATGTTGTTCTAGAACTTGGATATACCTTTCAGCATTGATGGTGCCTTTCCAGATGTGTGAGCTGCCCATGCCACACGCACTCATGCAACCCCATACCATCAGAGATGCAGGCTTCTGAACTGAGCGCTGATAACAACTTGGGTTGTCCTTGTCCTCTTTGGTCCGGATGACATGGCGTCCCAGTTTTCCAAAAAGAGCTTCAAATTTTGATTCTTCTGACCACAGAACAGTTTTCCACTTTGCCACAGTCCATTTTAAATGAGCCTTGGCCCAGAGAAAACGCCTGCGCTTCTGGATCATGTTTAGATATGGCTTCTTTTTTGACCTATAGAGTTTTAGTTGCCAACGGCGAATGGCACGGTGGATTGTGTTCACCGTGTTTTCTGGAAGTATTCCTGAGCCCATGTTGTGATTTCCATTACAGTAGCATTCCTGTATGTGATGCAGTGCCGTCTAAGGGCCCGAAGATCACGGGCATCCAGTATGGTTTTCCGGCCTTGACCCTTACGCACAGAGATTGTTCCAGATTCTCTGAATCTTTGGATGATATTATGCACTGTAGATGATGATAACTTCAAACTCTTTGCCATTTTTCTCTGAGAAACTCCTTTCTGATATTGCTCCACTATTTTTGGCCGCAGCATTGGGGGAATTGGTGATCCTCTGCCCATGTTGACTTCTGAGAGACACTGCCACTCTGAGAGGCTCTTTTTATACCCAATCATGTTGCCAATTGACCTAATAAGTTGCAAATTGGTCCTCCAGCTGTTTCTTATATGTACATTTAACTTTTTCCGCCTCTTATTGCTACCTGTCCCAACTTTTCTGGAATGTGTAGCTCTCATGAAATCCAAAATGAGCCAATATTTGGCATGACATTTCAAAATGTCTCACTTTCAACATTTGATATGTTATCTATATTCTATTGTGAATAAAATAAGTTTATCAGATCTGTAAATAATTGCATTCCTTTTTTAATTCACAATTTGTACAGTGTCCTTTTTCGGGTTTGTACTTATAAAAGGGATTTTAAATTATTAGCAGAATAAAGGGAAGAAACACTATTTAAAAAATAAATAAATAAATAAATAAATAAATAAATAAAAACCTTTTAAAGTTGTCCAGAATGTCCTTTGGAGAATCTTTATAAAGTAAAGTTCTCAAGGTGTTGAGATCATAAAGGGCAGGAAGAAACAATGTAAAAATGAAAACAATTTGAAGGACATACTGACTGAAACCTCTAAGAAATTCTCAAGGTATCAATGCTCATAAATGTAAGGAACACCAACAATATAAAAGCATAACTTTGAGGGAACATTGAGGGGTTTTAGATTGCAACTTGGCAGACAACTTTAGAGAACCTCTATGCATCATTTTAAAAGGGCAGTTTTAAAATGATTAAGATCATACAGTAAGGAATAATAATAATAAAAATTACTTTGTTGGACCATTTAAATGTTTTCAAGGTGTTGAGAGAGGGAAGAAGACTATAAACATGAAAACAGCTTAGGAGGAGCATACAAGGGTCTTCAAAATGCCACACTGATGAAAACCCTTTGAAGATCTTTAAAGACACTTCGCAGCTTCTCCAGCAACCTCATCATAAGCAAAAGGGTTTTTGGCACTTGAAATATATTGAAGTATATTGTATACAGGATATGAAAGCACACCTGTAGCTCAAACAGTATGGTGCTGAAAAAAACACCAAGGTCATGTGTTCAGTTCAAAATAAATGTATCAAATACATAAATAAATGTAAAGGCCAGTAAAGTTGTAGCAAGAAAATTTTCAATGAACCTTCCTAACCAAATTAAATGGCTGTGTGTACAAATTTGTTGCAAAACTTTTACCTATAGACTAGTTGTTTTCCTAAAAATACAAAGCTGATATAATGCAACTTAAAATCTACCTCCTACCTATATCATCCAATGCATCCAAAACTTTTCAATCTTTACAGGTTTCCGCACTGCTGTGGACAACACCAAGATCTTAAGTTCAAGCTCCTATGAGAAGAGCACTTCCATGAGACGGACAAAGTGAGGCATGAGTAGGAGTATGTCCAGAGAGTATGAGGGAACTGTCAGCAATGTCAAAGCCCACGCATGTTACCCTTTCATTACCAGTCCTCTTTCAAAGCCTTGGGTATGTCTCATGGAAACCAGGGCGCGAGTGAGTGGGGACTGTGTATGTTCACACACTTCTCCGTTCAGACTGATGAAAAAAAGCAAGTTGGAGACCAGGGGTCAGTTATATACACTTTATGTTAAGACTGTGTCTTAAGAACTAGTTTGACCAACTAGCAGCAATACAAGGAAATTAGTCATAATTTTCTGAATAAAGTTAAGACGATCTACCTTTTTGTGTACACTGTAAAAAGTAATACACTATAGCTACTCAATAAAATTGTGGCAACAGATTACAAGCATTAATTAAATTCAACAAATAAGAATTGCTTCATTAAATTAAACTTGAACCACTGGAGTCACATGGACTATTTTAATGATGTCTTAACTACCTTTCTGGGCCTTGAAAGTGTTCATTAAAGAGCTGTCTATGGAGGGGTCTGAGAGCTCTCAGATTTCATCATAAATATCTTCATTTGTGTTCTGAAGATGAACGAAGGTCTTACGGGTTTGGAACGACATGAGGGAGAGTGATTAATGACAGAGTTTTCATTTTTGGGTGAACTAACCCTTTAAAGGTAAGAATAGTAATTCTTACCTTAGCTATTCTTCATGCTGAAATGGGGATTTTAAAAGGAGAACAAATCCGAACAACTTGAGTTTGACATGTGCTGTTTATTTGAACAATTCTGTTACCAAATATCTATTAAATATACATCTCTCATTCAAGTTCAAAGCATCAGAGGAGACAGCTAAACCCCAGCATTTACAAGCACGTCTGAAACACCCCGTGTCCCTCACCTTTAAGGCCCCCAGGCATTTGGCTTTTTCTTGGACTGACCAGACAGAACAAAAACACTTCGGAAGCGAGAGAGAGAGGGAGAAAGCAAGCGAGAGAGTCTCCACAGCGATAGTGTGACTGTAAAGCTCAGGATATGAGAAACACTGGGCGGTCACTCCAGCTCATGAAGAAGATTAGATTTAGATGGGGTTAGAAACCATAATAGAAGCCATCCTGCCTTAAGTGTTACTGCCAGGAGAAAAGAATCATAAATTACAGTCCAAAGTTGTTGTTTTTTTTACATTGTTCATATAAAGGTTATTAAAAAAAAAAAAAACACTTCTGCGACTCCTACGCGACAGTTTTGAAGGTCTGCAGTATCAAGTTGGTTTGGTGGATGAGCCGGTTGGCACTGGCAAACACATTTATTGCCCTGGAAGAAAGGTGGAGAAGGAAGGAATACAAATTAAATCTGAGCACATATTAATGTTACAGGTGAAATTACAAATATTATGCATCAACACTTTTTTCGGGCACCCAACAAAAGAGCTAGTTTAGGTTAAAGGGTTAGTTCACCCAAAAAATGCAAATTAGCCCATGATTTACTCTCCCTCAAGTCATCCTAGGTTTATATGACATTCTTCTTTCAGATGAACACATATTAAAAAATGTTCTGGATCTTCCAAACTTTATAATGGCAGTGAATGGCTGTTTCTGTTTTGAATTCCATAAAAGAGCATCCATCCATTATAAAAGTAATCCACACGACTCCAGGGGTTAATAAAGGCCTACTGAAACGAAGCGATGCATTTGTGTAAGAAAAATATCCATATTTAAAACTTTATAAAGTAAAGTTTCGTCCGATCACCTTCCGCATTCAATTCATAGAAAAAGTGTTGAAAGTGCCTCTGCAGTTCAAAATGCCTACGCTACAAGTTACGCTCGTCAGACATTGCGTAAGCATTTTGAACTGCGAGAGACACTTTCAACACTTTTTCCATGGAAGGCGATCGGCCGGAACTTTACTTTCTAAAGTTTAAAATATGGATATTTTTTCTTACACAAATGCATCGATTAGCTTCAGAAGGCCTTTATTAACCCCCCGGAGCCATGTGGAGCACGTTATTTGATGGATAGCTGCACTTTTATGGACTTCAAAAGCAGAGCAACAATCACTGCCATTATAAAGCTTGGAAGAGCCAGGACATTTTTAATATAACTCTGATTTTATTTGTCTGAAAGAAGAATGTCATATACACCTAGGATGGCTTGAGGGTGAGTAAATCGGGCTAATTTTCAATTTTGGGTGAACTAACCCTTTAACACTTCATTCAAAATGAGCTGAAAATTAGGCAAAAAGTGCAATGTGAGTGAAATGCCATTTCCAAAAAGATGGACATTTTATACACTTTATACGTTCATCAACCACCATCATTATTGTTGCCTCTGCTCAAATAATTTTTAAAGTCTCACAGTGCTAATAAGGTAGGGGAGAGCGGGGCACAACCTAATGCTTTTTGACTTTCTCAGTTTGTGTAAATCCACTTGGGGTTCAGAGTATTTATTTTTCCCACATTAATTTCCCACATGTCTAGTACAGATATGTGGTTTTGTTTAATTAATACAATGTATACTTTTTCTTGATTTTACCCTAAAAGAATGGAAGTGAAATGTGACAACATGCCCCATAGGTGGGGTACACTGTAACATGTGAGGGGCACATTGTAACGTGACCAAATGACAGCTTAAAATGTTACCTGATATAATAAAAAAATATCCAAGACAAACTAAAATATTTTGTCAATAAAATACAATTTTTTTTTTTTTAAATAAAATAACGGCATTTTTAATAATTAAAAAACATACAAATTTTTGAGTTTGACAAACATCACTAAATACAGCTATACAGCATTGTTTAACACATAATAATAATGAATCATTTCTGAACATTGACTTTATTCACCCTTTTCTCATGGTTTCTCAATAGAATTCATAAAAGTATAGAATATAATAGCGTAGCTCTAATAAAGGCTCAGTGTTACAACACACCCCATCTGCACAACTGGGATTTAAACCACGACTCGAGTCTTCTACTGTTAGATCAGCATTAAAGAACAATCACAACTGTTAAATAACAGATAGAAGATTAAAATAATATCAGATTTATCTTATTTTAAGTAAACACAAAAAACAGAGATGAAAAATAAACTTAAGAAATGTACTTTTGCTATGGTTAAATAAATGTTCAGTGATATCTTCCAAAGATTTCTTAATTTTGCTGCAATTTTCTCTCTATATAATGTTGATATGGCAACTAGCAAATACACACAGTTTCATTATCCTGGCATGTGTGGAAAGTGTTAAACCGTGTTACAACTAACCCCACGTCAGGTTGTGCCCCGCGCTCCCCTACACTAATCTTTAATCTGACTGCAAACTTTTAAACAGTACTTTAAACATAGATGCATTAAACTGATCAATAGTGACAGTAAATACATTTATTACATGCTTTCTATTTTGTAAATGCTGTTCTTTTGAACTTTCTATTCAAAGAATCTTGCAAAAAAAAAAATTATCAGTTTCCA
>CM031960.1:8390365-8415365 GCA_018749465.1 Paracanthobrama guichenoti | reverse complement strand
GGCTGAAAAATCTCTCAGTGCTGTCACTGCCTTCTGCCATTTCTTCTCATTCAAAAAAACAACGTTGCGCGATGGGCTTGCGCCAGACTGATGCAGGCTGGACAGGATTTACAGCAAGTTTCAAAATCGTGATAAACACGGTTTAATGATAATTACATTTTAAACGATATTACTAACTGTTAGTACATTTTATCGTGAAACCGGTAATCGTTCCATTCCTACTACATACCTCCAAATTTCATGTGGCCTTCAGATTAGCTCAAGAACAGTGCGTAGAGAGCTTCATGGAATGGGTTTCCATGGCCGAGCAGCTGCATCCAAGCCTTGCATCACCAAGTGCAATGCAAAGCGCCGGATGCAGTGGTGTAAAGCACGCCACCACTGGACTCTAGAGCAGTGAAGACATGTTCTCTGGAGTGACGAATCACGCTTCTCTGTCTGGCAATATGATAAATGAGTCTGGGTTTAGTGGTTGCCAGGAGAATGGTACTTGCCTGACTGCATTGTGCCAAGTGTAAAGTTTGGTGGAGGGGGGATTATGGTGTGGGGTTGTTTTTCAGGGGTTGGGCTTGGCCCCTTAGTTTCAGTGAAAGGAACTCTTAATGCTTCAGCATACCAAGACATTTTGGACAATTTCATGCTCCCAACTTTGTGGCAACAGACTGGGGATGGCCCCTTCCTGTTCCAACATGACTGTGCACCAGTGCACAAAGCAAGGTCCATAAAGACATGGATGAGCGAGTTTGGTGTGGAGGAACTTGACTGGCCTGCACACAGTCCTGACCTCAACCCGACAGAACACTTTTGGGATGAATTAGAGTGGAGACTGCGAGCCAGGCCTTATCGTCCAACATCAGTGCCTGACCTCACAAATGCGCTTCTAAAAGAATGGTCAAAAATTAACATAAACACACTCCTAAACCTTGTGGAAAGCCTTCCCAGAAGAGTTAAAGCTGTTATAACTGCAAAGGGTGGGCCAACTCCATATGAAACCCTACGGATTAAGAATGGGATGTCATTAAAGTTCATGTGCATGTAAAGGTGTGCATCCCAAAACTTTTGGCAATATAGTGTAGATGGAGTAATTTGAGTCCATCAACACCCCCAAATATTCACAGTCCTACATCTTATCCGGAGTCAACATTTCATTCAGTAACATTAGGCCATTTTGATTTATATGCCGTTTATGGTTGATGATCGCATTATTTTTCATATGCATCTGCTTGCATATGAGATTGCTTGTTTCTGTTGCTTCTAGTCCTGTGTTTTGATCTGGAGATTCTGTACTCGTTCAGGAGATGCGTAATTGCGCCCACTACAGTATAACAGTGAAAACACAGAAAGCCGTAAAAAAAACTTGCCGTTGGCAGGGAAAGAGTTAAGATTGGCTATCTTAGCCTATCAGCACAGTTTGTATCAGGTGTATCAGGATAGGCAAAGTTGCTGAAAATTAAATGTAATATAGACAGTTATATGAACGCTTTAAAATATGTTTATAACATGACCATTTCCAAATGACCTTTCTGCATCTTAGCTTCCACCTTTATATTTTTCAAAGCCTACATAGTACATCTGACTCTTTTCTCAAGACAGCAATGAAAACAGACAGAAACCAATGCCTAAATAGCTGACTAACATTACTTTCTGGCCTTGGTAATATCATCAGAAAAGGAAAATTGTTTTAGAGGTGGAGCAAGTTTCTAAATTAGACATTGGAATAAGAAGCACTGATGACTCATGCACAATAAGAATAGGAACAGGTATTAAACAAGTTAATGGCGTTCATTTTGATTTCACTTTGAAGTAGATCAAATTCAGATGGTCTGATTTTCTGACAAATTAAATATATGAAGAAAAAAAAAGCAGAGGAGCACAGAATCACGACATGTTTACTCACCTTTATGAAAGCTGCTCTCAGAGTCTGTGCTGCAGACAGATTTACTCTCTCCAGCTGTAAAACACACACACACACACACACAATCTTAATTTACTGCCAGATAAAGCAGGTTGTTTGGTTTTAGTGTTGCATACATTATACATAGTCATTATCACCACATTAAAATGGAAATATAGTTGGTCGTGGGTGTAGATTTTGCCTCTAATTAAAGAGACATTAATTAATCCACAGCAGCACATGTAGACTGTGTAAAAAGCATGCGTTCTGTGTGTTAACTGTGCTCATAAGGGAGTATGAAGATCATTTATGACATTCTTAAGATTCCAGTGTTAACCAATGTTACTGAGTCAGTGTGCATATTTAGTTATAAAATGGGACAATTGAATGGTTGTCAGATTTTTAGAAGACAATACTCTATTTGTGTTGCTCTCCTTGATGAAAGGAAATCACCAAAGTTAACAGTCCAGTATATTATGTTCAGCCATAATCTATTGCATTAAAGGGGTTGGCGGTTTAAATCTTGTATCACTGTAACAGTATATATTACAACATAACCATTTTTGCAGTAAATGCAACCCCAACATTTATCTCAAATGGCAAAGTACCATGCAGCAAAGTATGCAATATGTTGTTCTTTTGAACTTTGAAAAAACTTTGAACTTGAAAAAATTTATCAGTTTATACAAAAATTAAGCAGCACAAATGTTTTCAACATTGATAATGATAATAAATGTTTCTAGAGCAGAAAATCATTTCTGAAGGATCATGTGACACTGAAGACTGAAGTAATGATGCTGAAAATGCAGCTTAAATAATAATAAATTACATTTTAAAAGTGCCCTATAATGGTTTTTCAAATATTCCCTTTCATGCAGTGTGCAATATAGCTTTTTGTGAATGAAAGTGCACGATAAATAAAGTTATTGTCTACCAAAAGAAAGAATCGATTCTGAATCGCCTTAATGAGTCGTTTTATTTATTCGAATCCCTCTGTGTGACGGTTCTTTGTCACTAGAAAATACATTTGCATGAATGCCCGCCTATGTTGTACATTGTCCACCTGTGAACAACTTGTCCCACCAAACACATAATTTTGTGACACGACTGACGTGTGTTCAAAATATGTAGTTTTGTGTTTTATATTGTGCAAGTTTCTGACTAACTCACGTTATTACTGTCTTACTGAAATAGTTCTCCTAAGCAACCGTGGGCCACTATTACTTAAAACTTTGTCTATTAATGCAGATTGTCTGTTGTTCTTACTACTTTGAGTAAAGATAAATGGAGCAAGATTAGTTTTACAAAAGTTTATGTTACATCAGTCATTCATGATTGTCCTGGGCTAACGTATGCACCATTATTGGTACAGTTCCCACATGTGTTGATGGACCTACACTTGTTAATGCTGATGGTGAGGAATTACAGTTGAAACATCTCATAAAGTACCTCAAAATTAGAAGCGCATCACTAAGAAACGTCCTACTCAAGTTGTCATTGCGATGGTGGTTGAAATATTTCTTCAATATTCATCATCACGCTCGAATAGATATGGTAAAATTGAGACCATTGTTACGGTCTTTACAGTGTACAATCGCAGAGCTGAAGTTTTTGGTAATGGCCGTTTTGTTTCTGACGAGTGCTGTAAGCGGTAGACCAATCACAACAGACTGGGCCGCCTGGCCATTCAGAGGCTCTCGGAATGGAGGGATTTAGAGAATCTAATTTATACAATGATTCGTTTGAGAATCATTGAAAAATGTGGTGATGAGCAATGTATATTATAAGAAAATCAAGGTGTTTTTTGACCTTTGATGCATGTAAACCTGTTGTAGGAGACCTTTAAAATAGCATAATAGAGGCACGTTAAAATATATTCAAAAACAATATTACAGTTTTTACTGTAAAATTAAAAAAGGTTACAAACAAAGCAGCTTGAAATACATTAATTTTGTAGGCCTAACGATCTCAATCAGTTGAATTACAAAAAAAAAAATTAATATTTAAATATTTAACTAATAAGCTACATTTAATATATAAACAACAAAAATATGCTAAAATGTCACAGGAACTTCAGGGAACACTACTGAAAATCATTTTTAACCTTTTAACTGAGAAGATCCATTCTGAAACTATTTGCTGAAATGAACTAGACGTTGTAGAAGAGATTGTTATTGCCTAACCTCACAAAAATACCAAAAATGTGCTTAAAAAAAGATAGATTGACTGCTAGATTGAAAGTTACACATTTTTAAGTAACTAAGTTAGCAAAGTTCCTTTCATTTAGTTACTCACTCCCCCAATTCTCATCATAAGTAATTCTAAAATATCATTTATTTTGACAAGCATTCAAAAAATATAAAAAGATGATGCCCAGCCATATAATAACTTTCAGCATCCAACTTGGCATCCATCAGTTCAACCAGAACTAGTAGTGCCGTAAAATGAGTGAAGTCACTATATCAGACCTTCCTGAGCATGTGGGTGTGCATCATTTGCATCTCCTAATCCTGAACTGCAGTCTGTGACTAACCACCGTACCTCATTGAAGACAGGGTACATCACGGCGTAGAGAGTCATGGATACCATCGAGGTTGCGTCTGCTTCATTCTTCATCTCTTCCATTGTCATCCTCGTCAGGGCGCGGAAGGGACGGGGGGAGCGTCATTCACTCCTGGGGGGCTCGCGATGAGGGGGGCCCAGACGATCTCTGAAAGGGGCACCAATGAGAAAGAGATTATAAAAGGGTAGCGGGATTCCATTTCACAAGTAAGGAAATGACATTTTCAACCTGCGTTCAAAGGTAGACGTGATAGCCATGGGAAAGCGCCAAGTTTTCGGTGAGATTTAGGCGATTTGGGCCCCTCAAGATTAAAGGTATGAGACACGTGGCCAGTGTAAGAAAAATAAAGGCTATTTCCTGGATGGTGCACCCATGACTTTACGATGGTAATGTTAGATTTTGAATTATCCTTCTCAGGTTGTACGGCCCAAAGACAACACAGACTGTAAGGAAAATCTTAAGTAGACATAGCAAAATTCAACAAATGGACCTTTTTCACATTTCCAGAGTTCTCAGAAGCAGAAGTCATCAAAGTTGGGTAAACTTCTATAGTGGTGAAGGGAAAATACAACAAATAGAACTTTTACGTTCCCATTTCCCCAATACATTGGTGCAGGTATGACATCACTTTGTAGGCCAAAACGCAGACACGAGTTAGCATTGTAGTACTTCCGGTTCCCTCTTCTCAAAGTCAATGGGTTTTTTGAATGGGATTTTGGTTAAATGGCTGAAATAAGGTCTGAGGTGAACACAAGATCAAGACACTTTCATGTTATTCTATGACATAAAATACTAAGGGTGTAACGATATTCAAACCGAACCGAAAAACCGCGATACACCACCCACGGTTCGAGCTGCGATACTCTCATGTCGAATCGAACATGCCCCGCCCCCTGCTGCCCCAGCCCAGCTCACTTCCCCTTATGCCACAAAATCTTTTTTTTCTTCCTTGACATTAGATTAAATAGTAACTAGTACACTTTTAACAACTAATAAGAGCTGTATTTTACTAAATATTATTATTATAATAATATAATTTACTAAATATACACTAAATTTTGTCTTCTGAGTGCATGTCACATGATTTGGGCAATCGCTCAAGCTGCATGGTGGAAGGACAAAGAAAGCCAGTTTCCCCATTTAGACAGGTAGGCAAAATGCTACCTCTGAGCCCCAGTAACATCATCATTTCCATAGCTTGCTTGGAATATACTTATACTTTCGTAGCTTGCTACGAAAAAAAAAAAAAAAAAAACTCACACCTCAGAAAACCGCTTTCCTGTCCTGTCAGCCGTTATACTGTGTTCGTAGCGCACACTCTTTAGGCACGCGCACGCCGTGTATGAAGCGCAAGAGAAATTACGAACATGCAACGTTAAAATGTCAATTTATAAGTCATGAAATAAAACATAAATAAACTGGTTTGTAGTAACTGGTTTGACGTGTGTTAGCTAATTATTGCTGTTGTTATTATTAAGTTAAAAGTGAACCTAGTGTTATTATTGCTGGTGCCCTGCCATGAACACTGACTCCACAGCAAACAGAACCACCATGGTGGTGGTGACCATGGGTTGTGGGAAGTTGTGGGACCGTGGTGTAGTTCGCTTTAGCTTTTTTCTTCTGGCGACTGCATTTAGGCTTCAAAATTCATAAAAGTTCTGTTCATCTGTGACAATTATCTTGATGTACAAAACGTGAAAGTATCACAAACGTTTGTTGATCACAAAGCTTGTTTGTTTTTTTTGCGATAATCCAAAAGCCTATGGAAAAACCCTATAGAGCTCAAGAGTGAGACCAATTTGGGCGTACATGCGCCTAAAATTTATAAGGGTGCAACTAAAAATTTTCCTAGGTCGCACCAGTGCACCTAACGTCCTCGCATTCGCTGCCTCATTTGCTGCATTTTGTGGGTCTGGCTTGTCAGGCTACGGCTCTATAGCAAAAGAAAAAAATCCATGATAGCAGAAGAAAGAATGACGTCAAATGATCTGCTGTCACTCACTCAGCCATTGTATTAGAAACATTCAGGCAGCAACAGCACTAACCCGTTTTCTGTAATCTAATGCCAAGGTAAGAAATCACAAAGTATAGTGTTATAAATCTACATGCATTTAAAAATAAAAATGTAAATATTAAACACGTTGCTAGATTTATGATATTAATGACTGTGTAAATGCATCATAAGTCTGTGAAAAGGGTCCATAAAGGCCCATTTACACCAAGATAACTTTAAAGATAACCATAACAATAACAAATCCACACCAACGTAATTATACCGTTCCATTTATTTCTAGGCCTGTCGCAATAATCAAAATATCGATATATCGCACAATATATGTACATGACCTCAATAATTTTTTGTGATGCAATATATCGCCCATTATGTTTACATGATAATGAATGTCACCAACGATTGTGCTGTCATCTTGTACGTTTTCCTTGACGGAGGCGAAAGTGGTTCTCGGGCAGTTCCTTCATACACAGAGCGGTTATCGACAGGTGAAAGAAAGGCGCCATTTTGAAGCGTTATAGCCCAAATGGATTTATAAACCCAAATGGACTCGATTTCAAAGCCGCAATCCCCTGTTCCGGTGCACATATAAACGTCAACGCAGAATGATGAGTGTTAAAGCCGTTTCACAAGGGAAAATGTTTATTTACTATTGATTCAAAAAAAAATAATTTTGGATAATATAATTTTTACCCTTAATTTCCATGATCTAAAGAATTAAAAGGTTGTCATTTGAAAGTGTGTAGGTCTACTTGCATTATTATGCTGTTATATTAGGATTATATATTCAGTGGCATAAAATAGTCTTAAAATGACAATAATATCGTTTATCGCAATTATTTCTGGGACTATATATCGCGAAAATAAAAGTAGTTATCGTGGCAGGCCTATTTATTACAAACGTGTGCTGCAATTATGCCATCTGCCGCTTTAAATGCTCAGTTGAGTGGATTCTGATTAGCATGTTATATCGCTCATCAGCTAAAAGGAAAAAAAAACATTCTAAAATTGATTCCAACAATATCATGCCTCAGTATTGTCATCAATGTGATATGGACTTCCTTATTCTCAAAGAATTAGAATGATTATTAGTTAGCATTATAGTAATCGCCCTTGGTGTGAACAGGCCTTAAGTCACTTTATTTCTTCTCAAAGTCTACAACAACGTGCCAATGTGTTTATTCCTTCACCCAACACGTGTGAAACAATAGCGCTTCTTGTTATCTGCAGAAGGTCACAGTTCCTCTCAAGCTACAAGGAACTTTTCAAACCATTGAAAGCGAGGCACGCTTATCTCAATGCCGCCGATTCAGGCTAATGGACAGGAGGACGTGAGTCATTCCCACCTGATCGGAAGGCCTTTGGCCCCCGCTGTGGGAGGTGGCCTTATCTGGGTGACATTCATAGGGATCACTGTGACGTCTTCACATAGAGCAGGCCGTTGCTTCACTTAATGGTTAGAAATACCAGCACTCCTCTTATAAAAAAAGGGTTGCCAGGTTACATATGCATTATAATGACTCACCTTTTTCCTATTGACAAAGGCCAACCAACACCTGATTCCTGTAGTGTCTCTAGTCAGAGTCTGACCTTGGCAATGAAATGGGTAACACCCTAACATAGGTGAATCCTGAATCAGATCCACCTATACTACATTTTTACCTTATAATGCATTGAAGATTAAACATGAAATTAATGTGAAACAACATATTCACAGTCAAGTGAGGAAAAGTTCTGACAATTATTGAACCACCACAATATGAAATAATGCAGATTTGCATAGGTCATCTCGGTTTTGTTTATTGCACTGCTGTAATTTTGAGTGGATATTACAAGTATTTTGTTCAATCATTTTAGTACCTCACAATACTGTAATTATATAAATACTGTCATCAAGCTCTATATAAAAAAACAGCTTTCATACATTAATATGCTTGTTAGAACATGATGGTTGTGTCACAAATAATTGCAGTAATAAATCAACACAAATACTAATACAACTGCTCAGTTTTTCAGTAAATACGCCCAAAACAATCATTTCTTCCACACAAGCATTTTTAAACTGACAAATATTGGTCAGTTAACAATAAAACTAGTCCTTAATTGTCGCTCTAAAGCAGGTTTTTGCAAATTTCACAAAGCAAGATTCTCAGCCAATTCAAGGACCCTCGGTATTAAAAATAAACACATTAATTATTTGATATATATGATAGGTCTCCTTCACTTCATCAATCCAGCTATTTTTCTCACACGGTATAAACGTGAATTATATCTGACTCTTACATAAGTGGATAATGGCATCACCACAGATTGTAATGACTGATTTAAGCTGTCAAGATGTTTCAGGTTTACACCCAAATGTGACGTCATCATATTTATCAAAACTGCAATTGTGTTGAAAGACTGTAACAGCTTGATTCTAACGTCTGGTCTTTAACAGGTCCAGGATGTCAACGTTTCAACATTTGTAACAGCCATTTAACCTGATTCGGATGACTGATTGGTATTAGATCAAAGGTTGTGTAATATTTAAACTGTGTCATTCTAAACCTGATTGAGCAAATCCCTATTATATTTTCTCTGTCTTCAGCAGGCCTGCCTTTACTGTCTTCAAAACTGATTTACTCTCCATTAGAACATTAGAGGCCTGGTAAAAACTGGTCTGAGATGGGCTTCCTGGCCTTGTATAAAACAAAATCAATCAAATTTAAACATCATTACTTTTCTTAGTTTCTGATCTATTGTGAGGCTCTGATTAGCTGGATTGCTAAAGTCTCTGTTAGCTAGGTGACTGCTAGTCCCAAAACAAATTATTTTCATTGGAAACCGCAGCGAAGCGAACATCGTTAATTCCAGGTTAATTTTAAAAAGTGTGTTTTCAGCCTCTCCTACCTGTGTGAAGCTCCTATAGATGTTTATTTGACTGCCGATGAGCTCGGTAACTCTTTTGAATATTTTCCTTTCTGTGTGGATTGGAATCGCTCGCTAAAGACGGAAGTTTTCTGCATGACCAATCTAAAGAATGAGGGGCGGGGCTAGGCGGTGGTAAGCACCAATCAGAGAACAGCGAGGGGATAGAACGGAGCTAGGTGTGACGTTTAGCAGTCCTTTAAAAGACTTCATACGGTGCAAGGCAATACGCAGAAATTTGACAACGAACTACAACTCCCACCACGGCCATTTCTAAACCTTGCGACTTGCAGTCAAAAGACTGGCGTCTGTTTCGCCATATCGCAATAGTCATAGAAACGCTGTTTGGTTATTATATATTTCTGTTTTAAATGTTGAATTAAACGAAATAAGATTAATTTAGGATAAAAATAGTACGGGGAAGATAACAACTAAAAGACGAAAAACAAAAAAGTCTCACTTTAAAGAAAGGTTTAGACCTGGCCAATCAGAAGAGAAGGGGCAGGGCTGTCGCTCATAATAAAGGTGTGTGAGGGTGCAGAGACGAGCAGGATTTAACATCAGCATCCCTGAGCATCAGCATCTCTCTGACATCTCACGGTAAGAGACATCCACGCATCTTCTTTTCATGTTATCCAAATGTCACCTATTCAGAATTATAAGGAAAAATTGTATTCTGTGAGGTTTATAATTCATCAACATGCTATTGGTATGGTGGGTTTATTCTCTACAAGAGAGGGTGTGCAGATGTGAATGTCCTTTAATAACAAGTGAAATGTTTTTTTTTTTTTTTATTTTTTTTTTTATCAATGTGTACCTTGTAATCTTCCTCTCAAATGTTTTTTTTTTTTTTTTTTTTCTGGTCTGATTTTACATTTGTAATATAATATTTCTATAAAGCTTAGAATTGTACTTGCAGTGATATATGCATTTGCAGTTTTACATTCAATTCACATACATCTATTTAGCATAAATTTCATTCTGTAGAAAACAATCCTTGGTGAAGAAAATGCAGGATAATTCTGCTGTTGTTTCATATCTTTTAACCATTTGTTCTCCTTGTCTTGATAAGCATGTGGTGTTGTGGGGTGTTTTTTGTGAGATTATTGGGCTTTTTCTTCATTTTCTATTTTAAGCCCTCTCATTATTGATTCAATGTTTCAAATGTTTGTATTGAATCAGTTAGGGCAGCGGAGGGTATGTGCAAACCGCAGGCAGCAATGCATCCCCACATCTGGGCGTATCTGGGGATGCGTAAATCATCTCCTGCAAGAAAATCCTATTTCATGTTTCTGTAAATGAGACAAGCGGGGAGAGCAGAATGGAGAATGCACCTCCCTTCCAAAGCGTCCCTGCTACTGCTGGTGTAAAATAGCTGGTTTGTTCTGTGGGACGCATTTCACGTGGAGATTAGGTGTGCTGGAGAGTGTGTGTAATGTGGAGTGTATATGAGCAAGAGAGAGGCCACTAAAGGATAGGGGAGGGAAAATGAGGTGTTAAAGTGCAATCGCTATGAGTAGGGAGGCAATGAAAGTGAGGGATCGATAGGAAAAGGATGAGGAAAGAGAGAGGACTAGAAAGGAACTGTGGGGGGAAAAGCTGCAAGGTGTACAGGAGTTGGAACAGAATTGCTGCACTTTTCAGGGCTCACACTCACACATACATATGCAGACTCCTTGGTGGTCACCTCCAATCAGTGGATATTGATTCTCAGATTGATTGCTGGTTTGCATGAGCCATTCATTTGAAAGCATGAATAACGGTGACAGTTCAAGTGCTTTCTCAAATGTATTGACAGAACCAACACAGTTTGCAACATATACAGGAAATATTGTACTATATGTTTTCTAAAATAAGACAAGCATCACTGTTGTTATTGCATGTACAGGATTACAATTTTGAACAGACTTATAGCCTAAAGAATTATACTTATTAATTATTATTTATTTTTTGCATGGTGGCATATAAAATGGGTATAGTAAGATAGTGTGTCCACACAAATGTATGCATATAATCTTTTTTTATTATTAAAGTTAAATAAGGCTTTTTTTTTTTTTTTTTTTGATACATTTTAAGGTTTACAGTGTACATACAGCCATATATAGCTTAAATAAGCTGGCTCATTTTCAGAAGGGATTTTTTTCCAGGTCTTCCCGCAAACACTCGTCGCTTGGCCTCAGGACAGCACAGATGGCATAAAGAGTATTAAAAACATCTGTGTTCTCTCAAAGGCTTTGTCACTAAGTGTGCAGAATACATTGAACCTCACTGTTGCTTTTTTAACATGTTCCTTGAGCATCTGTGATGGCCTTTCTTAATGTACAGTATGCAAAGCCCCTGTTATTGATTACTGTTCAGTTATGTGTCAAGCCTGTGAAATGCATCTGCTTAACGTGTCCTAAAGCAGACTGGGTCAGAACAACTGACCGACATGGACCAATTATTTATTTGCTTCTGAGAAGATGCGGACTTGGAAAGCGAGTACATTTTAATTTAGTCTCCATCGTTCTTATGTTCTCTGTCCTCTGCATTGAGTACAACCTGTACTGCTCTCCTTTCAGTCAGGTTTGTGTGACACTTCCATCAATAAAACAGTCAATTTGTGCAATAATAAGGTGCGGATGAATTGTAGCAGATTTATTTATTTATATACGTGTGTGTGTGTGTATATATATATATATATATATATACATATATATATATATATATATATATATATATGTATGTTTGTTCAGTACAACAATTGGCTCAAGATCTGGAGAATTTGGAGGCCAGGTCAACACCTCAAACTCGTTGTTGTGCTCCTCAAACCATTCCTGAATCATCTGTGCTTTGTGGCAGGGCGCATTATCCTGCTGAAAGAGGCCACAGCCACCAGGGCATATGTTTCCATGAAAGGGTGTACATGGTCTGCAACAATGCTTAGGTAGGTGATACGTGTCAAAGTAACATCCACATGGATGGCAAGACCAGAGGTTTCCCAGCAGAACATTGTTCAAAGCGTCACACTGCCTCCGCCGGCTTGCCTTCTTCCCATAGTGCATCCTGGTGCCATGTGTTCCCAGGTAAGCAACGCACATGCACCCGGCCATCCATGTGACTGTAAAAGAAAATGTGATTCATTAGACCAGGCCACCTTATTCTATTGCTCCGTGGTCCAGTTCTGATGCTCACGTGCCCACTGTTGTCACTTTCAGTGGTGGACAGGGGCCAGCATGGGCACCCTGACTGGCCCCATACGCTACAAACTGTGACGCACTGTGTATTCTGACACCTTTCTATCAGAACCAGCATTAACTTCTTGACCAATCTGAGCTACAGTAGCTTGTCTGTTTGATCGGACCACGTGCATCAATGAGCCTTGGTCGCCCATGATCCTGTCGCCGGTTCACCACGGTTCTTTCCTTGGACCACTTTTGATAGATACTGACCACTGCAGATCAGGAACACCCAGTTACAGTTTTGGAGATGCTCTGACCCAGTCGTCTAGCCATTACAATTTGGCCCTTGCATTGTGCCAAGTGTAAAGTTTGGTAGAGTGGGGATTATGGTGTGGGGTTGTTTTCACGGGTTGGGCTTGGCCCCTTAGTTCCAGTGAAAAGAACTCTTAATGCTTCAGCATGCCAAGACATTTTGGACCATTTCATGCTCCCAACTTTGTGGGAACAGTTTGGGGATGTGCCCTTCCTGTTCCAACATGACTGCGCACCAGTGCACAAAGCAATGTCCATAAAGGCATGGATGAGTGAGTTTGGTGTGGAGGAACTTGACTGGCCTGCACAGAGTCTTGACACCTTTAGGATAAATTAGAGTGGAGACTGCGAGCCAGGCCTTCTTGCCCCAACATCAGTGCCTGACCTCACAAATACGCTTCTAGAAGAATGGTCAAAAATTCCCATAAACTTATATTATATTAATTTTCTCTGATATCCTCGTATATATCATGTGAAAATTTTAAATGCTTAATATGGTTGTGAGAGGAATTTATCTTTCTACAGACAATGTTGCTATAAGGTTGTATCACACTAGTCTTATTTGGATATATCAAATTAAGCTTATATTTAAATGTTATATTTTAGTATTTTCATTTTCTTTAAAATAATAAGCTGTAGTGAACCCATAATTTATATAAGTAGTTTTATGTTTGTTATTTGTTTAATGATTTTTATTCACATGTAAATGTTAAAATATTTTTGTTATTTTTTTAATTATTAATAATAAGATGTAGTAAGCCTAGAATATTCTTAATTTTTATAGAATATATATATATATATATATATATATATATATATATGTGTCTGTATATGTTTTATTATTGATAATAATATGCTATTGAACACAGAATAATTTAATTAAGTAGTTCAAATTATAAATTTTTATTAATTAAATAAAATAGAAGCATTGTTTTAGGCTGTTCTGCCACCTGTATACCTCCTGTAGAACTGCTGAATTGGCGTGAATGTTGATGAGGAGATTTGAAGTGTCTGAGCATTGGCAGTCCCTGAGCAATTGGGTTTGTCACTGTTTTGCCCTCTCGGGGGTGGTTTTGAAGGACGTCTGCGTTTCTGAGTCACGTCTTCACTCGTCAGCACAGAGAGGAAGCGACTCTGCCTTTGAACTTGGGAAGGATAAAAGGTTTTTAACTCTGGGTTGCAAGGAGAGGTAAAGTCAAACTCGGGTAATTTGCTGTCTTAAAACACATGCATGCACGCACGCACGCACGCACGCATGCGCACACACACACATAGACACAGACACAGACAGTGCCCTCCACTACCATTGGCACCCTTGGTAAATATGAGCAACGATGGCTGTGGAAATTAATCTGCATTGTTTATCCTTTTGATCTTTTATTCACAAAACCTTTCATTGAAGTAAAACAATTGAAAGTGGGAGGAAAAAAAATCACATTATGAAATGTTTTTCTCCAATACGTTGGCCACCTAGAAAAGGGGGGGTTGGCACACCAGAGTGACTAGGATTATGAAATTGTCCAGCCGTGACTATAGGAGTATAAATATGAGGAAACACAAAGGCCAAATTCCCTTAATCATTCATCACAATGAATAAAACCAAAGACTATAGTTCTGATGTGCAGCAAAAGATTGTTGAGCTTCACAAAACAGCTAAAGCACCATCAGTGCAATAATTAAGAAATTCTAATCAACTAAAGATGTTACGAATCTGCCTAGAAGAGGACGTGTGTCTATATCATCCTAATGCATGGTGAGGAGGAGAGTTTGAGTGGCCAAAGACTCTCCAAGGATCACAGCTGGAGAACTGCAGAGATTAGTTGAGTCTTGGGGTCAGACAGCCTTAAATGATCAAACAGCACCTACATCACCACAAGTTGTTTCAAGAAAAATCCTCCTCGCTCATCCAAAAACAAACTTATTGCATATCAAAGCATATTCAGTTGTCAGACACAACTGGAACTTCAAAGGGGCCCTGGTTCTGTGGTCAGATGGAGGAGGGGAAGGAAAAAAAACTTTGGGGCAGCAAAACCACCAGATGGGTTTGGTGCAATTAGGTTTAATGTTGAGGGCCTATTATTATTAACTTTTTTTTAATTTTTTTTTATGGAGGTCCTGGATATCTTGTTCAGATACATGTATCATGGATTCTAGCAAATACCAACAGGTAAAAAATCAACCTGACAGCCTCTGCTAGACAATGATCCAAAACGAACATCAAAATCAACACAAACATGTGTCACTGAGCACAAAATGAAGCTTCTGCCATGACTGTCCCAGTTCCCTGACCTGAACCCTATCGAAAATGAGTGGGTTAAACTGAAGAGAAGAAGCACCAACATGGAGCTGGGAATCTGAAGGATCTGGAGAGATTCTGTATGGAGGAATGGTCTCTGATCTCTTGCCAGGTGTTCTCCAAACTCATCAGGAAGAAGGTTCAGAGCTGTTATCTTGGGGAAAGGACATTGCAATAATTGGGTGCCAATAATTGTAACCAACGTGAACTAGAGAAAAACATACGCAACACACACTTCCAATGGTTCTACTTCAATGAAATTTTTATGAATCAATGAATGAATGAATGAATGAATGAATGATCAAAAGGATAAACAATGCAAATTTATTTTCACAGCGTTCTTTGCTCATATTTACTAAAGGTGCCAATATTTGTGTGTCTGTGTGTCACCACTGCTTTTAAAGCTTAACAGATGTGGTCGCTATGAATTGTAGCTTGCTATATGAGCTAAATTATTTTGGGGTGAACTGGAAGTGCAGGCAAAGGTTAAAAGGAAATTACTTTTTAATGACAAATGGAAAGAGTGATATGTTGCTTGCATAAGAGAGCAAAGATGCTTCATATCATTTATAATGGAGTGATGTGCTTAAGCCGGGTGGTCTCTATGGTGGCAGCGATTTTTATGGCCCTGATTTGTTTATTTTCCAGCAGTGGGTAATGCTGTTGGACAGCTGTGCCAGTGCAGATGGAAGGAGATAATATCACACGCAAACACACACATACTGTGGTCAAAGCCTCTTACTCTGAACCTCTGCCACAACGCTGTCAGGACAAGCCAGATACTAACCCTCTAATGATAGATGGATGCTGTCATGTGTTGACCTGGGTTGCACAGGACTGCTGGGAGGTTGAGAGCTTGCCTACTGTAAACCCATACAATCTGTATTTCTTTGTTTTTGAGCCTGCAAACTTTTAAAAACTGGACTGATTAAAACATAGGAATGGAAATCATAAAGAATTCGATTTAGAGTCCTCTCAAGGATTCTGCACCCATAATGGGTTCATTAAACAATTCTTTTACACTCTTAGAAAAAAAGGTTAATTCACCCAAAAATGAAAATGATGTCATTAATTACTCACCCTCATGTCGTGCCAAACCCGTAAGACCTTCGTTCATCTTCAGAACACAAAGTAAGAGATTTTTGATGAAATCTGAGAGCTTTCTGACCCCTCAATAGACAGCAATATAATTAACACTTTCAAGGCCCTAAATGTAGGAAATGCATAGTCCATGTGAGTACAGTGGTTCAAACTTAATGCTATGAAGCAACGAGAATACTTTTTGTGTGCAAAAAAAAAAACTAACAAAAATAACGACTTTATTCAACAATTTTTTATTGTCTGTGTCAGACTCTTACGCTCTTCCGAGTTCTCGTCGGCTTACCATCAGCACAGTGAGCACCACGATGCATGTGTGTGATGCCTAATAATGAGTCTGTCTTTACTACACTCTAAAAAATGCTGAGTTAAAAACAACCCAGGTTGGGTTGAAAATGGACTAACCCGGCGATTGGGTTGTTTTAAGCAAACATTTAACCCAACCGCTGGGTTAGTCCATTTTCAAGCCAACTTGGGTTGTTTTTAACTCAGCATTTTTTAGAGTGTAGTAAAGACAGACTCATTATTAGGCATCACACACATGCATCGTGGTGCTCACTGTGCTGATGGTAAGCCTGACGAGAACTCGGAAGAGCTGGACTGTATTTACTACGTCAACAGCAGCGTAGGAGACTGACACAGACGAGAAGAAATTGTTGAAGTCGTTATTTTGGGGGGTTTTGCACACAAAAAGTATTCTCGTCATGACAGACGAGACGACCTTTAATGGTCATTTCATTTAGGGATTAAAGTATGTTTACACTGTTTAATTTATAAGATTTAATTAAAATTAATAATGAATAAAAACAACGTTGACACATGATGGGAACCCCTAAAATGTTCTATATATGAAGTGCCTGAAAGAACCCCTTAAAGGGTTAGTTCACCCAAAAATGAAAATTAGCCCATGATTTACTCCCTCTTAAACCATCCTAGGTGTATATGACATTCTTCTTTCAGACGAACACAGAGTTATATTAAAAAATATTCTGGATCTTCCAAGCTTTATATTGTCATGACCGTTTCTGTTTTGAATTCCATAAAAGTGCATCCATCCATTTATAAAAGTACTCCACACGGCATCGGGGGGATCATTTAAGGACTTCTGACGCGAAGGTGATTCATTTGTGTAAGAAAAATATCCATATTTAAAACTTTACAAACTGTAATCTCTAACTTCTGCTATGCGTAGGACACAGGTGTAGCGTAAGTTCCGGTGATGAGCAAAATAAAACTTTCTTGCATACTCTCACCAGAGCGTCCTACGTCAGACGCTGGAAGGCCAGTCTCTCGTGAACGTGTACGACAGTTAGCGGAAATTAGAGATTACAGTTTATAAAGTTTTAAATATGGATATTTTTCTTACACAAATGCATCGCTTTGCTTCAGAAGGCCTTTACTAAAAATAACTTTACTGTAAAATGCTAACTGTATTAATACATAAATAAATTGAAAACAATCTTTGTAAAAAGTAAAAAATAAAAATTATGACTTTTTAGAAATGCCAATCCAACTAATCATTAAATAAAAAGTAACATTTTATTCATCTATATTTAATAAAATGCTATATTACATATAATGTGCATCAAATAAAGGTTATCATATGAACAGCCAGTCAGTATGTGATTGATTGATTTTAATTCATTTGTTCATTTGTTCTGTAATCGGACTACACTGCTCATTTTTATTCATTTCCGAGCTGTATTTTTAAAAATAATATTAATGCATTATGTACAAGCGTGAATAGACAACAAATATAAAAGTTAACCACTCACATTTTATGTGAAATGTTTTTGTTAGATACCATGCATAAATGAAAATGATGTAAAAAAAAATATACAATAAAAATCCTAATAATAAAATAAATATAAATAAACCTTCAAAGCCGTGTCATAACACATTCCCAACTCAGAAGTAAAAATGTCCCAGGGGCTTCAGAAACCGTATGTCTGAAGTCTTCATATGTCTGTTTAGCTCAGTTTTCTGCATCTGCATCTGCATCTTCAGAATGATAGTCGTTTGTTGTGTACACTGGTGTTCAGCAGGTTCCTGTGGGTGTCGGTCGCTTGAATAAAGTTTAATTAAATCTGACCCGTGTCTTGCACTTCTCTGGTCTCCAGTGGAGTTCCCTCACCACTGCACTGTCATCAGTGCATGGCTCTTTAACTCCTCAACTAGTGTGTCTTCTCTGCAGCCTTCGGTCTGAATATATTTAGTCTCATTCCTGAACCTGCTCGACATTTCACTTGCTGTCAAACTCTGCACCCGCTCCGTCATCTTTTTCCGTGTCCCCTGCTAAACAGCACTGCACCACTGGGTCTGTCCTCTGGAGGCTTTTTGGAGCTAGAAGAGGAGAGAGATGGCAGTTTTTACCCAGTATGCTTTGCTCTATCTGGGCCATCCTGTCAGGAAAGAGGAGGCTGATGGATGTGGATAGTGTTCTGGTGCCACCAACTGTAATTCTCCCTCTGATAATAACAGAGGCGCCTGCGCTATAAATGAATGATCATCTTTGGGAAATAAGAGCTCCATTCAAAACTTGGTGGAAATCGAAGTTTGTTTGCTTTGCCTCCATTGTTAAAGATGTAAAATTTTAAATACTGCTCTGAGAAAAGAAAAAATGAACATGAAGATCTCTGTTGTTTGTTCTAGATGGCAGTAAAATTAAATGGCAATATATTATCTTGAATAATTTGGTCTCAATTTCCAATTTTCTCATTCTTAGTTCTCCAAAGGTTTTCTTACTAAAGTTTCCTGATGTTTAAAAATGGCAGTATTTAATTGTTCTCTATGGCTTTGCCTAATTACATCTCAACCTTAAAATATTCAATACATTATGTAAAAACCAAGGTAATCTCACTTATTGTTGTTAAGTTTTCTGATCACTCATGTTGTTTTGAATGCTGGCATTTCCACTTTGCCTCTAACTACATACTTGATCAGCTTAACTAGAAACCCAATGCAATCATTCTTACATATTCGGGTCTTTAGCGACCCGGATCTATACCTAACATGGATGGCTCTCTACCTGTCGCAATAATATAAAACTCTTCTGATATTAGAGTAACAATTACAGAAGAATAAAATAAAGCATATTTCGTTACCTTCTGGAGCTTGGAAGGGTTCAGTTTTTCAGCAAAACTTTCAAGTTTTGCTGATGATTCTTCCTATTCTTTTGTTTTCTGCCTGCTGTAACTATGAGTGAAACGTCACTTTATCATTGTGTATCACACATTGTTCCACCTTGTGGATTAAAGGTGAATTGCACTCATTCAGTCATCAAAGATTCAATAATTGTTGTGCATTTTATAAAAAAATGAATGGGGAAAACAGGCATTATTTTATAATTTTTTTTTTCTTGTTATATTGTTTATAATGAATTGATTGAGGAATAATCAGGAAGTTGATATCTAACTTAAAAAATGAATAAGAAGGAGTGTAGTGAATGACGTCCAGTGTCACTAAAGACCTGAGGTATGAGTTTAAGGGTTAACCGCATGGATATGGATATGTAAGCTGGTCTTTCAAACTATCGCCCATCAGATTGTCTTTCTGTATCCTTCCACTCTCTTGTATTTCAGCTTGATCTCAAAATGAAAAGCGTAAAAAAGGTAAGAGATTAAAAGGGCGCCTACGCTGCCCCCATTTCAGAAATGTCTTCACTATGCACTTGCGATTACATTTTTGAAGGCAGTTGGGAGGATATTTAGAGCAATTGTGCGTGTGTGAAAGGAATTGAGAAGAGTTTTGTGGCACTTTGATGCTTGATTTCACTTGAGCAGATACTGACAGGTTTGTCTTGGCTTTGCTTGAGATGACAGCCTGATATCAGACCTGCTCAGAATTTTTGCAAATGTGCTTTGAGGTAATAAAAACATTGCAGTTTCTCAGTAATTTGAACAAATGTATTAAACTTTGCTATCAAACTCATTCCTCGCTTTTTCCCATAAATCATACCTATAATAATGACATCTCAAATCAAGCGTTCTGACTTATCATTTTCACCTGGCAGACCATAAAACAGCAAAAACCAAAGGTGGGATCCATATGAGACTTTGTAACCACCCAAGCAACTGCATTACATTTAGAAAATCACATGGTTTTGCATGTGCAAGCACCACTAGTTTTGTTACTTTCACTGCAGGTCTACAAATAAAGTGTCACCAGAGAGGACAACTCGCACAACAGCCAGAATGTCTTTGTGTCTGGTTGGTCCCTTTAGGGTGGTTGGTGGTCTTGTAGAGTTCTCCCTGGTGGCCATCAGACCTTTGTACAGAATCCAGCACGGGTGAGCGAAAGGTCAGGCAGGTTTGGTGCTGTTTTCAGGCGAACCCTCTCTTCACTTTGCTCTCCCATTCACAAGCGACCATCTGTTTTTCGGCCCAGACCTCGGTCACCAGGGTCAGGTCCAGTTACACAAACCTACGCACATGAGTCTTAAAAATGGAGAGATCAGGAAAGTTCAAGGAATGAGAACAGATGAATCTTCTGTGGATTGTAAACCCAGGCTGTTGAATCAGTTGTTTGTTTCACTTGAATTCTATGTGATGCTGAATGGATGCACGTAATAAAATAGTTTTGATAGATTGGAAATCGATGACTCTGGTGCATCAGATGTTTTTCAGATCACCTATAACATCCTAGCAGCCACATTTGAACACACTGTATGTCACCTTGGATAAAAGCAAATGTAAATGCATTGCAATGCACTAAAATCACTGGCAATTACCAACAACACCCTAGCAACTGCATAACAATTCCCTTTCAACACCATAATACACAATACTATTAAGTAAAGGGTTTTTATTATTTGATTTGTTATCCATGTCTTTTTACATGCGTAGGTACTGTGTATGCAGTGCTGGGTAATAACTGATTAAATTAAGTACTTAAAATTTGATTATATTACGTTTTAAAATGCTCTTAAACAGACTGCAGTTACTTTTTTAGCGATTTACATGATTACATGTTATTCTCACAATGGCAGTCAAATATTCATAATTCATTGATTTTTCTAAACATTGCATATCTAATCAACTCCTGACAAACATTAATTATTATTTAAATAATCACTCAGTGAGTCATTTAGCCATGGATTACTGTTTTGGAAAACCTTTGCCGTTCAAACACATTAATGTACAAATTCACATAATTTTATTTGAATGTAATGCAGGGATTCCCCAACTTTTTTATAAGCGCAACCTCTTTGACCTTATATACACTCACCTAAAGGATTATTGGGAACACCATACTAATACTGTATTTGACCCCCTTTCGCCTTCGGAACTGCCTTAATTCTACGTGGCATTGATTCAACAAGGTGCTGAAAGCATTCTTTAGAAATGTTGGCCCATATTGATAGGATAGCATCTTGCAGTTGATGGAGATTTGTGGGATGCACATCCAGGGCACGAAGCTCCCATTCCACCACATGCCAAAGATGCTCTACTGGGTTGAGATCTGGTGACTGTGGAGGCCATTTTAGTACAGTGAACTCCTTGTCATGTTCATAAAAAAAAAAAAAAACAATTTGAAATGATTCGAGCTTTGTGACATGGTGCATTATCCTGCTGGAAGTAGCCATCAGAGAATGGGTACATGGTGGTCATAAAGGGATGGACATGGTCAGAAACAATGCTCAGGTAGGCCGTGGCATTTAAACGATGCCCAATTGGCACTAAGGGGCCTAAAGTGTGCCAAGAAAACATCCCCCACACCATTACGCCACCACCAGCAGCCTGCACAGTGGTAACAAGGCATGATGGATCCATGTTCTCATTCTGTTTACGCCAAATTCTGACTCTGCCATCTGAACGTCTCAACAGAAATCGAGACTCATCAGACAAGGCAACATTTTTCCAGTCTTCAACTGTCCAATTTTGGTGAGCTTGTGCAAATTGTAGCCTCTTTTTCCTATTTGTAGTGGAGATGAGTGGTACCCGGTGGGGTCTTCTGCTGTTGTAGCCCATCCGCCTTAAGGTTGTGCGTGTTGTGGCTTCACAAATGCTTCGCTGAATAGTAATGATGATGATGATGATGATGATGATGATGAATGGGTAAATTATTTTAATTTAAAATGTTTAATTTATTAACTTAATAGCTTTTTTTCTTTTTTTATTAAACTTACGACTGAGGTTCCTTCACAAACCCCAGTCTGGGAAACCCTGGCATAATGTAATATTTAATGCACTTCATGTTGTTGATAACAGAGAATAGAATATATTTTCTTTTTCTTTGTATTTTTGTATCAATATGGTAAAATATTATCCTATTCAAATCATTGTGATTAAATGAGTTAGGTCAAAAGTAATCTAAAAGTAATTAAAGTAGTCTGGTACTTTGGTATCTGTAACTGACTACAATTTGTAAGTAATCTACCGTGTGAGTGTGAGTGTGAGTGTGAGTGTGGCCTGGTAAACCCTACCTAATGGGGACAAAATGTCCCCACACAGATGGCAATATCCGAAATTCTTGTCCTTGTGGGGACATTTTTTTGGTCCCCATGAGGAAAACCTCTTTTAAATCATACTAAGTGATGTTTTTTGAAAATGTAAAAATGCAGAATGTTTCCTGTGATGGGTAGGGGCAGTGTAGGGGGATAGAATATACGGTTTGTACAGTATAAAAACCATTACGCCTATGGAATGTCCCCATAAAACATGGAAACAACGTGTGTGTGTTTTTTGTGTGCCTGTGTCAAAGGCAAATTTCTGTTCGACGTCAAATTGAATTGATAGTAAAGTTTAAAGTACGTGGCAGCAAGCTTTGCATGAGTAAACATTAAAAGATCGGTAAAAAAATTTATGTATACTTCATGTAAAATATAGTTTGAAACGGCTATTTTAAATTCTCAGGTCCAGTGTCACTGCATGCTGTCATTACGTTGTTGTTGTTGTTGTTGTTGTTGTTGTTGTTGTTGTTTCTTAATTTTTTTTAAATTAAAGTTTTATTTTTATATTTGCAGTTTTTCAATTTAAGTTTTAGTACTTTTGTTATGTGATTTTTTTTTTTTTTTTTTTTTTTTTCCATTTAGTTTCCTTTTTATTTTAATTTAATTTATTTTTATTTCAGTTTTAGCAATTGTAATAAATTATTTCAGTCTAATTTTGATGTAATCGTTTTTAAAGTTTTTCATCTCTTTCATATCTCCTTTCATAATTCTAGATTCTAGAACATATATCTTTACGCAGGGCATGCCTGTTCCTATCTATCTCCATCACACAGTGGCACAAGGCCACATTCTCCCCTGCATTCTTTGTTTGTGTGGAAAACACTGTTGCCAGGCAACGACTAAAGCCGAGAGACTGTGCCATACTTGGATGAAGGTAGAGCTATATCTGTGCATAAGTGAGGGTGTAAAAATGAATGTGGGTTCGTTCACTTGCATAAGCAGGTATGCTGGTGCATTGAATGTTGGCTGTGCAGACTGAGGCATTAACCCTGTGGGGAAGCGAGTTGTAGCCTATTCTTTCATAATGCAACATATTTCTGAGAGAAACAGGTTCTCGATTTTCATAAAAAAATTTGATGTAAAATTGCACCAGTAAATGTAAGAGAAACTATTTCATTCCCTCATGTTCTTATATGATACTCATATGTACAGTGGCCGAGAGAGCTCAACGCACTGCAACTGAAGAAAACGCATGCAAATAGAAAAAACACCAGCAAATAAAGAAAACATCTTCATCAGTTTGACAACACATGCGCTGCAAATACTCACAACACATGCAAATACAAAACGCTGCAAATACTCACAACATGCAAATACAAAAACGCTGCAAATACTGCAACACATGCAAATAAAAAAGCGCTGCAAATACTCACAACATGCAAATACACTGCGCAACACATGCAAATACAGAAAACGCTGCAAATACTGCAACACATGCAAATACAAAACACTGCAAATACAAAACGCTGCAAATACTCGCAACACATGCAAATACAAAAACGCTGCAAATACAAAACGCTGCAAATACTCACAACACATGCAAATACAAAACGCTGCAAATACAAAATGCTGCAAATACTCGCAACACATGCAAATACAAAACGCTGCAAATACAAAACACTGCAAATACAAAACGCTACAAATACAAAACACTGCAAATACTCGCAACACATGCAAATACAAAAACGCTGCAAATACTCACAACACATGCAAATACAAAAATGCTGCAAATACAAAAACGCTGCAAATACTCGCAACATGCAAATACAAAAACGCTGCAAATATAAAACGCTGCAAATACAAAAACGCTGCAAATACAAAACGCTGCAAATACTCGCAACACATGCAAATACAAAACGCTGCAAATACTGCAACACATGCAAATAAATACAAAACGCTGCAAATACTGCAACATGCAAAAATGCTGCAAATACAAAAGCGCTGCAAATACTGCAACACATGCAAATACACAAAACGCTGCAAATACAAAACGCTGCAAATACTGTAAACTGCATGCAAATATAAAAATGCTGCAAATACTCACAACACATGCAAATACAAAACGCTGCAAATACTCGCAACACATGCAAATACAAAACGCTGCAAATACTCGCAACACATGCAAATACAAAAACGCTGCAAATACAAAACGCTGCAAATACTCGCAACACATGCAAATATAAAAATGCTGCAAATACTCACAACACATGCAAATACAAAATGCTGCAAATACTGCAACACATGCAAATACAAAAACGCGCTGCAAATACAAAACGCTGCAAATACTGCAACACATGCAAATAC
>CM031960.1:7675365-7707865 GCA_018749465.1 Paracanthobrama guichenoti | reverse complement strand
AGCCATGATCCGTCAAGGCATGGACCCAACTAGACCCCTGAAGGTGTGCTGTGGCACCAAGATGTTAGCAGCAGATCCTTTAAGTCCTGTAAGTTGTGAGGTGGGGCTTCCATGGATCGGACTTGTTTGTTCAGCACATCCCACAGATGCTCGATTGGATTGAGATTTGGGGAATTTGGAGGCCAAGTTAACACCTCAAATTCATTGTTGTGCTCCTCAAACCATTCCTGAACCATTTTGCTTTGTGGCAGGGCACATTATCCTGCTGAAAGAGGCCACAGCCACCAGGGAATACCGTTTACATGAAAGGGTGTACATGGTCTGAAACAATGCTTATACGTGGTATGTGTCAAAGTAACATCCACATGGATGGCAGGACCCAAGGTTTCCCATCAGAACATTGCCCAAAGCATCACACTGTCTCTGCTGGCTTGCCTTCTTCCCTGGTACCATGGTACCCAGGTAAGCGACGCACACACACCCGGCTATCCATGTGGTATAGAAGAAAACATGATTCATCAGACCAGGCCACCTTCTTCCACTGCTCCGTGGTCCAGTTCTGATGCTCACGTGCCCACTCATTGGTGCTTTCGGAGGTGGACAGGGGTCAGCATGGGCACCCCGATTGGTTTGCGGCTATGCAGCACCATACGCAACAAACTGCGATGCACTGTGTATTCTGACACCTTTCTATCAGAACCAGCATTTACTTCTTGAGCAATTTGAGCTACAGTAGCTCGTCTGTTCGATTGGACCACATGGGCCAGCCTTCGCTCCCCACATGCATCAATGAGCCTTGGCAGCCATGACCCTGTTGCCGGTTCACCACTGTTCCTTCCTTGTAAATCGTGAATATATAAATGTAAATCGAAATATAGTTATAACTCTGAATATATTACAAATCTGAATATATAAATGTAAATCCGAATAAACAGCTATAAGGCTGATAGTTATAACTCTGAATATATAAATGTAAACCTGAATAGATAGTGTGTGTTTAATAATAGTAGACTAATAACAGGACTGGCTGATTTGGCTTTGAATGCAATGGAATTACTTTAAGACTGACTTTTAATCCTCGACAATTGGGAAAGGTTCAATGATTATTTGTGCAGTTATTTGATAGTGTGATTATCTAAGATAGACAATGTATGATGGAAAAAAAAAAAACTAAGGATGAAAGTTAAAAATATTAAAAATCAGCACACATCAGACCGATCTGACCCAATGGCGTCAATGTCCGTGACCCGGATGTGCTCTGACGTGCCCGCCCCTCCCACCTGCGTGTGCGTGAGCGATGCGCCTGATTCTGCGCAAGCCGTTGAATCTGACAGACTATTTTATTTTTGAAATTTGCCGTATAAAAAACATCTACATGTTGATATGATTGTGACCAAAATGCTGCGCCGAATCGACGCTGCGCCTTCCTGAGATCTGATCATGATACAAGAAGCGTTTCAATCGGCGCGAGGATCGTGGGAGAGACTTTAATGTCAGATTGATCCGCTAAGGTGAAACTCTGGTAAGCTGACAGGATCAAAAACACTAAAATAACTCATCTATGTCAGTAGTTTATCCACAGGTAATTATAGAAGCATGCTTTTGTGTCTAATATAGCACTGCTGTGATATATTGACAATGTGAATGCAGCTAAACTGTTCACTGCCTGAACCATACAGAGCTATGCATATTAATTGTGTAAAAATTATTTCGCGGTTTATGTCTAAAATGTTTTGGGGTTCTTATTTTACGTCTAATGATTTTGTAAAAAAAGAAGAAATAAAAAAGAATAATGTGCATGAGACTGAGACTAATCTGCTAACTGTGAGGTGAACCCCTGCTGATTAGCTGTATAATTATTTTTACATGTTTTTTCATGTTTACTTTATATGACTAAACTATTACCGCGTTTTTACATGAACAAGGTGCGTGTCTTCATAGAACATGATCTTTACTTAATATCCTAATGATTTTTGACAAAAGAAAAATCGATGATTTTGACCCATACAATGTATTGTTGTTGGCTATTGCCACAAATATACCCGTGCGATTTATGACTGGTTTTGTTGTCCAGGCTCATATATCTGCATTAGTAGTCCCTGGCCCTTCTGTCTGTCCTCTAATCTGTCAAAAGCATCTGTTGTGGTCACCTGTTTCAAGTATGGATGTGGGTCAGGATGCTTTAGATCAGTTTTTTTTTTTTTTTTTTTTGGTTGTTGTTTTAGTTTTTTGTTTAGCCTTAATCCAATGTGCAAACATAATATTTGTGTTCATGTGTGTTCAAATAACAAGATTAGAGGTAAAATGCCGGGGAAGTTAAAGGCGAAGATTGTTGCAGGGCGGCACCTGCCCGTCATGGACCGTGCCAGCGATCTCACAGATGCCTTCGTAGAGGTCAGTTGAGTCTGTTAATGAAGTCACTCTGCTCTGCACATTAGAAACTTAGCCAGCGCAAGGTTTGAGGAACAGCCCTCATTATATTATAGATAAGCGCTTATAAAGTTTCGTTCCACAGGTGAAGTTCGGAAACACCACATTTAAAACGGATGTATACCCCAAGTCCCTAAATCCTCAGTGGAATTCTGAGTGGTTCAAATTTGAGGTAAGTTCTTCCTCCTTTGTCCTGCTATAGTTTGGAATTTAATGGAGTTTATTCCTTATGTTTATCTTTCTTTTACCTTCAGGTGGATGATGAAGATTTGCAGGATGAGCCATTGCAGATAACTGTTCTTGACCATGACACATACAGTGCTAATGATGCTATTGGAAAGGTGTACATTGACATCGACCCTTTACTCTGCAGTGAAGCTGCTACTGTCATCTCTGGCTGGCTCCCAATTTATGACACTATACATGGTGTGTATCCGTAAGCAAATTTTGGGCTTTTTCACACCTGGCTGAGTGGAACCTGGCATGTTTTCTCCTGTAGTTCAGTTTATTTAGGCATAAATGAAGACAGCAATTGCGCTCAGATCCACAACAAATCAGTTGATCCGAGATCACCTGAACGAGGTGGTCTCGTCCTGCTTAAAAATAAACTCTAGAGTGATTTGCTTGTGGAGAGACGGCAATCTGAACCCAACGGACTAGAGTTGGGCCGATATCGCCGATGGCTGACAGACATCACGTTGAGTCTGCACATGATGAAGTTGTTCCCGATCACAATACAAATGACATTCAAAATAGTTAAATGAACACAATTTTAACACTAAAGATTTAATTGTGCAAAAAAGCAGCAAATTAATTATAGGCTACTACATGTTTTACACTAACTAAACCAATGATACTCAAATGGTGCGAGACAGAATTGTAGCACCATTTTCTGGTGAAGTGAGCAGAGCGTCAAAACAGCGGTGTGGCTCACACCACAAGCACTCCGCATCGTTTGTGGTAATGATATTTCAGCGCTATATCCTCTAGTAGTTTTATTTAAAGCCAAACGCACTTCATTAAAGCCCTTTCAGCTCTGCGCATTCTATCTTTCTCCAGACGCGCGCCACATTAACGGAGCTTAGCGTTCAAACGCAACTCCCTGATGTCAACGTCCATCGCAATGTTTCACTTTAGACATGGTCTGATGCCAATTTGGTAGACATCGCCCAACCCTACAATGGACCAGTCTGTATCACAATATATGATCATGTACGTTGCATGAAAAGCAGCAGTGTTTGTTTCTTTAATGCCTCTCAAAACGAATCGTGGGTTGCAATTGAAATTTGGTCAGGCAAACATATTTCAGAACAACTGTCCAAGCCTTGATTCTTGCTCAAAATGATAAAGTAATACAACAGCAGCTATAAAGAAAGCCATAATAAGCCTCAGAAGCTGTTTATCGGATGACCGCTATTGGGCGGAATCCCAGAACATAAAAAGATGCACGCTGACCAATGAGTGCACAGGTTACTTGCATGTGACTTGTATTAAGTTTTGGTCCGTTTAGAAATGTTTCCTTGTGAAAGTGAGCCAAACCAAGAAGAGATTGAAACATTTTAACAATTTTAATCCCTGTTTTGGAACAAGGCAAACAATCTACAGGTCTGAAAATGCCCTTAGTCTGTAATATTGAAGAGTTCTGAATAGTTTTGTTGTGATGATATGCTTGTGTTCAGGTATAAGAGGGGAAATTAATGTGCTGGTGAAGGTGGATCTCTTCAACGACCTGAACCGCTTCAGACAGTCTTCATGTGGGGTTAAATTCTTCTGTAGTAAGTATCTATATCATCGACTTCCATTGCATCCTGTACTTCTCTATTCTATCTATCTTTATGACAATCTGCTTCCTCCACTATCTATCCTGCTCACATTTCTCTCTTTATTTTTATTTTTCTTCAGCAACCTCCATTCCCCGATGTTACCGGGCCGTTATGATTCATGGCTTTGTGGAAGAGCTTGTTGTGAATGAGGATCCAGAGTACCAGTGGATCGATCGTATCAGAACCCCTCGTGCATCCAACGAGGCCCGACAGAGACTCATCTTTCTCATGTCAGGTACACAATCGGTGTTCAAGAGAAACAGAAAGATATATGTAGGAGATATGCATTGTTCCATTAGTTTGCCTATGTTGCTAGTAGGGGTGTGTGGCAAGGTTGACGAGCGAGCGAGACCGGTGCGTGATTGAGAATGAGCGTCACCTGTCCCGAATCCTCTCATAAGGCAGCTCGGAGGCATATAAGGACGAGCGACACCAGTGAAGGACGAGAGAGGACCGGGCCTGGACTTTACGTTATGTTTTGTTAATGTTTTATTATGTGTGTGCGTGGCAGCCGTCCATGAGGGGCTGTCTTTTAAGTGTTCGCCAGTTCACGCCTCCTTCTTCCCTGAACAAAGAATTACATTTAAAAGTAATTCTTTTAAAAGTAAAAGTAAAATACATTTAAAAGACTTTAATAAATAGATAAACAAACGAAAGTAACGCGGGCAGCCCCTCACGGACGGCTGCCATGCACACACATAATAAAACATAAACAAAACACAACGTAAAGTCCAGGCCTGGTCCTCTCTCGTCCTTCGCTGGTGTCACTCGTCCTTATATGCCTCCGAGCTGCCTCATGAGAGGACTCGAGACTCAAGACGTTCCTTCTCAATCACGCACCAGTCTCGCTCGCTCCTCCCACGTCTCTCGCTCGTCCATCTCACCACAGTGTAATGGTACACACATTCATACTGAAATTCAAATTGTTACACCCCTAATATATATATATATATATATATATATATATATATATATATATATATATATATATATATATATATATATATATATATATATATATATATATATATATATATATATATATATATATATATTAATATCTATCTATTCCTTAATGTCTACTCTGACTACTTAACTACTTTAAGTTAGTTAAGGTCATCTGCTTAAAGACAACTTACTGTGTCACTGTGTGCAATCTGAGACACTTCTGAAAATATTTTCTTGGTTCATGTAGGTGAATTGCAGAGGAAGATTGGTCTGAAGGTGCTGGAGATGGGAGGGAATGCAGTGGTTGGGTACCTGCAGTGCTTTGATCTGGAAGGGGAATCAGGCCTTGTGGTTCGTGCCATCGGGACAGCCTGCACACTTGAGAAAATCAGCACACTCCCTGCCACAGCCACACTCCCCAGCAACTCCTCTCCTTCAAAAGACATGAAAGAGTAAGTGTCACTAAGGATAAAATGTCACTGTTGATGCGTACGTGCATGTCAGCATCAAGTCTTGCATAATTTTTTTAAGAGATTTGGAAATTGTTGTTTTGTTTTTCTTACAGCTATCTCAGTTCATCTGCAGTACATTAGATTCGATTTCTTTTAAACTGAAAATAGGTCATAGAATTGAATTTTGGATAAGGAATTAAAGTGGGTTATCATTTTAGAAATCACAATGCATCCATGCAATTTTACACCCCTTTAATAAAATAAAAATAAAGGCTGTTTGTTTTGAATTTTCACTCACCGTACACTACCATTCGAAACTTTGGAGACTACATTTGGAGTAGATGGATTTTTGAAAGAAGTCCTTATGTTCACCAAGTCTGCATTTATTTGATCAAAAAGTAAAACGTAAATACAGTAAACACATTAATATTCTGAAATATTATTACAATTTAATTTGAATTAAGAATAATAATAAAAATTATTCCTGTGATCCAAAGCTGAATTTTTAGTATCAGTATTCCAGTCTTCAGTGTCACATGATCCTTCAGAAATCATTCTAATATGATGATTTGCTGCCCCTGAAAACTGTTGAAAACAGTTGTGCTGCTTATTAATTTTATTTTTTTGTTGTAAAAACTACAAAAAATGTCTTCAGTATTTTTAAATGAATTGAAGGTTCAAAAGAACAGCATTTAATTAAAATATATATATATATTTTTTAAATCAATTTAATACATCCTTGCTGAATAAAATTATAATAAAAATAAAAAGATCTTACTGACCGCAAACGTTTGAATGGTAGTGTATTGTGATTAACGTTTGCATCTATTTATTTAGCAGACATTTTTATCCCCAGCAGTTTATTACTATTAAAATAATTTATTCAAATGTTCTAACATTCCTTTTGGTTTTATTAAGCAGGTATTAATGCAACATGAAAAAGAAGAATATGCTGTACAATTGCTCACTGTTTTCTGTTTACATATTTATAAATGAGTATGAGGGTGTGTGTGTTTGTTTTATGAGTTGCTGTTTTATAATTTTGACAAAAATGCATTTTCAACACACAAACACACCACAATCTTGTTCTCCCCTGCATGTCCTCTATCTCCCTCTTGCTCTCGCTGTCTTTTACTTCTGACGTTCTCCTGCATGCTGCATCTGTCCTGCACTAGCATGCGTTTGTGTTAGACGGCTTAAAGGTTAAATGGTGTACTGTTGTGCATTTCAGAACTAGCCGTGTTTTGCATCCGGAGTGCTGCCTTGAGTCTGTTGTGTTTTGTGTTTGTGTTGTCTTTTTTTCTTGCTCTATGAGGAGCTATGAACTTCTGAATGGCAGTGACCTGCCTAACTAGACAGCATCTTTGGTGCCGTCTAGGTAGTCAGCTCACTAGGTTTTAAGAAACAGCCATTGTGGACTTTTCTACCTGTAATTTTTTTTGAAGCGGTCTGCCTTGGGTGTGCGTAGGGGTGGGAATACCTCAAGTACCTCACGATCTGCTCCAATTCTAATTTCGGGTAATCATGATTTTAAATGATTCTTGACCCAAAGTTTTTCATTTTTATATATATATTTTTTTATTAATCAATGAATTTACCAATATCAAATATCAAATAAATGTGTGTATTTTCATTAAATTACTTATATAATTATAAGTACTACTTAAACTAATAACAAATTATTAATAAATCAAAATAATTGTATGTAAAAATCTATCTATCTATCTATCTATCTATCTATCTATCTATCTATCTATCTATCTATCTATCTATCTATCTATCTATCTATCTATCTATCTATCTATCTATCTATCTATCTATCTATCTATCTATCTATCTGTCTGTCTATCTATCTATCTATCTAATATATCTGTCTATCTATCTATCTATCTATATAGCATATATTTCTATTCTAAATATAGCATCAAAAGCAATGATAAAATAATAAAAGGCTAATAAATGTGCTTTCAGCATCTGAGAGTTTTTTTCAGACAATTGCAGTGAGGAATTGTTTTCCTTTTCTCAGGATTATTGCTGTTTGATTATTACTGATGACATCATAGAAGTGGCAGCTCTAATAGGCTGTGCAGATCTATTTTAACCTATCAGATGTTTTGTCCTGTCCTTACAACATAAATGACTGTTTACATTAATTTTGCGCCCTTCAGAACAAACACAAAGAAAGCGCACATGAGCATTTGAAAGCAAACGTCTGTCAGTAATTGAATTTCGTGTATCGAATTTATAGTGCATTCCAAAATGGCATAAATGATGATTTAGATTTTTTGATGAAATTATTTTTCTCCCACCCCTATGTGTGTGCGTGCATGTTTGTGTTATGTCAACGTTTACATGTGTGTGCATCCACATTCTCTGTGATTGTACAGTACACAGTGGGTGCGTGTGTGTTTAATGTATGAAATATGCGTGAATGTGTGTGTAGCTCTCCGCAGGCTGCTCCTTCCACTCTCGGATGTCGTTCCACACACAGCAGTCCAGTTCACAGTGCAAGCAGTCGTCTTTCTCAGGGCTTCTCCGTTTCTGTGCCAACACTGCTGTTCGCCGGTATGAAACCCAGACACAGGAGCTCAGAAGCCCCCAGAGCCAGGCAGTGTAGGCAGGTACCCCACGACCCCCATGACCCCGGCACGGACCTCTCACCACCCCCTGTTCTTCATTGGCAGACAGCTACGACATCACCAGACCCCCTCCCTTCAGCTGCCAAAGCAACCTCGTTTACAGCTTTAAAGCACCTCTGACCAATCAGTCAGCTGCATTCAGCTGTCACTCACAGAGTATATCCAATCAGAGGTGTGGGTTTAGCTTCTGTGTTTTTAAGTTGTGCGTGTGTCCCTTTATTCTCTGGCAGGGTTGTTGAATTTTATATTTTGGCCTTGTAACGGCAGTAGTCGACCCTTGTTATCAAAGCGTTGTGCTTTGGTTGGCTGAAACACACTTCTTGTTCATCTCATTTGCGTTCTGCCTCTTTTTCAGTTTTCACAGTGTTGGATTTTTCTCCATTTATTTTTTTCTATCCCGCTCACTACATCATGTGCTTTCCTGTCTCTTCTTGACATCCTCACACGCTCTACCCTTTCAGCAGCAAGCAGTCAAAACTTTTCCTTCTTTCTTCCTTTGCCTCTATTCCTTCTTCACACAAACACACACACATGCACACGCTCAAACACACGCACAGGGGCACAGTCCTCATGTATGACCCTGTGAGTCCGTGTGTGTTGATGGTGTGTGTTACTCCTTGCTCTGACAGGCCAGGTTTTGGGGAGGAGGTCCCAGGCGTCCCGTTGTCCTCAGGACCCCCCACCCCTCTGAGAGCACAAACCTTCTCTTCCTTCTCCCCCTCCAAGTCCTACAGTCGCCAGTCCTCCTCCTCTGACACAGAGCTCAGCCTAACCCCCAAAACCGGTAAGATACCCGTCCCCACCTGACCTCAGGCACACTACCAGACACTCTCTCTCTCTCTCTCTCTCTCAACGGGCCTTGATTTTAATTAGGGTTGCACTGAAATGAAAATCCTGGGACGAAAACGAAAATTCTTGATGCACTTGGCCGAAAACGGCCCTTTTAATTTTTTTTTAAATAATTTTATTAATATTAGAATTTTTGTTCAATTTAATAATTGCATTAAATTTGAATTTAAAAATACAAGCCAATAAAATAAACAACCGCACTTTTATTTAAAGTAACACCAAAATTGGACTGAATAGAAAATGAATAGAAAATATATTAAAATAATATTAAATGTCAATATATTATTCTTTTAAATTATGAAGATTTTTTTTTTTTTGGGACCAATTATCAAAATATGTATAGTCCTCTGAAACTATTATTATTATAGTATGTAAGCAGAGCGTAGTGGGGAACAGATCAGTGAACAAGATTGTAGTGTCATTTTACTTTGTACCTTTTTTCTCTTTCGGCCAAAAAACGAAAATGCCATTTTCGGCTCATAAATTTTGGTGGCCAAAATTTCAGTGCATCCCTAATTTTAATCAATATCAGTGTGCTGACCCCAGTATCAAGGCCTAGAGGCAGAGGGTGTAGGGCACAGTGTCTCTGTTTATTTTGGTCTTTATTTGTTTGTTTGTTTGTTTGTTTGTTTATTTGTTTGTTGTGTTGTCCCTCCATTATTGCTTTATGTGCATGTGTGAGATGTTCATTTTTATTTGACTCAAGGCTGTGATCTCGGATTTTGTACATTTGGAAGAAATTATAATTTTGTCTATTTTATTCTTTTATTATCTTTCCATGGATGCAAACTACTCACGTTTATGCTAAATCGTTTAATTTTGTTATACAAAATAGTTAACTTATTTGTTTCATGCTGAACCAAGGAGCTTATATTTTTACAGTAAGGTTACATTTTTAAAAGGATGAGTGGCTCTGTCATTATTTACTCACCCTCATGTCGTTCCAAACCTGTGTGTGTTACTTTCCTCTGTGTAACACAAGAAATGTTTTTTTTTCCATACTATGGAAGTAAATTGGGACCAATGTTGTTTGGTGGTTCCCAAAATTCTTGATAATATCTTCTTTTGTGGTCCGCAGAAGAAAGTAAGTTGGTTGGCAATGACATAAAGGTGAGTAAATAATGACAGAATCCTTTTAGTATCCTTTTAACATGAAAGAAGAGAGGTATTTTGTGAAGTAGATATAAGATTGATATTTACCTTATAAAATGAAATAAGCTTTTCAATCCACACAGCACCACTCAATAAAAATGTACCACACTTGCTAACACTGTAGTAATGTTGCATTATGGTATCTATTATCAATCTTACTACTATTAGCTTTAAACGAAATATTAGGTAATATAAGAACATACTTTTAGTTGTTGTTTTTTTCTATGTGTAATTCCAGTTGTGGATTCTCTCCTCGTAACAATGCACTGAAACATGGCAACTAAACCCAAAAATTCACAACGTTTTATTACAGTAACGTTCTCTTTATAATATGTATATGACAGTCCCAATGATAGTTATTGATGTTGTGCATTGGTGTTTGCGCTGAAGATGATCACCAGTGTGCTTTACTACCAGGTGAATACTTAACCAAATGCATCCTATGTGAGATAAATGAGTTGTATACACAAAATAAACAAAATATTACAACTTTATAATTGCACAAAACAAAAGGCTGTGAATGCACAAGATAACTTCTAGTCATGAAGACATTACTGTTGAGGATGCACTCTACAAAGAATTCACAGCATTCTTTTACTGTAGTGTTTTCATTATAATTTTATTTTATCCTATATGACAGACTTGCACTTGCACATGTTGCACTTAACTGTGTTTTCCTTTTTCGAAGCAATTCCTATCACATTTCAAGCAATTCAGAACCATCATGTCGAACAGTGCGCAACTAAAGGAAATAATCCATTATTTATCGGTTTTAGGATATTGACCAAATTTTCATATCGGGTCAATAACGATAACATTAAAAAGGATCATATGCATCCATATATATTTCTCTCTCTCCTCTATTGTTCATGTTCATCACAAACATTGTAAGTTATGAAACGTTGCAGTGTCCTAGTCTTAGTGTTTTCATGTGAAACTCTTTTGAAGCAAATTTACCTAAACTGTGGAATTATATTTTCTCCATTTTTAAATAAAATGGTTTGAAAAGTTTTGAACTTCAAATACACCCTAATATGAAGTTTGTAGTGACTATGCCTGTCAAGCATAAAAAAACACACAAAAAACACATCACAATTAAAAAACATAAAAGTATGTATTTTATCTTTAAAGTGTTCTCAAGTGATAAGACAGCTGGAGCAAAGAGCAAAGTGAATAGTCAAAGTCAAGTCAAATCTCTACAAACTACAAATGACAACTACAAAAGTCATTCTGACAGAAGTTTCAATTTTGGATGTCAATTTTGTATGAACCGTTTTGTATGAACTGTATACAGTGTATATCTTCAAAAACAACCTGCTGGAAATAAAACCCTGGGAAACTTTCTGACCTTTACCTCTCATCAGTTTGCATCGCTGTCTTTCTGAGTTCCTTTTTCCGTTTACTTTTGAGTCACCCACCCCCCTTATTTTTTTTCTCATGTGATGTCTTCATACCGTTTCTCCCCAAACTCTCCTTCTCTCTCATTCTTTCTCTGTCAGCGAGGATATTTCTGTGTCCCAGTACTCCCGCCCTTGAGTCTGAATCATCTTCCCTCCCCTCTGTCCATCTGCCCCGTCACTTTCGGCCAGGGATGGCCTCCTGGAGTTCAACTCCTTCCCCACTCCATGTCAGCCAATCAGACACAGCCATGCTGAGAAAGAGCGTGTCTTTCAGTGAGGAACTGCTGCTGGCCTCTGGTAGGACACACCCACTGCTGTCCATATGACCTTTGACCCTTGGTGCAGTGACCACACCAACCCTGTGCTGCCCCCTGCCAGAATATCATGGCTGTCTCTGCATAAATCATACTAACAAATGGATTTTTCCTCATTTGCCCTCATACCTTTTTTTATCGACAAAGGCACTCTGAGTGCTTATGATAGAACAGTGTGGTTTAATGTCTTTTGAGCACTCTGATTTAACAAAACCCCACTTGCATGTTTTTTCAGCCTGATTTCAAGTTAGATTTCTCCACCAGTGGAAGAGCAAACAAGAAAAGCAAACCAGCGGCCCTTAGTCATCTCTCATTGGCTGGTTCCATAAAATCTAATTTCCTAGTGCCTGGGCTCTGAGCTTGTGCGTCTGAAACTGTTTGTTAATCGTTTTAATCTGTCTAAATGTGATAACCAGATGAAGTTTCCCAGCTAGTGAATGAGTAGAGTTGAAACTACTTGTGATGAATGTTATTTCTTAAATGTTCTGAGTCTCTGAATGTTTTCTATGGGTTCATATTTGTATTACTTTAAGTGTTTATCCAACTACGGTAATTATAAAATTTTTAGAATATAAAGTTTGCCTTGTGTTTTCAAAGTAGATGTGAACATATCCAATTCAAGATGAATTAACATTTTTATATTTGACCGCTGCTCTTCCTAATAGAGTGTAGAAAGTCACTATATTGGCTATGAAGGTTATATGCACCGAATTAATTATACCACCGTTCAAAAATTTTATAGAAGAATAATGTTACAAAAATGTATATTTTAAATATTTTTCTTTTGAACTTTGTTTATCACAGAATCCTGAAAACAAATTATAGGTTTCCATAAAAATATGAAGCAGCACAACTGTTTTCAACATTGATAATAATCAGAAATGTTTATTGGGCAGCAAATCATCATATTAGAAGGATTTCTGAAGGATCATGTGACATTGAAGACTGGAGTAATGATGCTGACAATTACGCTTTGCATCTCATTAATAAATTACATTTTTAAATATATTACAATAGAAAACAGTTTTTTGAAATTGTAACATTTCACAATATTGCTGTTTTACTGTATTTTTTATCAAATAAATGTAGCCATGATTATCATAAATCACTTCTTTCAAAAATCTTATCGACCCAAAACTTGAGCGGTAGTGTATATTAATTTTTGCATGCACATAATTTCTTTATTCAGGTGTTCTGGTAAAGAAAGCCTTTATATATAAAATTAGGCTGCTATTTTAAAAAGGTTATATATGCTCCACAGCTATTGTAATATTCCTGTATGCATGTTCTTTTCCTACTTTGACAACAGTGTGGAAGAACTAAATAAATAGCTCTTCTCTATATCGGTTTCCTTTGAAAAAATGTGTTTCCTCTCTCTTTACGATGATCTGTATTATGTAGTGCCCGGAAGTACTTTCTTTTGAACATGCAGATATAAAGGAGTAATTTGTTTACTTAACAAGAATTTAGAATAATGTTACTAGAAACCAAAATATATATAAAAAAAACAAAAAAAAAACATGCAATTTTCACTTATATGAGATTATTCTTCTGCATGTAAACGGTCATAGGCACACAGAGGAGGTGAATGTATGTGAGTGCATGAGCTATTGTAACATTGTTTATTTGGTTGTTTAGAAGGGAAGTATCGTTTGCAATCTTTCATTTCCCCTGAATTTCACTGTCTTCTCCACCAACAGGAATGGGAAGTGGTGGCAGTGCAGGGAAGGAGGCGGGGCCTCTTAAAGCTCTTCTGAGGCAGCAGACCCAATCGGCACTAGAGCAGAGAGTAAGACAAAGCTAATATTCACATGTATTTATATATTCACAATCATGCACAAAAGACTGGTGATTATCAGAATTATGTTTCTCCACTCTATCGCTCTCTCACTGGATTCCAGGGGGTTTCATCATCCTCTGAAGCATTTGTTAGGACAGGGGTATGTCTGGAGAGGGCATGCCAAATGTTTCTGGTTGTAGAATCTTTCGTTTTTCTTGTTTCCCAAACTCCTCCCTGTTTGAGAACCTTGAGCTGGAAGATTCTTCTACTGTCCTATTGACTTCACTATCAAACCAATGACACATCAGTATTGTGACTATTGGTTTGGGCGTTATGTGGTAATGCACCCATTTACATGGAGAATGTTCTAGAACCTTTGACAGGTGCTAGGAAGCTCTCATGTTTACCTGTACGTCACAGGTTTGCTGTGATCTTTGTCTGATTTTAGTCTAGGGGTGAAATGTCTTGTGAAATAATTAAATTATGATTAATGCAAATGAAAAGCCAGAGTTCTTGAAGCCTGTATCTTCACACCCATATATGGATGAGAAAAAACTGCTGGTAACAATTTTGTTCAGGCTTTTAATCAGGACTTTTCATGTATTTGAGTGGTAAGTTAAGTAAATATAAGGGCTTCCATATGCATTTATGTGCATCTAAGCTGAGGACCACTTTTTAAACCACTTACATCTACTGAATGTCCTGATGTATTGCACTCTGCAAAGTTGTTATCCAGTAAAATAGCCTAAAGTGTCTGAATCTCTGTATCTCTGCATGAGTGTTGTGTTGCGATTGCTAAATATTGACAATGTTATGGCACGACCCAGAGGTTTCAATTTCTGCAGTTGTATGTGTGTGAAGATTTCAGTACAGAAGCTCACCTGTTTTCATGACATTGGCTAGAATGCCAGTGGGTCACCTGTGTCCATTCTGTATGACCCCTCCATCACCGTTCTGTGTGTTTCAGGAATACCCTTTCTTCACATTGACCTCCTTCCCTCCTGGATTTCTCCTTCACTTGGGGGGTGTGGTCAGTGCACGCTCAGTAAAGCTTCTGGATCGAATCCACAACCCAGGTAAGATGGCTTGTATTACACAAGCACAAACATAAATAAAGACCTGCAACACACCAAATATATGATACGTTAACATAATTTCAAACAGCAAAACTTTACTGTAAGTACTAGGGCTGGGTTGAGAATATCAATTTCTATAGATTATCCAATATTGATGCTTTAATCCCCAAGTATCGATCTTTTTAGTCTATGCTGTTATCAGTTTATCCGTGAACAAATCTTCATTAAACATTATTTGTAGCACATCTCCCATCCAATAAATCGCAATATGCTTTGTGTTTTTACTTCTGATATGAAACAAAGTCTTAGTTTTCAAATTCTGTCAATTTCCTTACAAAATACAAACAATAAATACCGCTTTGGTGCTCTTTAATGTGGCGTGACAGATTGCTGTAGCCGCATCTGTTTAAGGGAAGTGGCTGTGCCACAAACACAGAAGGTATGTTGAAAGATACAGTGCAACTCACTGTAATGTATCATGTCTTGTGTAATCATTCATTGATATAAAATGAAATTGAATGGAGATCGGAATTGAATCACAAGCTTGTGAATCGAAATTGAATTATGAAATTTGTGTCAGTACCCAGCCCTAGTAAGAACACAGATTAATCAGCAGGTGTATTCGGGAGGCAGTTTGGAAGTGTGCATGTTGTGCGCTAGGCTTTTGTTGTATTTACAATTTCAGTTCCTTGTACAGTATATAATTCTGCATCACAAGCACCATTCCTTGGCCTTAACTTTTGTCCTCTCCATCAGGGCCTGAATTTCGTTTCTGGGAATTCCCCTTAGGTGACTCTTATTGGGAAGGGGTTCATTTTTGTTTTTTTAATCTTTAAATATTTTTTTTTTCTTTTCACCTAAATCCTAAATGTTTTTGCTCACTCTATTAGTGTTTTTACAAAAAACACTAATAGAGTAAGCTTGATTTAAAATTTTGAATTTATTTTACAGTCAGTCAGTTAACAGTCTGTAAAATAAGAACAAATAAATTACAAGCAGTAGCACAAATAAATACAGTAGAAATAGATACAAATGAAAGTTGTTTAGGTAGGTCTAACTAGCATTCTACAGTAAATTAATAAAGTGATCAAATGTAAAATAACATTGGATAGTCTTCACTGTAAAAAGTAAATACAGATTATTCCTTAAAATAAAAGTTACAAAAGTTATTCAGTCAAGAGGAGTGAATGATTTTCTGCTTTTTGTTGTTTGATTAACTTTAATAACACAGACAACAGTCCCTCCAGTTTTTGTCATTTTTGCGATCCATTTTTCCAGAAATTGCAAAATTTTGCACTTTTTTTTTATCATTAGGATACCACATTTACCATATTATGTATTATGTTGGATGCACAATAGTCATACACGACAATAGAACAAACAAAATGCACAAATCTTGTTTATTTTGGTATCTTAGCAAAAAAGGCTAGTCCAGTGGTGTACTATGTAGCTTTAACAACATGATCACTTAGGGTGGGAAATATGACTGGGAAAAATAAACCACAGCAATAAGCAATTGCCTAATATAAGTAAAACGTTCTCAAGTAATTAATCAAGTAAACAGTAAGTAATAAAATAAGAACTAATAAACAAATGATAGGAGACAACATAAAGATACAGATACAAACAGTGCTTTACGTTTAAGTAGGCTACTGTTTATTTTTTCCAGTTGTTGTTTGATGGGTATAGGCTATGTTAGTTTGCTTTCACTTTAATGACCTACAGTAATGCACGGACCCAATTCTGTCATACGTCCCAAACATATTCAGTCAAGATATAACCACCAAGATGGACATTTAGGCATAATTATGTGTGTATTTGATTTTGATTGTTCAAGGGCAATAAGCCTATAAATAGAACACATTTCTGTATACTCGTGAGCGCTGACAGGCGGGAAACGCGTGCACAGAATCCTCAGCCAGTCTGACATCGGCCCGTGTGTCAGTAGCGAATTGAGTTCGTGGTATACAGTGCTTTTTTTTTTGGTGTTATCTGGCATATCATACTTTTTATTTGGTCATTCATCCATCTTGGGTAATCAATTCGCCCGGTCCTTGGCGCTTATGCGAGACGGCAGGTGAGAAAGATTCGCTTTCACAAAGACCACATACTGCGCATGCTCCACAACGTCTGTATCCTCGTGAAAACAACGCATTACAGCTTTATATAAATTAGAGAGAGTTCAATTAGATTTGTATTTTTTGTGATTTTAAAACTATGTTTTTGTGATTTATTTTGATTTAAATTATGCAGGAACGCAAAAAAATGCGACATTTTGCTGATTTTGCGCTGTATTCAGCGATCACGGAATCACGAAAAACTGGAGGGACTGGACAGCAGCAGGTTTATTAGCTTGCTGTCACTCAAATGTACTATTAAACGTTTTCTTTCTCAACTGTTTATGTTCACTTAAGACATAACTGACTTTGTTTACAAGGATACTCACCAAGACAAGCATTTTGACATAATATTTGTGTGCGTTTGGCCATTTAAGCACAATAAGCCGTGAAAAGGAACCGTGTACTTGCGAGATGTTTGCAAAGAGGCTTTATGTGACCACACTTTGGATGCGACTCTCTCGGAGAGCGACAAGTACCAAAAATGTTAAAATCACTTAAATGTTTCAATTGGCAAGATGTGATGTTGTTAAGTAACAATTCTGTCAACTATCCTGAAACACCAGCGAAAGTCTTGTATCAGAGCGTGCAACTCGCTTGTAGTGCAGATGCGATGAGCTGATGTGAAGCCACTTGCCCGTCATAATAAGATACAAGGAGAGAGAGCGAGCGGGAGAGAGAAGACGCTGAACTGCTGAATCACTCAAATTACTGATTTGATCTGATAGTCAGTGTAGATTTAAGTCACTCATCTTACCTACATGCTATAGTGAATAAATGTCATAAAATCCTGTGCTGAAATTCAGGCCCTGTCCAGCATATGATGCTCTTTTTTTTTTTTTTTTTTTTTGCTTATAGAAGATTTTGAGACATCCATCTCCCCTGAACATTATTTTTGCCTATTGCATTTTTTCATTATTAGCACATGCACAAAAAGTAAGCCTTTTTGTAAGCCTGCATATACCCTTTATAATATGTACTAACACTACGTTATAGGGGATGTAAATATTGGCATTGATGCACTTTAAAATTTTAAATATTGTTTTGTAAAATGTTTTAATAGGAAGGTTCTGGCAAGCTTCTCTGCATTCTCTTGGGGACTTTAATTACAGCTGTAGAAAACGCAAATGCTATCTGAATTTACAATTGTGTACCACCATTTGTACCACGTCTTTCCATAGACTTCAGAGAGTTTGTAGTGCTGTTGTACTCACTTCCCCAGTGCATACTTATGAATCAGACCAAAATAATAATTTTTAATTCATTGAGCATTCAGGGCTCTAGACTGCGGTCTCAAATGCAATAATTTTTTGATAATGTGTTAAAATTTCACACGGTAGCATTGGTGCAAGTGCATAATGCTTTTGCACTTTGGCTGGAGCTGAGTCAGAGTGTCTTTTCAACCACATAAGGTTTACATTTACATTTCACACATTTAACAAGTACTAACAAAATAATACATTTATAGTTTGTAAAATACACAGTGATGTCTATGGAAGCGGCAATAACAATCCGTTGACGACGTGATGTATTCATATCTGATACACATAATATATAAATATTACGTATAACTATAAAGTTTACACTATTCTTCTCTCACTTTACCGGCCACCTACTTTCATGTATTTCAGGAGAAGTGGATGAATTGACTTGTTGCAAATCTGACAGATCCGATTCTCTGAACTGTGGCGCAACTAACATGGCGACGCCCATCACGCATTATAGATCAACTAACATGATCATAATTTTCAACAACAAAACACGTTCTCTTACATGAATTTGAGAATCAGAATGTCAGGTAGTTGATGACAGCCAGCAAGTTAGTGAATATTTTGAATAAAAAAGGAAAAACTAAAGAAAAGCCATACATCTGCGCTACATATACAGCGCTATTGTGGCTGTGGTGTGTCACGTGAAGGGCATGACGCATTGTCATGGAAATATTACTTTAATAAAATAACACCCATAGCAATAATACTTTTTGTTATAGATGTTATGTGTGATAATATATTCTTTTAAATGTATGCTTCTTGGAAGCAATGTTCAGATTAAAATATTTTGCAAATATCAAACTTTTAGTCACGTCTATCTATACATTGTTGAAAAAGCAGCATATATAAATCAAGATAACGATTCTTCAACATTCAAGGTCATTGATTAATATAAAAAAAAAAGGGTGTGACCACATTGTAAGTCTAACTGAGAAAGTTAGTCGCACCAGAGTGAGTCTAGAGCCCTGTGCATTGTATAAAAAAAAATTGAATTCTTGTTAGGGCTTGAATTCTTGTTGTTAATTTTTACATCCCTGTTACCTGATTCTTATATATCTCCATTTTATCTACTCATGATTTTATATTAATACACTATCCTCAGTATGAATCATAACTCTTGTCACCTTTTGTGAAGCTACCCATTGCAGTGATCTCTAATTGCATTTAAAACTTGCATGCATTTAACTCTTTCCCGCCAGCGTTTATTAAACAAAAAAAAAAAAAAGAAAAGTTGCCAGCCACCGCCAACATTTTTTATAATTTTCACAAAATGTTCATGGCCCCCAGAATATTTTGTTGTATGAATATCTCAACATGCAATATATCAAAAGAAAAAACAGAGCCTCTGCTTTTAAACAAAAAACCTATTCTAGCTTAATGCATTCTTTTTTTTATCAACACTTTTTATTTTGTTTTTGTTTTGTTTTTTCATAAAAAAAGCAACGTTTTGAGCAAAAAGCTGCATTTTTGTCAAAGACTACATCCAGATCAAAACATAGATGGAGTAGATTGAGTCCAAACACCTCCAAAGCTTGCACAGTCCTATACCACTTCCTGGGTCGACATTTCATTCAATAACATTAGGCAGATTTGATTTATATGCTATTTAATGTTGATGACCATGTTATTTTACATATGCATCTGCTTACATATGCTATCGCTCATTTCTGCTTCTTCTTCACCTGTGTTTTGATCAGGAGATTCTGTACTCTTTCAGAAGATGAACAATAGTGTCCCTACCATCCCTACCGTAATAGTGTATAATAGTGAAAACAAGGAAAGACGGAAATTTCCGTCAATGGCGGGGAAAGAGTTAAGCTTCAAGCTAACCAAGCTGAGCCATTACCTATTAATTTACATTGTATGTGCTGTTGTGTTTCTAAATTAGGTATCACACAGAGAAGCTGTTATTTTGTTAGTGGAGTGTAATTAAAGGCAGAAAACTGTAATTAAGCTCTAGAGTGCAGAGGCTATTTGTTGTTTTATTTTCTTAATTGTAATGTATAGAGGACTGCAAACACACATACACCCACTATTTTCATTTAACAATATACAAATGAAATGCATCTACAACTACATCTACATCTGTGTATGAAAGTGTGCATTAATTAAAGCATGGTTTGGTTGAAGGAGCTGCTCATGTTTAGAGCCTCTGACTTAGTGCTGCTGCATGCTCTCTCTCTCTCTCTCTCTCTCTCTCTCTCTCTCTCTCTCTCTCTCTCTCTCTCTCTCTCAGTCTCTCTTTTCCCTTTATTCTCTCTCAGACCTCTGTATTCTTCCTCTCTGTCCATCTCTTCTCTCTTGCTCTCGTTCTCGTAGTCACCCTTTCAGATAACTCTTGTCTGACTTTGCAGTTCCTGTGGAGTGGTGTTGTCCAGTGTTGTGTTCTTGTTTGTAGTTAGTGTTTGGTTTTCTTTTCTACTCTTTCTCTCTCTCTTTCTCTCTTTTTCTCTCCACTCCTTTAACCGATCTACTAATGTGGCGATTTGGCTCAGCCTTGGGTAACACCAGATCATACAAACTGCTAGACTGGAATAGTTTCACTGCAGGTACTACCCTACCCTCAGTCCTGCTTTACACACACCCACACACACACCCACACACTTATACGCAGCCCCTGGCAGCTCAGCTGTTACTCACTTCTAATGGTTGAATACATATTTTCAAGTTCTATGTAGTATTGCATTTTGAATATTTTCCATTAGTAAATAATACAGTGATAATGCTTAAAGTTATAGTTTACCCAATAATAAAAATTCTGTCATTATTTACTCACCCTTATGTTTTCCAAACCCATATGATTTTCTTTCATCTGAGTGGTCAAAACCTTATTTATTAAGGTTACATGGGTCAAAAACACAAACGACTAGGCATATTATTTTATTTTTGTTTCTTTATAACTTTTTGTGGTGAGGCTAGTGAAAATTTTGGCAGGGCAAGTAAGAATTCGAACCACTGTCCCAACCGGGACCAGTAGAAAAAATCCTTAGAGTTGAGCCCTGCGTCTACATTCAATCTCCGTTATCACGAAACTCACAACATACAACAAAAACATAGCTCTGATCATGCTGTCCTCCATCCTCCAGTTGTTGACGTTGTTGAATGCCATACTTAAAGGACGTTGCTGTCTGCTGGCCTACGTCACTTCAGAGATCCTATTGCCGGTGCGAATGCAACCAGGAAAAGGACAATTTAGTTTTTGGGGGAGCGCCTTGGTGGCTAGTTCCTTTTAATTCTTATTAAAGTTATAAAAACGATTCAGTCAAGAGCCGTGAGTATTTTTCCCCGCTTTGTCTTATTTGTTTAACGTTAAAAACAGGCAGCAGCAGGAACATTAGACCTAATGCACAGATCCAATATACTTTTGCATTGTTTATCAATGTAAACACACGCTAATGAAGTCTTTAACCATTTGCTTGCGTTTTTTGCAGCATCTCGCACACGAGTTATGCTCAAGTTAAAAGAAGTTTTAAAAATGCGTCTCTAGATCTTGTGCTTTTGTTTCACTGACCTGCATCTTGTGCTTTTAACAGCAAAAACACATTCTGTGTGAAACAGTGTTTTATTTGATGTGAATATGTACATTTCCGTAAATACTCAATTCCGTATTTGTGCGTTGTCTGAAACGCATCTTTCTGGGCACGTTTTGGATGTGTGCTGCACACACACAACTTCTCAAACAGCGATTACTGAATTGAGTTCTCTTTCGCATCTTCTTGCTCTTGAATATTTAAATTGATGAAGCTTGCAAATGATAAACTTTTGTGACGATGTTGCACTGGCCCGATTGGGCAAGTTACAGTTCCTTCTAATATCCTGAGTGTCTTTCACGTCGTTCAGTCCTTATTGTCTAGCCCTGAGACGTGTAAGTCAATCTATCGCCGTTTTTTTCACGTTTGTGGAGTAAGTACATGTGAACTGTGTGTTTACAAGGTTTTTTAAAAATGTACCGGTATTTCGTTTGGAATGCGTTCGGCCAAACAATGTACACTTAAGTCAGTGGTAGTTCTGTAGTAGGAGCTAATTTAGTCCTCCCAAAAGGTGTTCATATAATTACAGTTGTTCCCAGTTCCTGCTGTGCGAACATATCAAAAAGCGGATATTTCTGCCAAGACAGTAGATTTTCATTGAATAACTACTTTTTTAAATTATTCCATGGAATGCAAAAGAAGATTTTAGGAAATTCATACAGGTTTTGAACAACATGAGGGTAAATAAATGACGTTTTAAAATTAAGTGAACTTTTCCTTTTAATATATGTTGAAAATTTGTATTCCATGCATATTCACAATAAAGTTGTAAATTCACACGCTCATTGATTTTTGTCAAGAGTGATTACAAATACATTTAAAAAATAAATAAAATGTGTAAAAAGAATAATTTATGCTCATCTTCTAGTAATTACACTGCAAATCTTACATATACACAGACTCGCACATATAAACTAATGCTTTTTCTCAGTAGAGAGTGTTGCATGAGCTGCCATGCGCTGTGCTTCTGAATGAACGTGTGTCGGGCAGCTGTTGCATGCTTTAGCTGGATGCGTGGCTGTTCTCTGCTCTGGCCGATCATTTCTTGATCTGCTCTGACTGCGCTTCACCTGCCCCTTTACCCAGCGTACCCTGATCACAACCACTTGACCTACCAATTCAGAGAAGTGGACTTAGACAGTGTTCTACTTTCAGTCATGAATTGTCTCATGACCTCTGTGTGCTTGGCAGTGCTGGTTCCTCTGTGGTCATTGTTGCTTCCCAGTACTAAAGTAAAAAGGATTCATACATTATGGATTATAATTGTGTCAGCTGATATCACATGTGTTCTGATGGTATTGATATGTAGTTATTGTCTGGGTTCATACTTGTTGGCAGGGGATTTTTAAAACTTATTAAGAGGTTTGGTTTCTTGACTGAATATTTTGGATATTTTTAATAAATGCATCTTTTGGTGTTTTGTGAATATGGAAATTGCTCAGGAACTGTAAACAGATGGCAGCCGAGTCCAAAATGAATAATCTATACAAATTTTAGTAAAAATTGGCTATGGTGAGTAAATGGAAATAGTCTGACCTTACTGATGTAAGCAATGTACACAAAACATATAAACTGTTTGTCACAAATATAGAGATAATGGGGGGAAAATGCTAAATAATGCTGTTGTCATAGATGTAAAAATGTTTTAATTTAAATTAATATAATAATATAATTAAATTCTTGGCCTAAAGGCATATTTATTGCCATTGGCAGGGGTGGCAAATAATAGTTATTTTTGAGCTATGGCAGATGCACTTATTCAATGATTTTTATATACAGTATATATAGTCACAAAAGCAATTGGACACTTAGTTTAGAAGAAGGTTCATTTTGGGCTTTAGTTGTAATGTGCATTTTTAACGCTCAGTTACTAGTCAGGTCACAAGTGATTTGAATCATATTATAGAAGTGGTAAGGTGAGCATCAGACCATTATTTATTTTTTGCTCTTATACCCTGTGCACTTTTCTTTTTACCATTGCCGTTCAAACTCCCTCCTGCTGTGGGCTGTTTATCCAAAATAGGATGGAGTTTGTCCTCCTTTGGGAAGCATGACTGCACTTGCAGGGGAATGCTCTGCCTACTGTTGTAGACTTGTTCATAAAAGCTGTCAATCAGGAGAATGGCAAATCACACCACTGTCCTCTTCATCTTCACCATCACTATCGTCTTCCTCATTCCCTCAGCCCTCTCCTAGTATGTGGTAAACAGGCAGGGGAGTTTGCTTTCATGAAAACCCCTTGCTCTCAGAGAACGTGAGCACCTGTGTGTGTGTGTGTGTGTGTGTGTGTGTGTGTGTGTGTGTGTGTGTGTGTGTGTGTGTGAGAGAGAGAGAGAGAGAGAGAATAGCTCAGGTACTAGCCTTGTTTGCTTTAGCGCATCCTCTGAAGACAATTTGGATGCATTTGATACATTTGATACAACTAAATTAAACACATTTTTGATGTTTTAAGCCTTTTCACACCATATGCTCAAGCATCTGCTAAATTATGTATTGTTTTTTTTTCTGATGCATAATCAAACTCTACAGAAAATTTTATTACATTAAATATTATTGATATACAGTGCATCTGGAAAGTATTCACAGCGCTTCACTTTTTTCACACTTTGTTATATTACAGCCTTATTCAAAATAGATTAAATTCATCATTGTTTTCCCGCAAATCTACAAACAAAACCCCATAATGACAATGCAAAATAAGTTTGTTTTAAATCTTTGCAAATTTATTAAAAATAAAAATCACATGTATATAAGTATTCACAGCCTCAAAATCAAAATTGAGCTCAGGTGTATCCTGTTTCCACGGATCATCCTTGAGATGTTTCTACAACTTGATTGGAGTCCACCTGTGGTAAATTGAGTTGATTGGACATGATTTGGACAGGCACACACCTGTCTATATAAGGTCCCGCAGTTAACAGTGCATGTCAGAGCACAAACCAAGCCATGAAGTCCAAAGAATTGTCTGTAGACCTCTGAGACAGGATTGTACCGAGGCACAGATCTGGAGAAGGGTACAGAAAAACATCTGCAGCATTGAAGGTCCCAATGAGCACAGTGCCCTCCATCCATAAATGGAAGAAGTTTGGAACGACCAGGACTCTTCCTAGAGCTGGCCGCCCGGCCAAACTGAGCAATTGGGGGAGAAGGGCCTTAGTCAGGGAGGTGACCAAGAACCCGATGGTCACTCTGACAGAGCTCCAGCATTTCTCTGTGGAGAGAGGAGAACCTTCCAGAAGAACAACCAACTCTGCAGCACTCCAGCAATCAGGCCTGGTAGAGTGGCCAGACGGCACATGACAGCCCGCCTGGAGTTTGTCAAAAGGCACCTGAAGGACAAAATTCTCTGGTCTGATGAAACAAAGATTGGACTCTTTGGCCTGAATGGCAAGCATCATGTCTGGAGGAAACTAGGCACCGCTCATCACATGGCCAATATCATCCCTACAGTGAAGCATGGTGGTGGCAGCATCATGCTGTTGAGATGTTTTTTAGCAGCAGGAACTGGGATACTAGTCAGGATCAAGGGAAAGATGAATGCAAAAATGTACAGAGACATCTTTGATGAAGAGCGCTCTGGACCTTAGACTGGGGCGAAGGTTCACCTTCTAACAGGACAATGACCCTAAGCACACAGCCAAGATAACAAAGGAGTGGTTTACGGGACAACTCTGTGAATTTCCTTGAGTGGCCCAGCCAGAGCCCAGACTTGAACATGATTAAACATCTTTGGAGAGATCTGAAAATGCCTATGCTCTGAGTTGAGGGAAAAAAAATAATGAATTTAATCCATTTTGGAATAAGGCTGTAACAGTACAAAATGTGGAAAAAGTGAAGCTCTGTGAATACTTTTTGGATGCACTGTAGAGCAGGGTTTCCAAAACTGGGATTCATGAAAAAATTTGAATAAATAAATAATTTTGAAAGTAAAAACAAAACACTTAATAAATATTTTGTTTACCTGCATGCCATATGACCAATAACTGACATCTGAGAACCGTGAATATGCAAATGTTTTGTTAAATTGTTAAAATATTAAAGGGTTAGTTCACCCAAAAATGAAAATTCTTTCTTCAATTACTCGCCCTCATGTTGTTCATATTCGGAACACAAATTAAAATATTTTGATGAAATCCGTGAGCTCTCTGACCCCTCCATAGACCCCTGACATGTTTAATGTGTTTGCAATGTGAACAGCGTAGGGGACTGACACAGAAGAGAAGAAATTGTTGAATAAAGTCGTTATTTCCGTTGTTTTGGGGTTTTTTTGCACAAAAAGTATTCTTGTCGCTTTATAACTTTAAGGTTAAACATATATGAACACTTGTAGTCACATGGACTATTTTAACAATGTCTTTCTTACCTTTCTATGTGGGGACAGAAAGCTCTCGGATTTCATCAAAAATATTTTAATTTGTGTTCGGAAGATGAACGAAGGTCTTATGGGTTTGGAATGACATGAGGGTGAGTAATTAAAGACAGAATTTTCATTTTTGGCTGAACCTAACCCTTAAATTTAAAATCTCAGGGTAAAAGCTTAAAGCGTAAATTTTAGATCAAAGGGGTTCAGCTGACAAAAAAAAAAGTTAAAAAGTCGAGTAACCAGCTTACAGGGCTAGTATGCTGTTAATGCAAAAGGTGTGTTTATGTGCCAACGGTGTGCGTGATGTTGTAAATATATTTGTTTCAGACGAGCCAGAGACACGGGATGCGTGGTGGGAGGAGATCCGTCAGGAAATAAAGTCTCATACCAAAGCTCTCGGCTGCCACGCTGTGGTGGGGTACAGCGAGTCCACCAGCATCTGGTACTTAACAAACACACACACATAGACAACTCTGGGGATGTTTTCAAACAGTGCATTTCAACTTATTTGACTCCCAAGGCCTCCCATTGTCACAACAATATTTGAAGGCACTTCATTATTTTCGGATGTTTGTAATTTACTGGATAATGTTTGATTTTTAGAACTTGGCATAGAATTAGAAAAATGTATATTTATAATAAAAATGCCCTGAGAGATTTATGACTATTCCAGGTCTAGATTTTAAAAAAAACTAGACTTTCTCATATGTCCAGATTTTTCAATAAAATGAGAAATATCATGATTTGTAGTTGTTTTGGCTTGTTTTAATGCTTGTTTTGTCAAAGTTTTTTTTTTTTTTTCAACACTTGAATATGGGTAAGTTTCATTTAAGAAAAGCAACATTTTGAATGAACAGCTGAAAAAATAGCGTTTTTGTCAAAGACTACATCCGTATCGGATTCAGGATCCATACCTTGTCCTGGGTCGACATTACAATTTAGTAACCTTAGGCAGCTTTGATTTATATAATGTTTAATGTTTGATGATTTTGTTATTGTACATGTGCATAAGCAATGCTTCTATCACTTATTTCTGCTGCTGCTTCACCTGTGTTTTGATCTGGAGATTCTGTACTCTTTCAGAAGATGTGTAATAGCGTCCCCTATGTATAAAAGTGAAAACATGGATTGCCGGAAAATTCCGTCAATGGCGGGGAAAGGGTTAAAGTTGAAAAAGTTCTTTATATTATTAAAATATTCTTCACACACAAAAAAAGTTTATTTTAAGAACTGCTCCCTAAAAGGCTCTTTGGGGAATCCAAAATAGTTCCTTTATGGCAGGGATGGGCAACTTTGGTCCTGGAAGGCCACTGTCCTGCAGAGTTTAGCTCCAATCCTAATGAAACACACCTGAACAAGCTAATCAATGCCTTCAGGATTACTAGAAAGCTACATGCAGGTGAGCTTTTATCAGCATTGGAGCTAAACTCTGCAGGACAGTGGCCCAAGGTTGCCCATTCCTGTCCTATGGCAATGCTGCTGCTGCAAAAAACAAAACAAAAAAACCTTTTGGACCCTTAATTTTTAAGAGTGTATGTAAGATATGCTTGGCTTTCCCTTGTGTCTTTAACAAAAGGATGTGAAAACACCCTCAAATACATCTCCCTCATTCCGTTCTGTGATGAAATGCTCTGATTATGTGCTTTTTATGTGTGTTTGCAGTGAGGAGGTGTGTATTCTATCAGCATCAGGCACAGCTGCGATCCTCAGCTCCCGTTTCATGCAGGACGGCCCGCTGGAGACCGATCACAGGTTGTCACGGCAACCGCTTGTCTTTTCTACAGGGTCAGAGAGGGTCGAGGGGGATATGGGTAGTACAGCCTCCTTGGGGTAGGTTAATGACACACACATGCACATATACACACACACACACACACCTTTGGCCCCTTACTAAGGGTATGGCATTAAATGGACAAAACAGTGCAAGGACATAAACACCATGCACAAGTGAATTACAGCAGTGTGAGCGCAGTGACAAAGTTTGCACGTAAAATGCAAATCTGAAGAAATCGCGACTCCGAATATGATTGTGCACACATCAACATGTTGTGAAGAAAAATAACTCTCACAACTCTCAATAAGGTCTCACACGTGCAGAAATTCAATTCAATGCACTTGGCTGTGCAAAAATCTTTTTTGACAGGGTCCAAACCTATGTGTTGAATGCAGATTTGGTGATAGAGTTGATATGAGTTTCAAAGGTGAGAGAGGAATCAAAAATACAGAGATTTTTTACAGTACTGGATGGTTTGATGAGAGTACCAGCAGTCAGTAGGAATTTACTGTATGTAGTCATTGTTACTGTAACTTATAAGTGATGGGGTTTCAGTAATAATGATTTCAGTCTTGTCCGTGTTTAGTTTCAGAAAGTTGGAGTTGAGCCATTCTTTTGAGTTGAGATTTTATCAATTTGAGTTAATAGAGCAGGCATACACACAGTATGTATTTGAATGTCATCAGCGTAGAAATGATAATTAAAACCATGTCGATATAAGATCTGACCCAGAGGTAGTATATAAATGATGAATAATAATGGACCAAGAACAGATCCCTTGGGGACATCTTGCTTCAGGGAGAAGCAAGATGTCCTGCATTGAAATCCTGCATTGAAATGTAAAATTGTCTATCAGAGAGAGGAGGAAAACCAAGAAAGAGCAACACCGGAAATACCCACATTCAAGAGGTTGAGAAATAAGTAAATCATGGCAGACCATATCAAAGGCAAAGCTAAGGTCGAGAAGTATAGAGAGCGATCCAGAGTCACCAGATAGTCATTCACTACCTTTACAAGGGCAGTTTCAGTACTATGTGGCGAAAACCAGATTGAAAGGGATCAAAGAGATTATTTGCAACTAGAAAAGTCTGAAGCTGGGAGGCAACAGTTCTTTCCAGGAATTTGGCAATAAATGGTAAATTTGAAATAGGATGATAATTCGATAGAACTGAGGGGTCAAGGTTGGGTTTCTTGAGAACTGGGGTGAATGGGAGTTTTGAATTAAATGAAGCAGAGGTAAGAGATGTATTAAAGGGGTCATTTGATGGTTATAAAAAGAACATTTATTTTGTGTATTTGGTTTAATGCAATGTGTTTATGCAGTTTTAGGTAAAAAAAAATTATTTTACACATACTGTACATTATTGTTGCTCCTCTATGCCCCTCCTTTCTGAAACGCGTCAATTTTTACAAAGCTCATCGTTCTGAAAAGTGCGGTGTGCACTGATTGGCCAGCGATCCAGTGCATTGTAATTGACCCCAATACCTTAAGCATCTGACGGCAATGTCACGCCTCTTACGATATTTGGAACATCAGCTCCCAAAGCAAAGAGTAGGGGTTGCATAGACTAGTCGACTTTAATGCCCATGACACTTTAAGCTTGACGTCGAGTAGGCGCTGAGGGCGCAACAGCATAAGCCATTTCCTGACACACACAACGTTTCCAACAATTAAAATGGCAAATAAATGCATACTCCAAGAGCTCTCCACAAGACATGTTTGATTATGCCATCTTGATGTTTACCTTGGGACCTGTTTACATTTCACTGCCGGTTGTATATTCTGTATATAACTGTGTATGTGACAAATAAAACTCTTGAATCTTGAATCTTGAATGCTCAGAATTGATCGGGAGAATGCAAATTTTAAACCGCTTATTGTACAGGTAAGTTAATCTCTGTTCTGAACGATTGCGTGCCGCATTGTAACGCACACATAGCTCGCACATCACACGGATATCACGCGCCGCACACAGAATCGTTCAGTAGCACAGAAATGTATTGTCAACACTGTTCTGTGATTTATCAATAAAATAGCTTAGAAACTGAAAAGTTCTAGCATATATTTCTTGATAACCAAAACCCATAGCTTCATTATTAGTAGAGAGACGCTGCCAGGTAGAATTAATTCACATGCAATCGCTCCCTCACTATTGCATTAATATAAATGTAACCTTTACTGGGCTATTTTATATGTATCTGATTCAAAACGAGCAGAAATCTGTGAGAAATTGAACAACATAAAGGCAAAAGAGTTGATTTTAAAAAAGCTGTTATATAGGAGGAATAACCTTTTGGGCAGTGCTGTTTCATATGCCATAGCTGTGCACATAAAAAAAACAACCTGCGTTTGCATCTCAGCTCGAGGTTCAGACTTATTTGTTCATTAATGACGTCATCAGCGACTAGTCGACGTCCACTCAACTTTAAAAAATCTGAAGTTGTTCAACCCCTAATTGACAGATGATAATGTCAGTCCTACCTTATCAATTCGAGGCCAAATCTGATCCGGATGATGTAGATGACCTAGCTGATCGAGCAACGTTGCCAGCGCGACTGGACCAGAAAGTATCAGATTTGTAAGTTGAATGGAAGTGCTAGAAACAGTCCTCTGAAAAATGCGCAGCACACAGTCAAATATTTGGGTTGTACTGTTCTGGAACAGTGTTGTAACTAAAGCTTAGCCGCTGTTTTCTAATTGCCTCCTCTTTTGGAAGGCCAAACAAAGTAGTTTTGCTTTCTCCACGACATGGCGGCGCCGGCGACAACAATACTACAGCGAGAATAAAAGTTACGCCTTCTTTCTTTACATATACATTTGGGCAGTGTTATGAAACTCATTATGCCCACACATAATTACGTAGATTTGTGGGGGGGTGTTTGAATGAAGCATTTAAGGAAGGTGTGGCTGAGCCTTATCTTTTGCAAAGAATATCTCTTTGGGTTTGAGACTTTGAGCTTTGTAAGTAACTCTGTAATCTTATACATGCACACACATCTACATAACACACTAAAGAGAAAGGAAAACAAGAAATCGTATCACATGACCCCTTTAATGAAATAAGAAATGGGTGCAGAGATGACAGAGTGGCAGAATTTCAGGAGAGAAGCAGGGGCAAGGTCAAGACGACAGGATTTTAAGATTAACTCGGAGACAGGAGATGGATTAGTCAAAGAAAAGCTAGTCAAATTAGGAGAGATTAGGTCAAGTCAGAGTCCTTGTCAGGACTTGCTATTTTCTCTTGTTTTTTTTTTCTTTCTCCTCGCAACGTGTTGATATGTGTGCACAATTATATTTTTTTCTGCTCTAGTTTAGGATTTGTGATTTCTGCAGGTTTATATTTATGTGCGAGCTTTGTCACTGTGCTCACGCTGCTGTGATTCACTTGTGTGCTGTGTTTATGCGCTAGCACTGATTTGTCCATCATTTAACGCCATATAAGGGGCTCTTAAAGGAATAGTTCACTCAAAAATAAAAAATATGATCATTAACTCTCTCCCTCATGTTGTATCAAACTACAAAAAGGGTGTGAAATGATATTAAATGAATGTTATAGATCTTATTGTGAACAATTCATCAGCGCATCATTTTATGTTTTATTTTTTTTAGAAATGTTTTAATGTTTAATCAAAATGTCATAGCTGGATCTTCTAATAAACACTGACAGACTTCTCTCTGGTGACACGTGTAGGACTTCTCCAGTAATTTAGTCTGCTTGACCTGCTCCTGCATGCTTGCATTCATCTGCCTCTACTTTTTAGTTAGGGGTGTAATGGTACACAAAACTGATGGTTTGGTATGTACCTCGGTTTTGAAGTTTGTTCAAAGTTTGAAGTTTGTACCCGGGTTTGTTACAGCAGTTTTACAAAATTGCTTTTTATTTATTTATTTAAGGAGCCCTTACTTACACATTATAATGTTAAAGGTTAACATTACAGCCCAAACTATTAGCCTAAATTCAGTTATTTATTTTTAGATATAATAATCAACACTCGTAAGCTTCACATAAGGCATATATATATATATATATATATATATATATATATATATATATATATATATATATATATATATATATATATATATATATATATATATATATATATATATAAATAAAATATAATATAATATAATTTTTTTTTTTTTTTTTTCAATTCGTTGTTCAAATATAATAATTTATACACAGTGGCTGTCATTTTCATGACAGATTTATTTAAACATACATTAAATAATCAAGACATCACTAATAGGTTAAGTAGAATATAATGAATATATAGGCTAATATAATGCATATATTTAGCGAAAGAGGTCTTTTCTCTAGTGACCTAACAGCTGTGGACACTGAATAACTGCCTGAGGTAAATGTGATGCTATGTGACATTGTTTACAAGCTTTTTTAGTCTTTCTGTGGTTGAAACACTGATGGAGCGATTACATGACATATGATACATTTCAGTAAGTTGTAATGTATCCTCAACAAGAAATGTTAATGTTTATTCTTTAGGAAGAGATGATCGCGTTCACTCGCGCGCCGCGCCGCCCCTTGAACTGACGCGCCTGTACAGTGATCAGTCACGTCAC
>CM031960.1:7610365-7667865 GCA_018749465.1 Paracanthobrama guichenoti | reverse complement strand
ATAGAGCATCTTTGGGATGTGGTGGAACGGGAGCTTCGTGCCCTGGATGTGCATCCCACAAATCTCCATCAACTGCAAGATGCTATCCTATCAATATGGGCCAACATTTCTAAAGAATGCTTTCAGCACCTTGTTGAATCAATGCCACGTAGAATTAAGGCAGTTCTGAAGGCAAAAGGGGGTCAAACACCGTATTAGTATGGTGTTCCTAATAATCCTTTAGGTGAGTGTATGTGTTTCAATGTGTTCATGCAAGCAGCTCATGATCTGGTGTTTTCATTGTCACAGAGCAGCTCGGTTTGCAGTAAATGCCCCTCTACACAAACTCATCTCTGTATCTGCATAATTTATGATGTGCATTTGGTAACGTAGATTTCCCCCCCAAATCATTCAGCCTGAGTAGTGTGCTATATTGTTTTACAATGTTGCAACAAAAGTGTCCCAAGTGAATAATTAGTTCAGGCTTCGGGTGAAGCTCAGGTCAAATTTATTGCATTGTGGGATACAGTGTTTATCACAGTATGTTCTGATTGTAGACTGTGCATTTTGGCAAATGTAATAGGTCATCTGGGTATTCTTTGCTTCTCCACCCCACTGTAGGCTGTGTCGGACAAAAAAAAAGGCCCAGGGAGAGGGGAACGCCATGGCCATTAGCAATCTTCTTCCGTTTCTAGAGTACGAGCTCCACACACAGCTGATGAACAAATTGAAGCTACGGGGCATGAACGCTTTGTTCGGTCTGCGTATCCAAATCAGTGTGGGAGAGACCATGCTGCTAGGACTGGCGGTCAGTATGCTATTACCCATAATGCTCAGTGCGTTTACTTGATTAAATATGACTGTTTTTCCTGTTAATAGCTGTTGTTTGTTGTATTCAGTCCGCAACAGGGGTTTATCTGACAGCATTACCCAGTCCTGGAGGAATCCAGGTACTGGGAAAAACTCCCAGTGACATCACATATGAACAGCACATCTCCAATATGCAGAAGAAAATCAATGATACCATCGCTAAAAATAAAGAACTGTATGAAATCAACCCACCTGTAAGTAAACATACACGTCAAGGCACTTTGTGAGTACATTATTTTATATTTATACTACAGGGCTGTTGAATGCTAGCCTGGTCCTACCAGACTCTCGTACATTTAATTTGTACAGAGAGTCTGGCCACTTTCCATTGACAAGCGTTAACTTCCTTGAAGGCGAGTACTCTGTTGAAATTTAAAACTATTGGATCTGCCCAGAGCCACTCTGGATCTGCCATTACCAGTCACTGGTATGTCATCTCAAACTAACGCACGACATCGATGTCATCATTCTCAGCCACTCCCTCTGTTCGCTGATTGGACCTGTTAAAATTTGACCGGAGAAAACCAGAGAATATACCGCAATCCCAGATGGAGTACTGAAGGAAAATGAAAATTGAGCGAAGTACGTAGGAGGGCGGAGCCAGGCTAGTTGAATGCTTGAACCTGATTGGTTGGCAAACTTTCTAAGGTGTGCAGTTATTTTCAGGGAAATGCACGGATAATGTCAAGACCACATTACAGTTCCATATCACTTTGCCAAATGATTTCAGTTATTTCAAAGGTCCTTAAAGCATACACCAGCAAAAGAACCAAAACCAAGCAAATAAATATAGTAAACAATAGGATAAAATCAACCTTTTTTGCCACAATTAAATATTATGTATGGAAAGCACATTATCTCTTTCTCCCACTCTCTCTGCTCTCCCACTCAAACGCACACACATACAGTACAAACACACACTCATGCAGAAACGTGATGTCAGCTCTGACGATTTTATCAGTAAAATAGTTTAGCAACTTTAAAACTATTTAGCAACAACATGACATTTCTTACTAGTGAGGTAATTAAGGTAATATAGTTCCGTATTGGTAGACGCTGCTGCAGGACACTGTTGAAAGAGACGCACAGACTGAGGTAATTCACACAGTCTCTCTCTCTCTCTCTCTCTCTCTCTCTCTCTCTCTCTCTCTCTCGCTCTCTCTCGCTCTCTCGCTCTCTCTCTCTCTCTCTCTCTCTCGCTCTCTCTCTCTCTCTCTCTCTCTCTCGCTCTCTCGCTCTCTCGCTCTCTCTCGCTCTCTCTCTCGCTCTCTCTCTCTCTCTCTCTCTCTCTCTCTCTCTCTCTCTCTCTCTCTCTCTCTCTCTCTCTCTCTCTCTCTCTCTCTCTCTCTCTCTCTCTCACTGCATTAATAACTGCATTAGTGTACTGTCAGTGATGCATAATGCACACTCGCATTGCCACCTCGGGTGTGCATTATTTTTCTAATAGTTCAACGGCTTGTCATCAATTATTCCTTACCTTATTTTTTAATACATTTTTATTTTATGTAATTTTATTTTATATCCACCTAAAACATTTTCACCCATTGTAGGAGGTTGTTGAAGAGATCATTGGTTCACCAATCCCTGAGCCCCGTCAGAGGTCCCGTCTCTTTCGTTCTCACTCAGAGAGCTCAGATGAGGTGTCAGAAATAGACCTGTCCCATGGGAAGAAAGATGCCTTTGTGTTGGAGGTAAACTGGATTTATACTAGAGGTCGATAGTTTGATGGATAGATGGAAGGATAAACTTGGAGATACTGGACTTTTTTGTGGCGTGAAAGATCTCATCTGTTTTAATACTCTTCTAGATTGATGACACGGATGCTGTGGAAGATATTCATGCACTTCTGACTGATTCTCCCACCCCAGCAGGTACAAAGCTCTGCTAGACCATTGTTGGACTTGTTTTTAATTGACTATATATTCAGATGTGTGTTTGTATGTTGTCTTCTGTTCAGGATTCTACAGCTGCAACACTGAAATCATGCCTGGGATTCAGAACTGGACTTCAGCTATACAGGTATCATTCATAATAGTGATCCTGTCCATTTCCTAAAAAATTGCAAATAGAATGTTGGTGTGTTTACAACACACACGATTTGTTGATGTGTATCTTATTGACTTAACAGAAACCAACAATGTTTTTAATAAAGACTGGAATGATGCTAGAGACATTTTTAAACCACAGCACAGACTGTTTATTAACATTGGACCCTTTTCACAGACTGTTAGGATGTATTTCCACAGTTACTAACATCATAAAATTTATTTTTTTCTTTCTTTTTTTTAAATAATGTACATTTATAACACCTATACTTTGTGTTTCTAATACAACGACTGTGGGAGTAATGGAAACAAATTCTCTTTTGGAAATTCATAAACGCTATCATGGATTTTTTCTTTTGCTATTGGAGCAAATGGAAAAGCAAAAATTGTCTTTGTTGTTGTTTCCATTCACCACTGTAGAAGTTTACCCAACTATGGCGAATTCTGCTTCTGAGAACCCTGGAAATGTGAAAAGGGTCCATGAATACCATTACCGTTGACCTAATGTTTGCAGACAATTAATAAATGAAGCTAGTTTGAGATAAGTTCACTCCAGAAAAACAGATTTATTGTCTATATATTGTTTACCTATTATATTTGTATGTAATTTACATTTGAGGTTGTTTCTTCAGAGTGAGTTTACATGAGGAGGTTTTTAATGTTTGGTGTAGAATCAAACATATATATTTTTTGTGCTTTCAGATGTTTACCTCTGTGAGGGTCTTTCGTCTTAACAACATCAACTTGACCAATCAGGGACTGAATAAAGTTTTCAGTGACCTCTGTGAGAACCTGCTTAAGGTTAATAAATTTTTCCCTATATTCCTTATTTCTAAGAGATCAATTCTGTCATGGTCTAATGTAGACCAGTTAAACCAAGTTAAGTGATTTATGCTTGCTAACTGGAATATATGTGTGCTCTGAAGAGTTTGTACTTCAAACTGCGGTCATTGGTCCCCTGCTGTCTTTGTCACCTGAACTTCACCGTGGCCATACCTGAAGATGAGCTCATCCAGGTGAGAACACACCTGGCCTTATTACTTTTTTGCTAAATATAATCATATTAAACTTTCTTGTTACTGTTGTGAAACAAAAAAGCAAGTAATCCCCTCAAGATCTGTTTATCCTCTTGGGTTTTATTTCTTGCCCTATTATCTCTGTCCTGCGTGATCTGTCAGTGTTGTTTAATTGACAGGTGGCGGTGACCGCTGTGGCAATGAGCTTTGACAAAGAGCTGACTCTGGAGAATGGCAAACAAAGTGGGGATAAGACACTAATAAAGGGTGAGCATTAAGGTTGCCCCTGACTAAAGATTTCTCTAGTCGACTATTTTATTATTATTATTTAAGCAATTAGTCAACAAATCACGTTTATATTAATTTAATTACATATATCTACTGGGGGGGTGGAATCCTATTCAGCGCTCAAGTGCATGCATAAAGCTTGCTGCAAAGCACAGGCAAAAGTAATGATTATGGATGTGTCGGGGAAAAAAATAGCAAGGAGCTATTTTAATCATTTATTAATAAACTAGTGATTTTTTTTTTTTGAGTCAGTGTCAGCTGCAAAGATGAAGTTGACAATGCTGACTTGAGATCTCCACATTTATAGTGGACGCACCTTTAGAGAAAAATGCACCTTTTATACGGTTTACATAATCAGAAGGGCTTTCACACTACGCTTAACCCCGGGTTATCGTCGTTCTAAACACTCCTTTTAACCCCAGGTAAAGGAGCGTTTCACACTTGTAATTTAGAAGCGGGGTTAGCACTGTTTTTTACCTAGGGTTATGAAACCCTGCTCCCGGAGCAGTGTTAACCCCTCATTGCGGTGCCAAACTTGTACTATATGAAATAGAGATGTTCTGATACCCTTTTTCCATACAGCTGTATGTACTACTAGCTCTGAATGAATTGCTAGAATTATTTTATGGTGTGCTTCAGACTTATCTCTTAATAAAACATGAACAAATAAATACAGTGAACTACTGTATTTATTACAGTATTTTTATTATCTGACATGCATTTGACAGTAATTTTTTTTTTTTTTTGAAGCGAAAAACTTCAAATGCAGCCACAAATCTAACACCGCAAACTGAAAAAGTTTTTTTAGTTTTACAGTGTAACTGTATAAAAAATCTAGGAATATAAAAAAAATTTATCAGAAAATAATCTCTTTACAACAAAACAAGTGAAAAATAAGCAACCATCTAGGCATAATTATTATTATTAGTAGAGACGTATTATTATTACATGGAGACGTAATGAAATTTACTGTAGGCTACAACAGTAGCCTAATATATTCGGTCAATTTCTTCACGTTAAACCAAACTTTTATTTTGACGGGTTGCCGTGAAGACCTTGAGTGTCTGTTCATGATATGAGTGAACATTCTCAAATGAAACGGTAAATTCTCATGAAGTTTATGCGTTCGTGTCCTCGTATAGTGACACGGCAGAGACTGCAAAGACAGCGAGTGAGTGTCATGTGTGTGTGCGCGCGTATGTGTGTGCTCACCCGCGTATCCCCGCCCCTCATCATTCACAGACACTTGTATATATTCGGCTACAGTATGGAGCCCTGCGCTTAGATTAACGCGGAAGCGACTGAATGCAGCTGCTTGTACTGAATATACTCGGGAGTCGGTACTACCGGTACTACAGAAATGCTGGTATCATCACATTTTTTTAAATTTCAGTACCGACTTGGTACCGAAGTACCCGTACTTGTGACAGTTGTCGTTTTACTGGCTGGTTTGGTCCAGTGTGAAATACTGCTAAACAGCGAAGAAGAACCGTGCAGCGAACGGTTAGGCAAAGCTAGCAGTCATAATAACTAGGTCTTGTTTAAGAATATGGTATCGGATCAGTACATGGGTTCAAGTCCTCGCCAGAATTTGTTGTGGTATCATTGATATTTCCGATACTAGTATCGGAATTGGAACAACGCTAGTGTGAAATGATGCTGTGTTAGAATGTTAAAGTTAGACGCTTATCAACAGACAATCAATTGCGTACATATTTGCATGTTTTGTACAGTCACAGAAACACTGCACATTGTATATAAACCGTAAATTCGGCGTTTGAGAGGAAAAATGTCAAATGTCAATATTTTCATTCTTACCTTTATAGTCCGAAGTTACCCGATTTCCATAGACATTTCAAGCTTTCTAAAGATATATTTCTCATATCTGTGAGGCAAGTAAAATACGCTGAGTTTAATTTCTGTGACGCACTTCACAGAGACCGAGATGGCTGAAAGTGCATCCTGTTTGTTTTCTTTTATTTACAAAAGCACAACGTTTTGTTGTTATTGTGAGTTTAAATAATAAAGACCATTTACTTTTAAATTGGTTCTAGTTTCGAATGATGCGTTGTCTGTATGAACAAAAACAAAGAAGTATTTTAAAGGATTAGTTCACTTCAAAATGAAAATGTCCTGATATTTTACTCACCCCCATCTCATCCAAGACGTTCATGTCTTTCTTTCTACAGTCGAAAAGAAAATACTTTTTTTGAGGAAAGCATTTCAGGATTTTTCTTCACATAATGGTTTTCAATTGCAACCAAAATGTTAAAGGTCCAAATCAATGCAGTTTCAAAGGCTTTGAGGGGCTTCAGACTCTCTGCACGATACCAGCCGAGGAATAGAGTCTTATCTAGCGAAATAAATGGTCATTTTCCCCCCAAAATTTAAAATGAATATACTTTTTAACCTAAATTGCTCATCTTGTGCTGCTCTGCGTGCGCCAGTGATTACGTAGTCGCGTCGAAAACATCACTCTAGACGTAGGCGGATGCACCGCCCCCGTGTTTACAAAAGCGCACGTGTGAAAACCAATACAAACGCCCTGTAGCAAAAAAAAGGTAAAACAACGTCGGATGATTTTAAAGTTGAAGATGGAGTGTTTTTTGGTAAAGGCCGTCTGTATTAGTCCTTGCTCGTTCCCTTTGGGCGGTTCTTCTGCCTACGTCTAGTGTAACGTTTTCGACGTGATTACACATGCACAAGATGAGCAATTTAGGTAAAAAGTATATAATTTTTTTAATTTATTTATTTATTTTTTTTATATATATATATATATATATATATATATATATATATATATATATATATATATATATATATATATATAATATAATATATATATATATATATATATATATATATATATATATATATATATATATATATATATATATATATATATATATATATATATATATATATATATATATATATATATATATATATATATATATATATATATATATATATATATATATATATATATATATATATATATATATATATATATATAAAAAATAAATAAATAAATTTAAAAATTATATATATATATATATATATATATATAATATATGACCGATCGTTTCACTAGATAAGACCCTATTCCTCGGCTGGGATCGTGCAGAGCCTCTGAACCCTTTAGAAGCCTTTGAAACTGCATTGATAGGGACCTTCAACCCGTTGGTTGCAATTAAAATCCATTATGTGAAGAAAAATCCTGGAATGTTTTCCTCAAAACATTTTTTTTTTTCTTTTCGACTGAAGAAAGAAAGACATGAACATCTTGGATGAGATGGGGGTGAGTAAAATATAAGGAAATTTTCATTTTGAAGTGAACCAATCAAATGCAAGTGATCGCGCTGGCTCCTCCATGTCATGCAGTAGCACGCTTCCACACTCCGCACAAGCACTTGGATATGCACTTAATAATAGTGCACATTTTTCTAGGTTAACGTTAGAGTTATGTAACGTTTCTACTACTTGCATGTTTCAAATGACTCAAATTCAAATGCATTTTCTGCCTGACATACTGTAATTACCACAAGGACCAGCCATTAATGATCTGTCCCTCACGGACTGTGTGACTTTGCCACTTCCTGTGGAGTTTTTTTTTTCTGCGACTAATAGGGTGCAACCCTAGTGAGCTTATGATCTATGTACCTTCATGTAGGAAACACCTCTCTGCAAAGCTGATCTTGTTGATTGTCTTTTGCAGCAATAACAGAAAATGACGAGCAGCTTCAGTTCAACCTGGAGCTCAATGCTGAAACGTCATCTTCCAACCCTCTTAGCTCCCCCAAAGGTAAACCTTGGTGAATCCAAACTTCACCCGATGTCCCATTAAGTTCTTTATAGCTTTTTAAATGTTTGCCATAATCCATCCATCATCCATCCATCTAGGGGTGGGCAATATGAAAATCTTATTTCACGATATGAGAAATTTTATTTCACGGTAACGAGATATATATTGTAATATAGTTATTATTATTTTATTTAAAGCTGCAGTCTGTAAGTTTTGCCTCTTTGTCGCCATCTCCTGTCGCCAATTGAAACCTGCAAATGCAGTTATTTGCCGAATTATCATCTGTACATGAGTTGTGCATCGGCATGGCTCCTCAGCGTGGATGAATCTAATGTTTTGAGGAGTATGTGTGGCTGTCTTTCATTCACCGCACCGGTGTGGATACTGTACTTCAGAATTACAGAATCTGAACCAAAATAAGAATTTTCCCTGCAAAATATCATCTGAACAAGTAAGAAACATCTGCCACTTGTTCTGACCAACTGAGAATAAAGCATTACAATAAATTGTGCTACCAACGGTGATTTAAATCTAACGATTGCTTAGCTCGTATCACATCAAACCGTGCAAATCGTTATTATTGTTATACTTTGTTCTCAAATTGTTAAAGCATCAGCATTGCATGTATTTAGTGTGTATTAGTGTTACCTGTAGATTTCAATTTCCATATAGTTTAATATTTTGCTGTTGACTACGGGAGAATCTCCAGCTGTCACTGATGATTGTCGTTTGGTCCTTTCTGGATTACAATCCGCCATCAAAATGATACATTTCAATTATTCCAGCTGCTGTGAGAAAAGGCTATAAATGATCGGCCACCTGCAGCATCCTCACATGCGATACTACTACTAGCGGACTCCTCCTTTATGTATACAGATGTGACTCGAATTTCCCATGGAAAGCTACCAGTACCACTCAAATTATAACACATTATTACAAGCTTACCGTTGTGAATCGGGCTAAGGAAAGGAGATCGCTGGAACACTGCACTGGCTGGTTATGTACTTGCTCAAAAGTTGATTTTGGATAATTTTTTTACCAAAAAAGGTTACGAGCTGCAGCTTTATTTAAATTTTTGTTATTTTTTTTACATTTATTTAACTACATGTTAGAGATGAAACAGAAATGGAATAATCAAATGTAAAAATAAAATACTTCATATAGTCTTCACTGTATGAGTTCTTATTAAATCTACAAAAGTTTGTTCAGTCAAGAGCAGAAAGTTATTTTCTCTTTGGTTTGATATGAATTGACCTGTCTGTGTCTAGTGTATTAGGCTGCTGTCACTTTAAGTGCGACTGCATGGATCCATTATGCTGATGCCCATCTGGTTTACACCCAACTTTACTTTAGACATAACCAACTGTGTTTACATGAATACTCCACACGATGGGCATTTTGATCTAATTGTGTATGTATTCGACCATGCAAGTGCAATAAGATGTGAAAGAGAACTGAATTTGCGACTGTGTCAGTCAGCGCAAACAGTGAGCACTGCATTGAGTTCTTTTTCACAGTTTATTGCACAATAATAATCTTTTTAACATCGAGCACATCCCAAATTCATGATCACTTTCTGAGAGAGGCAGCTTTCTGTGCGTGTACTTTGGCAGTGCCCAAGCAGTTCTTTTTCACGACTTGCGCTTAGTAACTATTTTTTGTCATAAATCACATCCCACTCTATTGTCTCATTCATGCCTTTCATCACTCTAAAGTGTAAATAGTGCTGTGCTACAAATATATATTTACACAACACAATATACACGATATAGCAAAATCTATAACAATAGACATTTTATACCGTCGCCACAATATATTCCATCCATCCATCCATCCAAACCGCTTGTCCTCTAAAAGTTTGGAATAATTTTTTTTTAATAACATTTTTGAAAGGAGCCTCTTATGTTCACCAAGGCTTAGAATGATTTCTGATTTGATGAATTACTGTAAAAAATATTGTTATCAATGTTATTGAGCCCTGGTGTTTACATACTACATTGAACTTTTATTTAAAAAAAACTTTTATTTTTATTTTTATTTATTTTTCTTTCAACATTGCATTGGTTTCCTCTGTGTCTCAGGTCTATCAGAGGTTGGCAGCCATCCGTCGGCCAAAGGTCAGTACTTGATTCATTACTGAGAGTTCTGGAAGCAGCAGGGTGTTTTTTTTTTTTTTTTTTTTTTTTTTTTTTTTTTGTTTTTTTTTTTCATTTCTGCTCCTTTTGTGTCTGACAGTTTGAAGTGCTGCAGCACACACCCCAGCATCATCCATTTTACCCCTTTTTTTCTTTTTTTTCTTTCTTTCTTTCTTTCTGTGTTTTGTTTCCTCTTCTCTATGTCCCTCTGTTGTGTCGTTGTATGTATGTGTCTGTGGGATTTGTGACCGCATGTGCACATATTTATGCGTGTGTGTGTTTGTGTCTATCGGTGTTTGTGTCTGAATGTTTGTCTGTCCGTCTGTCCGTCTGTCCGTCTGTCCGTCTGTCTGTCTGTCTGTCCGTCTGTCTGTCTGTCTGTCCGTCTGTCTGTCTGTCTGTCTGTCTGTGTGTGTGTGTGTGTGTGTGTGTGTGTGTGTGTGTGTGTGTGTGTGTGTGTGTGTGTGTGTGTGTGTGTGTGTGTGTGTGTGTGTGTGTGATATGTGTGTCCAGCCCCCTCAGTTGATTACAGTTCCTTTGCAGACAGATGCAGCTCCTGGATAGAGCAGCTTAGACTGAAAGCTCACACCATAAGACGCGGATCAGTTAAAACAAGTAGGAGTACACGCAAACTCGCTTACATACACGGACACATACCAACTCTCATAGACCCTAGTCAGAGTAGACTGGATTTTTTATATATATATATATATATATATATATATATATATATATATATATATATATATATATATATATAAATGCATCGATACTGAAATTTCTGAAAGAGTTCCATTGCTCCTTTTCTGCAGTATCGCTACACAATGCAGTATACAATGAATTGTCACCTCTGAGTCCAGATCTTAAATTCATTAAAAGTCTTTGGAAACAACATTTATTTCCATCAAGAGGTGCATCAATTTTTGGTCAAGATCTTGTTGGTCAATGCGAGAGTCAAGCACGCTATAAAGTCTACTCCAGCACATCCTAAACACTTTCAATAAATTTAAGGTCTGGGCCGGTTGCATGAAACCTCTTAAGTTTTTTGATTTAAAGGTATCCCTGAGGGGGAGAAATCCCCGAGGTAAGTGATTTCTTTAAGACCGTTGCAACAAACGTCTTAACCGTCACCCTTACCTAAGTGTTTTATTAAGCTGACTTTGTAAAATTTTACATTTACTAAACTATACAGCTGTACTACAATATTTGAGTTATGGAGATTATTAAAGGCTGTGTGACGGACGAGCACCATTGTTTCTATAAGTCCACCTATGACACCGGAGAATGCTCAAAATCCTGCCACGCCACTCATATTCATTAAATTACATTTATATTTGTCCAACTCGTTGTTATTGTAATGTACTTGCGCATCAACGGCACTTTGCCTGTTTGGTGATTAGGTGATTTTCTTTCAGCCTTGAATTTAAGCATTCAGTGTCCTAGACTCGATGCCTAGTCTTGTCTGCTAACCAGCTTTACAATAGGCTACTGGAAACCAGAAATCTAAACCAAACTGGACCTAGGACAAAAAAAGATGTTATTTTAAAAGACCCGTCACTATAATCAACAGCCTGGCACAGCGCACAGTGGAAGTGATGAAAATTATGAAAATGGTGTTCATTCAGTTTTATTTTTGACAATACATACCTTCACATCATACTTCCAACAGGCTTATTTTGATTGCTAAAAATACACATTGTTTAAGTTCAGAAGACTTAAGGGACCTGTTTTGATCCCTTAATTTTTTTTTAGGGCTAAAAAGGACTTTATTGCAACAGATAAAAGAACTTAAGGGAACTCACAAGTAATTAAGGGGAAATGCCTAATGACAGCCTTAAAGGAACACGCCGACTTTTTGGGAATTTAGCTTATTCATCGTATCCCCCAGAGTTAGATAAGTCCATACATACCATTTTTATCTCCGTGCGTGCCATAACTCTGTCTGATGCACCCACCGCTAGCCTAGCTTAGCACAAAGACTGGAGGTAAACGGCGCCTGCTGCATCCATGGTATGGCAGCAAAGTTCCTTGATTATTATGCAGGAATGAGAGTATAGCTCCTAGCCATATTGGTCTAGAAAATAGCAACTTTTAATTTTCCGTCGGCCTTAGTGCATGATGTAACCATACACATCACAACATGTAAATAGGAAAATGTTGGCGTTATTTTGTCACTTATTGAACAGTAGGCTAGATGGAGCCGTTTACCTCCAGTCTTTGTGCTAAGCTAGGCTAGCAGTGGGTGCGTCAGACAGAGTTATCGCGCACACAGAGATGAGAATGGTATGTATGGACTTTAGAAACTCTGGGGGATACGGTGAATAAGCCAAAGTCCCAAAAAGTCGGTATGTTCCTTTAATTGGACCCTTAGTTGTTTTCTTGCAACCCATGTTTCAGTAAGAGTACCTTTAACCTTATAACAAAGCGTTTTCTTAACTTATGGTATTTCATGCAACTGGGCCCTAGACTGATTCAAAAATCATGATTCTTTGTTTGATTCTTCATGATTCTTATCATGATTCTTACACAGTTTGAGCGCGATGAATCTTGACATTGTCATCCTGGAATATGGCCATGATGTGTCTTCCTACATGGAAAATTATAAGCTACACACTCCATCAATTAGGGTTAGAAGAACTGTTGCCAAATATAGTATAACATGCTAGAAACATAATAATCACTGCAAAAATGATCCAATCATAGACTCTCAACTCTTTCCACGTTTTTTTGCATCATCATCTCCTGTGTTTTGATCAGGAGATTGTGTACTCATTCAGAAGTTGCGTAATAGCGTCCCCTAGCGTATAACAGTGAAAGCATGGAAACTCTCATGGAAAAATTTTGTGTTTGGCGGGGAAAGAGTTAAGCATTTGCAAATAAAGGCCGGGCAGTATATATAGTCCTGCGGAAATTAGTTAAAAAATTTACAATGTTTCGCCAGCTAAATGATCAAGACCAAGTTACACCGCTGTGTGATATATTTACCCAAAGCCATGTTTTTAAAAATTCTATTTATTTTTTTATATTTAAAATGGCATCTACTCTGACTATAGTCTATACTCCTACACGCATCCTTACAGACACATACTCCCATGTCATGCATCCAAAAGAGGATGAGTCTTGCTGCCATACGCCGATCCGATCGTATCCAAACTTGACTGACAGAGTGTGAAAGCTGAGGTTGAGTCCTAGTAAGGAACCATGATTTAAGAAGACTATCATTCTTTCAGTTGTGCCTCAGTTATTTCATATTTGAGCTGGCTGATGAGATGAGTGTGCTCAAATATAAAATCACAAAGTTTGGCTTTAAAGGTTGTACAGTTTAGGGTTGGGCGTTATAGCAAAAAAAAGAAAAAAAAAGTTTTTCAGATGATATAGAATATATATCTCGATATTAATGTAGATAGTCTGAAATGGCAACTCAAATACAATAATCAAGGCATGTTTTCCACACAGTTTTTCACTAAATTAGCACAAATATGATGAAGACTGTTACAAGGATTCTGTGAAACCTGGAAATATCAGCAAACTCCAAAAGCGTGATTTCTTGGCCTGGAAAAAGTCAGACATTATTAAAATCTTAAAAGAAAAAAGTCATGATTTAGTCATGGTAAATTATATACTCCTAAATTTGTTGCCATGCTCCATTCTAAAATATATATGTGTTTAGAAAAGTTACTCTTTGTGATTTTTATAAAATACTTTTGAAACTCCTAGAGCCAAGTCATGACAAAATCATGGAAATTCATTGGTCAAAACTAGAGGTTGAACGATAATGGATTTTACCGATACCGTTAACTGGGTTGGGTCATACTTGCTGATAACCGATTAATCAACCAATAGTTTTTAAAACTACTGAACTTTATTACAAAAATAAAAAAACAGTACTGAACCATGAAAATGTGCTAAATGAAGTGAATATATAAATATGAATATATTAAAATGAGAAGTTCTACAGAACAAATTCTACAGAAAATTATTTAAACAAATATTACAGGTCAAATGTGTGTTTCTTTGTGTAAATTTCATAGGTAACACTTTGCAAGTCTTTTAACAAGGATGTATTAGCTAGCTTACATGAACTATATGCATTATGCAATATACATTTTTACAGCATGTATTAATGTTTGAACAATACAATTGTACCATGATCATTCATGTTAGTTCATAGTGCATTAACTAAGATTAACAGATCAAATAAAAATTTAGAACTCAATTTAAAATGCAATAGTAAATGTTGAAATTAAAAAACAATACTTTTACAGCATTTATTAATCTTAGTTAATGTTACAAATGGAATCTTATTGTAAAGTGTTGCCATTTCATATAAATCCAAACAGTCCTGCTTGAAGATGGCCATCTTCAAATATCTACACAAAGAAGCATTAAAACGACATAAATGTATATGTGACCCTGGACCACAAAACCAGTCATAAGGGTCCATTTTGAAATTGCGATTTATATATCATCTGAAAGCTGAAAAATAAGCTTCCCATTGATGTATGGTTTGTTAGGATAGGACAATATTTGGCGAGATACAACTATTTGAAAATATAGTTAAATATTGAGATAATTGCCTTTAAAGTTGTCCAAATGAAGTCCATATCAATGCGTATTACTACTACTAATACATTTTTGATATATTTCTGGTAGGAAATTTACAACATATCTTCATGGAACATGATCTTTATTTAATATTCTAATGATTTTTGGCATAAAAAAAAAATCTATAATTTTGACCCATAAAATGTATTGTTGGCTATTTTCACAAATATACCTGTGTGACTTATGACTGGTTTTGTGGTCCAGGGTCACAAGTTATATGTATAGTCTCACACTTTATTGGCTTCTATTTTGGAAGACTTACTGATTATCTAATCAAAATAACAAAATATGTATTACAGTGACAATAAAAAAGAACTGAAAGCGAATGTAATTCTGATTTATGTTTCTGTCGGCTGCATGAAGATATAGTTTGCTTTCTCACGCAACTTCGCCGGCTAATGAATGCATAAAAGTGACCAGTTGGATATAAACTAATGGAAATGGATGGTAACAATTGTGACATTAACATTTGGGTTGGACTTGCTTGTGTTTGTCACATTGTTTTAACCGCTGTACCTCTCAACCCAAATGTTTAACAGTATTAATGTTAGCATCCTCGAAGGCAAATATACAAAGGCGACTGCTATTCTTTCTCTGCTAATGTAGCATCTAGTCAATAAATTAATTATTTTATAATTATATGGCAACATGTACTGTAGTGTACTGTATACAAACCGTTCCGTTGTCTGTTTTAAATGTGCACCTGATGTGTCAGCGCTCTCCATACAGTTTGTGTGCGCGCAGCCTCACGTGTCAAAACAAACTCCACAAGGCATCAGTGATAGTTTTTTTTTTTCACCTCTAGAGGCCGCTCTTGTACCGATAACTGATTGTTCCACCAATCAGCTATCGGTGCCAATTAATTTGTAAAGCCAATTAATCAGTCGACCACTAGTATGTACATATACATACATACATGCATACATTATGGTTTACTAAAACATGAAAAATTTAGTTAGAATTTTAAATCAGTTCTTGGGCAGATTGAAGTGATACACATAAATGAATGGGACAGAACTGACTCAAATCTGATTAACAATTCTGTCTTAATGCATTCATAAAATCAATGCATTATTTACTGTGTTGTTTTATTGTATATCACCATCAAAATAATCGCATGAATATTCAATATATCGCCCAGCCCTAACTGAGTCCACTGACCGATAGTTTGAGCGACGTTTTGGAGCTGCATGCACATTAGCGTCCAGTTGTGATGCAGCAACATGTATGATGTTTTACAGCTTTGAGATTTTGAGCTCTTTCACACTCTTGATGGGAAAAGGTGTCCTCCTTTCTCAAAGCTCATCATCTGATTTGTCAAGGCAGATTCAACATGCGTGCATTCATTCTTTCTTTCTCTCCTTCTCTGTCTCTCTGTATTTGCATGGTGTTTATTTGCATGGTGCAGTGCCGTTGCTTTGCTTTGCTTTGATCACACGCCGCTGATCAGCAACACACAAATACACATGTCTTTTTTCCTCAGTCACATGTTTGTCTCGTCACATGCGTTGGTCTTGTACAGCGCCCTCTGAAGGCCATGTCTGGTATCTTCCCACCCCCTTCTTTCTTTTCTTTTCTCTTCTTCTCTACCCCTCTTTCTCTCTCGCTCTCTTACTCTCAACAGCATCATCTATGGAGAAGGCCAGCCCGTTGCCCGAAGGTCGCTCTCGTTCTCTTCGGTCAAATCGCTCCTACTCGGGCAGTTCTGTGGCAGTGGTCAGAATGACCCCGCTGTCTTTCATTCCTGGTGCAAAGATCATAAAATACCTCGGCATCATCAACATGTTCTTCATTAGAGAGACCACCTCACTGAGAGAGGTAGCAGTCTCACTGTTTTTAATACCCACTTCACACGTGTTGAGAAAATTTAAGATTTGTATTATTACTATTACTAATATTACTGTTATTGTTAATATGTTTGGAGAATATTAATACTATTAAAATGAATTAATTTAATACATTTTAATACAAAATTAATAATCATTATTAGTAGTCATGTTCGGCAGCGGCAGATCTTAATAAAAGAATAAAGTTAACAGTAACAGTAACAGTGAAAATGAATCACTGCTCTTGAATGTTTGATAAGTTTAATTTCTGTATATTGCCGACCTGTTAGACAGGTAGGAAGGACACAGGTAAATTTATTTTGGGTTTGTGTGAATATTGTTTACTTTAATATAGTTCACTTGCATTAAAAGTTATATTTTTCGAGCCTAATAAATGTTAAAATTAATAGCTGTCAGTCACACTGTAATGTTGAATGGTTATAATTAATGCTTAAATATCTAATATAATTATTAAATAGACATCAGTAGCTGTATTATCAGTGGCCTTCATTCATAAAAAGATGCCATTAAACAAGTATTTAAAATAAACTGTCTTTATGTTGTCTCTACATTAATTTGGAAATTAACGGTATATTTTATTTTTGTTGTATATTATTGTGTAGTATTATTGTTTTGTTTTAGGAGGGAGGTGTGAGCGGATTTCTGCATACGTTCATAGCTGAAGTATTTGCGATGGTTCGCGCCCACGTCGCTGCTCTTGGAGGGAATGCTGTCGTCTCTTACAGCATGAAGGAGTGTGTGTTTATGGAGAATCCTAACAAAAACCAGGTTAATACATGCACAGTCACACACACAGACTCGTGCACACTTAACCAATCACGTTTGATAATTTATGCTGGTGTTGCATGTACTTTACAGGCGCAGTGCCTAATCAACGTCAGTGGGGATGCCGTTATTTTTGTCCGAGAATCTGAACTCGAGGCGGCTTCGGTACAGCCACAGTCAGCCAGCACACACACCTCCAACGGTGGGGAAGGAACGTGAACCTGAACACATACACAACGACAAACTCAAGTAAATGAGTCTTAACATGAACCATGCCATTTGAAGCGATGTCACGCTACAACTACCAACCAAATCTCCAACAAGAAGTTAATATCTAGACATAACATGACCTGATTAGTTAGTTCTCCCATGTGTTATATTTTAGCCCCTGTAAATGGCCAATATTTTCTTTTATTTCGAAATAATTTTTTTAAATCCCTCCATCGGAAGCCTTTGAGAAAGGTTGTCTTTGTTGTGTTTTGGGATGTGTTGCCCATTGCTGTTCACATTCCATTTTGTCCATATGTGGCGAAGGCAGCTACAAAATTTAAAAGGTCTATAAAATGCGTGAGTGTGTAAACGTGTCAACCACTCTAAATGGCCATGTTTTATATTTAAATAAAGGAATAAACTACTGATGCACTCACACCGACATGCAGTTCAGGATTTTAAATACTGGTTTCAAATTAGGCACTTCCTGTCATGTCCTACTGATCTCTTTTAAATCATGTCAAATGCTGGAAACGTTTGTTTTCTTTCATGTGCCACAATGTATGCTTTTTTTTTTAATCAAAATGTTTGGATCGGACTTCTGTGAGGCCGTTCCAGTTCTCTTGCATGTGCAATGCCAGTTAATCATTAAGAGAAAGAGATATTTCAGGGCAGAAGCGTGCTCACCATGGACTGACACTTGAATGTACAGATGACTGGTCTGGATATGACGTGGGCTGCTCTGCTCCTGTGTCGACTGACTTTTATTGCTATTATTTTGTATATGTGTTTGCCTGAGGACAAATCAAAATTGTACATTAATAAGATATAATGGAATAAAACTATTATGGCTCTGGTGTGTTCAGTCCTTGTTGTTTAATGAGTTAGATGTCAGACTGTTCTTATGAAAATAGAGCAATATAGAGAGAAAAATCATGGGATGTTGTGTTGTGAGATCAGGTTGTTCCAGAACATCAAACTACAAGCAACAGGATTCTTATGGTCAAGGAAAATCTGGAAATAAATGGGAATGGGGTTATGTAAATTAGTGATTATAATTTATTTCGCTATTTTCTAATCCAAATAATTTGCCCAAAAGCCATAGTGATGCCTGATTTGTGAGCAAGTATTTTTTGATACAAGTCTTTTTAGTGAATCAGCCGGACCGGTTCAGCCTGAATGATTCATTAGATGACCATCCTAAAAAATGTTTTATCTTTATCTGCTAATAATACCAAATGACTGTAAAAACCATGATGACCTGAATCGCTAGTTGTTGCCAGGCATTAAAAAATGAATGTCCTAAATCTGAGTTGGAAATGGCTGCGCCCTAAATAGGCGTTTGCACATCAATACATCAGTATTCAAAATATAGTCTCCAAACTTCTAAAAATAAAGCTATAAAAACAAAAATCTGTGACCATGGATTAAACCCAATTTGTAACACAACTTCCAGGCAAGAAGAGCCTGCCGATGAAAATTAGATAATGTGACCCGTAAGCCAGTTTATTTTTAAAGTGTTTATAGTATTCTGAAAAATAAGTACTTTCAGTTCCAACATCTCTTCTGCTATTGGAAATCATTGATTTTCTTAATCCGGCTTGAAAAATCTAGCTTTTATCGAGCTGCTAAATTATTTGTCAAATAAATACCCATATTACCCAAATATTTTACACTGTCTGTGACTGGAATACCTTCAATTAAAGTGTCATCACATTTATGTAGTGGCATTATCTCACACTTAAAAACCGTTCAACTAATTGAATGGCTGTGGATCAGACACTTGCACAGAGAGACAAGAAGTGGTGCTCAAGCGCCTGCCCTTTTGGCTTCCGACTAGTTAAGTGGCCTTTTTGCAATACATGTTTTTTTTTTTTTTTTTTTTTTCATTTTATATTTTAGTTTTGTTTAAGTTCCGCCCATGGCATCAATTCCCAAAGTGTGTGGACAACTTGTTCATAGTTTTCAGTCACGTGACTGTCGCGGAGCCTTGGAGGGCAAAACCGCCATAGAGCTCCATTGAACTGCAGTGGAAGCCTATCATATTTCCATCTTAAAACAAAAATATGTGAACAAGATGCACGTTTTAGGCACTTATGATCCATATACAGCACCTACTGCAGTATTTCAGTCAGTAAAAACAGCGGGACGTTTCAAAACGCTTAACGTGAAAAACACTATAGGGTGAGTTGCACCAATAAGGATTAAATTGAGAAAAGTTTAACGGTAGGATTTGTTGATATGGGTTTTATTTTAAATCGAGCTGTTGCACCACTTAATTTTAAACGCAGATTAATTACGCTGTAAACCGTTATAGAGTTGACCAAACAGCAGACGGAGTGTGAACCGACGACAGGATAAAGAATCCTATTAGTGCAACCCACCCTTGAAGTGCCTTAATGTACTATACCAGTGATATTAAAAGATCAAATTCAGTTCACGTCTTTTTGATGATGCATACTATGTACAGGAGGGTAGATGTGCCAAGAATTTGAACGCAGCGCGTTTTCTTTATTATGGGTTTCGATGGGGAAAACACCTAACGAGAAACCAGTGTTGCATTAATATTCTGTGTTCCTGCTTTCCTGTATAAAGTAAGCAACATTAATAAGGTGCAGGCTATATTGAATTTGATATTTTAATATCACTGTCTTACTGCATTAATACTGACTACAAACCTGGAGGAAAGCCTTGTTTTACCCTTCAGGTTCCTATAAGCGTGTGACGACACGTGAAAACTGAATTCTTAATAATTCGACGTCCCTCACAGCCAGCACAGCGCACAACAGATGTCAGTTTCACAAGTTTTGCCCCTGTTGGCCTGTTGGCAGCATCGATCCCGTCCCACGGACCGGCCTTCATTGGCCAGGGAACGGTCGTGTTTGCCCTAAACTTCGTCATTGTTTGTCACCGCTGTGAAATTGAAACATCTCAAAGTCACAGTAAATTTCGCCGCTAGAGGTCGCTTTTTCAAAACAATAACAAAGGCACAGCTTGATGAGGCCGTGAGTGCCTCATTGGCCTATTTGGGACATATATATATATATATATATATATATATATATATATATATATATATATATATATATATATATATATATATATATATATATATATATATATATATATATATATATATATATATATATATATATATATGGGTCAAACGTTCACGCAGAGATCATTAATTCGCCAGTCCTGTAACGTCAACTACTATCGTACACCAATCAGCCAATCAAATTGACTTCCCCGAGCGTGGCGTACTTAATATTCATAAGGAAATTCTTCGCCATAGTAGACAGCCAGCGCGCGTCCCTGTTCCTGCACGTCAGACGTGTCGCTCAGTCAGTCCTCTGCATTCAAACCTCCCTGATCTCCATCTTGAGGAGTATCCTACCCCATCTGTTTCCTTTAGGACTTTATTATACAAAAAATGGGAGATATAAGGCTACCGAGGCACATGTTCTTGTGGTGCATATCTGCTATTTATATGTTTGCATTTGCGTCTCTTTACGTGCAGATTCCAGGTGAGTTTGTGAAGATTTTTAGTTTAACTTGCATGCATTTAACTAACTAAGAGTTTGCCTGTGACGCATGCAATAAAAATTGTTTTAGACTTTTTTTTTTTTTTAATGAACATAATCATGTGTTTTTGCGGTGTAGAGATACAGTACTGAAGATGAACATATTTTAAAGGGCCCGTATTACATGGTTCTGGTCGAACTGTTTGTGCAAAACATTTCAGATTAGCATGTAGGTGCCTGTTCTGAGACATCTAGACTGTAAGAAGTCTGATACCTTCACTTAAGAGGAAATGCATTGCACAACTATTTGTGTCTTTAACAAAAAGTATCAGTAATACTATGATACTTTTTGTTAAATAGACATGTATCATGTTTTTGGACATGTACATGATAACACGGTGGTATTTGAATATGGTGATAATTCAGTACCCAGTGGGGTCCAAAAATTTGAGACCACATTCAAAATTTAATTTAAACGTTAAAACTAGGATTCCGGAATTTAAAAAAATCTAAAAGTAACTTAATGACATCACATTTCAGATTATGCAGCTGATTTGTTGCATTGACCATGTGAATGCTCTCTTTAGGTCTGTATGGAAACGAGGGTTTGCTGCCAGCACGGTGGCAGCTGCGAGTGTCTGGTAAGAGTGTCGTGGAGCAACTGAAGGATTCTCCCACCCTGCTGTGGTTTGGTCCTCGTCTGGGTTTGGACACGCAGCAATGCATGGAGCTGCTCAGTCTGGCCGGAGCTCTGCTCAGTTTAATGACTCTGGCTTTACCGCCACTCAGAGATTGCAGAGTTTTCCTGGTGCTCTGGATATTCTATCTATCTCTCTACCAGGTACAAACTTATTTCAGATGTGGATGCTGATAGTGATTGACCAGTATGGGTTTTTCAGTGGCTGATGTGATGTATAGAGAACAGAATGATCCAGGGCTGATATATACTGGTGCTGGTCATATAATTAGAATATCATCAAAAAAGTTTATTTATTTCAATAATTCCATTCAAAAAGTGAAACTTGTATATTATATTCATTCATTACACACAGACTGATATATTTCAAATGTTTATTTCTTTTAATTTTGATGATTATAACTGACAACTAAGGAAATCACAAATTCAGTATCTCAGAAAATTAGAATATTGTGTAAAGGTTGAATATTGAAGACACCTGGTGCCACACTCTAATCAGCTAATGAACTCAAAACACCTGCAAAGGCCTTTAAATGGTCTCTCAGTCTAGTTCTGTAGGCTACACAATCATGGGGAAGACTGCTGACCTGACAGTTGTCCAAAAGACGACCATTGACACCTTACACAAGGAGGGCAAGACACAAAAGGTCATTGCAAAAGAGGCTGGCCGTTCACAGAGCTCTGTGTCCAAGCACATTAACAGAGAAGCGAAGGGAAGGAAAAGATGTGGTAGAAAAGTGTACAAGCAATAGGGATAACCTGCTGGAGAGGATTGTGAAACAAAACCCATTCAAAAATGTGTGTGAGCTTCACAAAGAGTGGACTGCAGCTGGAGTCAGTGCTTCAAGAACCACTACACACAGACGTATGCAAGACATGGGTTTCAGCTGTCGCATTCCTTGTGTCAAGCCACTCTTGAACAACAGACCGCGTCAGAAGCGTCTCGCCTGGGCTAAAGACAAAAAGGACTGGACTGCTGCTGAGTGCTCCAAAGTTATGTTCTCTGATGAAAGTACATTTTGGGGGTCCCAGAGTCCGGAGGAAGAGAGGAGAGGCACACAATCCACGTTGCTTGAGGTCCAGTGTAAAGTTTCCACAGTCAGTGATAGTTTGGGGTGCCATGTCATCTGCTGGTGTTGGTCCACTGTGTTTTCTGAGGTCCAAGGTCAACGCAGCCGTATACCAGGAAGTTTTAGAGCACTTCATGCTTCCTGCTGCTGACCAACTTCATGGAGATGCAGATTTCATTTTCCAACAGGACTTGGCACCTGCACACAGTGCCAAAGCAACCAGTACCTGGTTTAAGGACCATGGTATCCCTGTTCTTAATTAGCCAGCAAACTCGTCTGACCTTAACCCCATAGAAAATCTGTGGGGTACTGTGAAGAGGAAGATGCGATATGCCAGACCTAACAATGCAGAAGAGCTGAAGGCCACTATCAGAGCAACCTGGGCTCTCATAACACCTGAGCAGTGCCACAGACTGATCGACTCCATGCCACGCCGCATTGCTGCAGTAATTCAGGCAAAAGGAAGTATTGAGTGCTGTACATGCTCATACTTTTCATGTTCATACTTTTCAGTTGGCCAAGATTTCTAAAAATCCTTTCTTTGTATTGGTCTTAAGTAATATTCTAATTTTCTGAGACACTGAATTTGGGATTTTCCTTAGTTGTCAGTTATAATCATCAAAATTAAAAGAAATAAACATTTGAAATGTATCAGTCTGTGTGTAATGAATGAATATAATATACAAGTTTCACTTTTGAATGGATTTAGTGAAATAAATCAACTTTTTGATGATATTCTAATTATATGACCAGGACCTGTATATACATATAATACAATTTAATAGCAGCAAATAAATTTATATAAATAAAATGTATGAAATATTTTTTTAAATATTTTACACAGAAACAATTAGTTTTTAGTATCTACTGCTTTCTAAAAGCTTGTAAGTATGATTTTTGGATTTGATACAAGGAGTAACAAACGCTTCCTTTAACTGTGCAATCAAACACTGTTATCGGCTGATGCTGATAATCTCAATAACGGCCAAATATTGGCCAATACATTTTAGACTTACTAATATTCTACTTATTTGTTATCACCTTGATTATAGCGATAGCCAATTAACAGGAATGGAAAATTCTGAAATGTTCTATATAATATATATACAAACCCGATTCCAAAAAAGTTGGGACACTGTACAAATTGTGAATAAAACCAGAATGCAATGATGTGGAAGTTTCAAATTTCAATATTTTATTCAGAATACAACATAGATGACATATCAAATGTTTAAACTGAGAAAATGTATCATTTTAAGGGAAAAATACATTTCATGGCATCAACACATCTCAAAAAAGTTGGGACAAGGCCATGTTTCCCACTGTGTGGCATCCCCTCTTCTTTTTATAACAGTCTGCAAACGTCTGGGGACTGAGGAGACAAGTTGCTCAAGTTTAGGAATAGGAATGTTGTCCCATTCTTGTCTAATACAGGCTTCTAGTTGCTCAACTGTCTTAGGTCTTCTTTGTCGCATCTTCCTCTTTATGATGCGCCAAATGTTTTCTATGGGTGAAAGATCTGGACTGCAGGCTGGCCATTTCAGTACCCGGATATAGATAACATTTGATATGTTATCTATATTCTATTGTGAATAAAATATACGTTTATGAGATTTGTAAATTATTGCATTCCTTTTTTATTCACAATTTGTACAGTGCCCCAACTTTTTTGGAATCAGGATTTTATATAGAAGCACCCGAAAGTTTACCCCGAAGTCTCTTATGCTCATAAAGCCATCATTTATTTGATTAAAAATACAGAAAAACTGTAATATTGTAAAATATTATTACAATTTAAAATGTCACAGATTATATAAAAAAAAAGTATTAAGCAAATTAAGTTTCCAACATTGATATTTTAGAATGAATTCTGAAGGATCACGTAACACTGAAGACTGGAGTAATGATGCTAAAAATTCACACAATTATATTTTAAAGTATATTATAATAGAAAATCATTATTTTAAATTGTAATAATATTTCACAATATTACCCTTTTTTCTGTATTTTTGATCAAATAAATGCAGGTTTGATGAGCATAAGAGACTTCTTTCAAAAACCTTTGACTGCTACTGTACATGTATCCTAAAAACCCATTGAGCACTACTCATCGTGAATACTACTTAAAGGTAAAAATAATAGAATTTAAAAGGTAATGTATAAAATACTGAAATGTGCTTGTTGTTTCTAGGTGGGCCAGGTATTCTTATACTTTCAGTGGTGAGTATGAGGCTTTCTGTCAGTGTGTGTTGCTTGTACACCACTTGATGTTCTATTGATTCACAAGTGTTCTTGTTCCCTAAATTGTATCTGTTATAAAACTTATATATAACAAAGTCTTTGGCTTTGTTTAACTGTACAACCTTGAAGTCTTGTCCTTGACAGACACTTGAGTGTTACAGTAGTCACACGTCTGTGTTGATCTGTGAAATGTCCTCAGCAGCATATCAGAATTTGGATGTGTGTCAAACATGTCTCTCTCCGTTCTTATCATGTTCTCAGGGATAACCTCTTGTTGGAGACAGGCTTCTTGGCCATTCTCATCGCTCCCATGAAAATGCCCTGGTCTTCAAAGGTGTGCCTCCATGATAATGTGACTTTCTGGCTGGTGCGTTGGCTTTTGTTTCGGCTGATGTTTGCATCAGGTGTTGTCAAACTGACCAGCCGCTGCCCCACCTGGTGGGGCCTGACAGGTGAGGAATTGTGGAATATATTAGTATTTGTGCCCACATGCTCTTGAGTTGCTACTGGAAGGTTTGGAATATACTCAGAATGGTGCACTATATGAGATGCAGTGTCCCACAATACAGTACTCTTAAGTTGAACTTCCATTAATAATTTGCACGGTTTGATGTGATATGAGCTAAGCGATCATTAGATTTAATTACCATTGGTAGCGCAATTTATTATAAGGCTTTTTTCTCAGTTGGTTTGAACAAAAGTGGCAGACATGTTACTTGTTCAGGTGACATTTTCTGGTGAAAAGTCTTATTTTGGTCATACTTGAGAGACAGTATCCACACCGGTGCGGTGAATTAAAGACAGCCACACATACTCCTCAAAACGTTAGATTCATCAGAGACAACTTACGGACTACAGCTTTAAAGGTGTCATGAACTGGCTTTTTTTTTTAAAAATGCCGTTCAAACGTTTGCGTAGGTTTTTACATTAAAAAACATCATAATGAATAAGTAATAGGTTATTTTCTACCCTGGTTTTGAGCCTCTCTCCTGCATCATTCGGATTTTATGGGCGTACCGCACTGAAGACTTGGAAGTAAACGCCCACTGCTAGGATTGGATAAGTTTTGCATATTTAATGAGCTTCGGCTCCCCTGTCAGTACATGTGGGAATTGTTTTGAAAGCATGTTGGGAAATGGCAACCGGAATGAATCGCCCACAGGGCTCGCAAAATGTCTTTATCAAACAAACACAATGATTTCTCTCTCATCCACCCGCGATTGATTGGAATGTTGTTGTTTTTTTATTACTTGGCCCGTCTGATTGGTGGATATAAGTGTGAACCGTGCATCACACACACACTCACACCAAGTATGTTGCAGACCGCATGATCAACTTCCGCGATTGTATTTTTCCTTCAAATATCAAGTCAAGAGAGAGTGAACAACGCACATCAAGAAAGGAATGTTATTTCGCTATTTAAGATAACCCGTTGGCAGGCCAGTGATATGTTTTGGTAGCCCGTCAGGAAAACACATAGCCCCGGGACGTTGGGCTTTACGAGCCCTGGCCCATACATGTCCAAGTCTGATCCCGAATCGCAATGAACCAACAACACCAACCAAGGATTCTTCAGCCTTTGACAGCATGCTAATGTTCAGTTAGACACGTACACAATCCATTGATATCAAACAATCTGTAACAATGCAGTACTATCACATATTAAAACTATTTCTTTTTACTCGCATTAGTGTGTTGCTTCATTCATTCATGTAATCGCATCCTGTCTGCAGATCCAGTCTCTTGTTTACAAACGTATCCGTGGTTAAATGAAGGCACAATCGCGCAATGTCTTCCCCGCGTCAGCTGGATATTCATTAAAAATAGTTCATCCATGCAGTCATAATATTGGAATCCGAAGGAAGGTTATGCAGCATGTTTATTGCTTAGAATTTCGACCCGGTTTAGCTCCATGTAGGCCTGTCGTGACAGGTACGAGTCGGTGGGCGAGGCTACAGAATCAGGTGTTGTTCATCTTATGTTGAGGCGGCGTTTCAGCATACGATGATGTCAAGGGTCGACATATTCTGAGATCGAGCGTTTTCTGGGCCTGGTGTCAATAAAAGCTTTTCTTTGACTAACAAGGACGTTTTCAGGTCTGAAACTTACAGGATATTCTTATATTACCATGACCTTTTATATATCAAAAGCTCAAGGGAAAGTTGATTTCTCAATTCATCACCCCTTTAATTTGGGGCCAGATTTATTAGCAGCTTAAACCCTCTTTTGGCGTTAAACTACTGTCAGAATTTTAAGACGTGCAGTGGTAAATTAGTGCTGAAAAGGCGTGGACACAGTTCTTTTTGCAGCTGACCTTATTGTAGAGTTTCCCTTTCGGGTGCAAAATGTATGGATTTAAATGAATAACGCAAGGTGATTTTTTACAAAAGTTTGCGCTCGTAAATTTACTGTTGTTTGTGCCATTTACCGCCCAAAAGAAGCACGTCTTAAACCAGACACTAATGGGTAGATTGCGTTGGTCATTATGGAAATAATCAGGCTGTGTCTGTGTGCTTTTAATTTACCCGTCGTCAGTAGATCACGCGCAGAACTGTCCACTCCAGTCGGCGCTTTTATGGAATTACGCTCTCATGCTAATTTGCCCTGTTTAGTAAATCTGGCCCTTGATGTGCTAAAATAACAAAAACTAAAATAAAACATTAGTAAAAAAATGTTTTTAACAAAAATTAAAATGGACAATATAAAAATAAAAGCAGATTCAAAATATTCATACGAACCATGATATCTCAATGATGCTAAAATAATACTGTGTCATGCACTATGTTCTGTTGTTCTCCCATCAGCTTTGACTTATCACTATGAGACCCAGTGTATACCAACCCCATTGGCCTGGTTTGCTCATCAGCTGCCGGTGTGGTTCCAGAAACTCAGTGTGGTGGGAACGTTTGTTATCGAGATTGCAGTTCCTTTCCTGTTCTTCAGCCCCATACGAAGACACAGACTCGCAGCCTTCTACATGCAGGTGCGTATGTATGCGTGTGTTTGATCAGAAATGGAGAAGCTGCTACGAGTTTGTGCACTTTCGTGACGTCTTTGTGTTACAGGTCCTGCTTCAGGTGTTTATCATACTGTCTGGGAATTATAACTTCTTTAATATTCTCACTATCACTCTGTGCCTGCCGCTGCTGGATGACCAACATGTAAACTTCTGGCTCCGCAGACCCACGCCAAAGACAGAAAGCAGTATGGGCAAACTTATATTACACTAACATTGTTTTTGAACAAAGTCTCATTAAAGCTGCATTTATTTGATCAAAAATACAGTATAAACCGTAATATTGTGAAATTATTACAACTGCTATTTGAGTACATTTCAAATGTAATTTTAATGTTTCAGCATCATTACTCCCAGTCTTCACTGTCACATGATCTTTCAGAAATCATTTTAATATGCTGATTTGCTGCTCAAGAAACATTTATTTAATGTACATAATACATTATATATACACCAATCAGGCATAACATTATGACCACTCAGAGGTGAAATGAATAACACTGATTATCTCTTCATCACGGCACCTGTTAGTGGGTGGGATATATTAGACCATAAGTGAACATTTTGTCCTCCAAAGGTGATGTGTTAGAAGCAGGAAAAATGGGTGAGTAAGCTTGATCATATCTATCAAAAGTGGTCCAAGGAAGGAACAGTGGTGAACTGGCGACAGGGTCATGGGTGGCCAAGGCTCATTGATGCACGTGGGGAGCGAAGACTGGCCCGTGTGGTCCGATCAAACAGATGAGCTACTGTAGCTGAAATTGCTCAAATCAATGCTAGTTCTGATAGAAAGGTGTCAGAATACACAGTGCATTTGCAGTTTGTTGTGTATGGGGCAGACCATTTTTAAATTGCTGACCCCTGTCCACCGCCAAAAACGCCAACAGTGGGCACGTGAGCATCAGAACTGGGCCACGGAGCAGTGGAAGAAGGTGGCCTGGTCTGATGAATCACGTTTTCTTTTACATCACGTGGATGGCCGGGTGCGTGTGTGTCACTTACCTGGGGAACACATGGCACCAGGATGCACTATGGGAAGAAGGCAAGCCGGTGGAGGCAGTGGGATGCTTTGGGCAATGTTCTGCTGGGAAACCTTGGGTCCTGTTACTTTGACCCGTACCACCAACACAATATTACGAAGGTGGTCATAATGTTATACCTGAACGATGTATATATTTGTGGAAACTGATATTTTTTTTCATAATTCTTTGAGTAGAAAGTTCAAAAGAGTACTGTGTATTTGAAGTAGAAATTTTGTAACATTATAAATGTCTTTACAGTCACTGTTGATCAATTTAATCTGTCTGACCCCAGACTTTTGAGTAGTAGGTACTGTAGCTGTTCATGTTTTGATTAGCTTTTTCAGTGAGGATGAAAATATTAAATGAAGATGGTAATGTATGTTGTACCTTGTACAAGATGTTAAAACCAGGTCAAGATGTCCATGTTGTTTTTTTGTTGTTGTTTTTTTCAGCATCATTACAGACTCTCTTCTCTGGAATGGCTGTAATGTTAGAGGTCAGTGTATATGCTCTGCTTGGCTATTGGACCGTCCAATACTTTGACCTGCAGTTGGACTGGGAAAAGAAAAGCGTGTCCTCAAAAACAGGTGAAGCTCTCAACGATATCTTACTGAGGTCAGTTATCGTTCAGTGTGATTTTATCTCTCTTTGTGTTCCTGTTCCTCAGCCTTTACTTATTTTGAGTTCAATGGCTTTCTGAAGACTGTCACGGTGCCCAGTATCTGGATTGGAGTGATGTCTCTCACATGGGAGATCATCACTGCCATGTTTAAGTGAGTGTTACGGGATAGTTTACCTATGGTTTGTTGGCTCAGTATGTCCATTTAGATGGCGTTCTGGTCGAACGCATGTTTTTGATTGCTTGTGCATGTGTATATGTTCCAGATGTGCTTGTGTGAGGGGTGTGTTGTGGCGTCTCTGGAGCACAATCCAGTGGGCAGTGATGGCTGCGGCTGCAATCTCAATGTTTGCCATCAGTCTGGTTAGTAAACTTCCTGTCAGTGTTATTTTAGTGTCATTTAATATAGAATGATAGAATTTATTAATATTTTGTTTTTCAGTTAAGCTTAAGTTATTTATTTTTTTTAATATGTTTTCTGTTAATTTACAATTAATTTTAGTCATTTTAGTATTTCAACTTGCACTAAATGAAAATTTATAAAATTTTTCCTTGGCAAATAACTATTTGTTAACTAGGTTTATTTAAAAAAAAAAATGTTTATTTTAATTTTAGTTTAATGATAATGACACTATTTCCTGTGTGTATGCCGTTTAAGGGATAGTTCACCCTAAAATTAAAATAGTCACCTGCATGCCACTCTAAACCTGTCTGTTGAGAGAATTAGCAGAATTGCCAGATTTTCCTGAAAAGTAGATGGTGACTGCAGCTGTCAACACAAATGGACACAAGTAGTCCATACATTTTGTATTCCATATTTGATGTCTTATCAAACGGTATAATAGCTTTTGTGGGGAATTTAATAAAATGCAAGTCATTTATTACCAAAAGTCAAAAGTGCCTTCTGCACTTTTCTATCAAAATCTCATTCAGACATTCACAACATACATAATAATGTCCGTAATAATAATAATAATAATAATAATGCGTAATACAGTATAATACAAATAAGAAATTTTGTACTTCAAGTGCACAAATTCTCATCTTTAAGCAATAAAAAATAATTAGGCTAATAATGAAGTATGTGTGCAGGTTCCCTACACCTACTTTGAGTATGATGCCAACAGTAATCTGTGGCCTGGGATCCGGACAGCGTTTGAAATCACAGACCGTTACCAGCTGGTCAACTCATACGGATTGTTCCGGAGAATGACTGGGGTTGGAGGTCGTCCAGAGGTGGTCATTGAGGGCAGCATGGATCGCAACACATGGACGGTCAGTTTACCAGGAAGTGTGTAGTGTCTGAATTACAGCATTGATTTGTATGTGAAGGAAGTAGACTTCACAAAAAATGTAATCATCAAAAACAGTGTAAGAGCTCTGAAATATGGGCTTGTAATTGAAAAGTTGTAGGTATACACATTGACTCTAACCTGGTTCTTAAATGTGAAGTTTGTAGATTCTGTGCGACAGGCAGTCTCGAGCTTGCAAAAATCTTTTCCAATTGGGTTGGGAATTTTTAGGCACCTCGTGATTTTTATAATAATAATAATTTATTATTATTTATTTTATTTATTTATTTTTCTTAATTTTTACAGGAGATAGAGTTCATGTATAAGCCAGGGAACATGAGCGCAGCGCCCCCTGTGGTGGCGCCGCACCAGCCCAGGCTGGACTGGCAGATGTGGTTTGCTGCTCTGGGGCCGCAGACACAGAGCCCCTGGTTCAGCAGCCTCCTTCACAGACTACTGCAGGGTAAACGTGATGGTAAGGATGTGTTGTTTGTGCATGTGTGAGATTTAAAGGCATCCAGTGCATCAGTCTGAACAAGATGCAGTGCTGAATGCAGTGTTTTGTACTATGCTATACTATACTATGTGTGTGTTGTGCAGTGGTCAGACTCATTCAGACAGATGAGTCCCAGTATCCGTTCAGCAAACAGCCTCCTGCGTACCTTAGAGCTCACCGCTATAAATACTGGTTCAGCGAGCCGAAAGAGGACGGGTGAGAGCATGCAAAATCCTACAGTGCCTCTTGCTATAAATTGTCAAATGCATGTTAAATTGACGTTTTAATTATCTTGCATAAAACAGTGCATTATTGTTAACATTGATTTGTTAATGTTCGCTTCATTGGATGTTTCCTTTATGACATTAGATGTGTTTGTGTGCGCTTAGTTCGTATCCCCAGCGATGGTGGAGGCGGGTGTACGTGGAAGAATTCTATCCTATAGTGCACCTTGGTGACTCTTACCTAGAGCAGATGCTAGTTCAACATGGTTTGAAGGTAAGAAACGAGTCTGCTTTTAAAAGTGAAACTGAATCAGGACACATTTTCAACATTGATTTCAACTGTAACCTCAGATCAAACAGACCTAAAGTTCACTGTCTGTCTGAAAAATTGTTTGATTTAGGGAAACTTTTTTTTTTTTTTTCTTTAGGGCTGCACAATTAATTGAAATGCAAGCACAATTTATCAAATAATATATAAATGCATGCATATGTTTCAGTTCGTTTACACATGAACTAATGTCTACAGCCAACAAGAGAAGCTGTTGGTGTTTTTCCACCCAAATAAAAGCTTGAGGATTTAACGTTTGAAAATTACGTTTAAATATTAGAATTGAAATGTAGTATTATTTATTATTATTATTATTATTATTATTATTATTATTATTATATCACTAAATACTATAAATATAAAAAAAGTTTTAATATTTCACTGTAAAAGAAAATGAGTATTTAATAATAGATAGCCATATTGAGAATTATTTGGCAGAATTGTGCAGCCCTACGAACACAGCAAACCTAGAGCATTTTAAATAGCAATTTTTATCATAAAAATCACATTTAAAAAAAAAAATTCTTATTTTCATTACGTTTATAGAAATCTTGGATACATAGACCTCTTTGATAGTTGACATCAAGAGACACTTTTTGTCTGTTATTTTTGAAGAGATATTTTGTTGTATTCATTTCTGAACATAAAATACATCAAAATAAAAAAGAGCCTAAAATACATAAAACCCAGTCCTACACCTACGGTGGCCCAGTAGTGCACAACGCAATTTAAAAAGCAAACAACCCAGTTCACAACACAACGAAAATGCTCCCTACTCATAGTGCAGTAAAGTTTAGTTTTAGGTTTGGTGTTCGTTCGTTCGTTCATTCATTCCCTAGTAGGCAGACTGACTTACCGTATATGAGCCTCTGCCAATATGTTGCTTGTACAGTACACTTACTTTTTGGAAAAAAAATTACTGTAACCACTTGTTGGGCAGTAAGTAGTTACATGTAAGAGCGTTACATAATTTAATTACAAAGTAAATGTAACTGTAATAACTTACAGTTACTGAGAAAAAATTGTAATTTAAATTAGTTACTTATGAAAATGTTAATTACATCTGAATATTTTCTATAAAAAGCTAGGATATGTTACAGTATATTATCGCTATCATTCATTCAAGGGCTACTAAATCATTCAAGCGTGATAAGACGGAAAAATAAATCTTAAATCTGTTCTGGCACACGTCTGTGAATCTAAATTGAATTGAATTCTCTAAACGGACAATAACACACAGAATTATGACAATGTCCGCTTTGTTGAGTATCCTCGTAAGTACAGTCTTAAATAAGTTAAATAAAGTCTTAAAAAGACCGTAAAGAGCAGTGAGAAAACATGATGCGTGTCAGATCAGCATCATGTGCGACAGCTCTTAAAGGGACAGCAGCAATTAATGATAATCAAAGAACAAAACAGAGAAAATCACTTGCTGCTCTTGACTAAACTTTTGTAGCTTTAATACAGATTCATCTATATTTAATTTATAGTTTATGCAGTGAAGACTGAGAAGTGTTTGATAAATGTATTTCAATGAATGGTTACTTCCTACCTGTTAGATAAAATATTTAAAATATAGGCTACATATAGTCTTTGTTTCTACAAACCTGATTCCAAAAAAGTTGGGACTCTGTACAAATTGTGAATAAAAATGCAATAATTTACAAATCTCATAAACTTATATTTTATTCACAGTAGAATATAGATAACATATCAGATGTTGAAAGTGAGACATTTTGAAATGTCATGCCAAATATTGGCTCATTTTGGATTTCATGAGAGCTACACATTCCAAAAAAGTTGGGACAGGTAGCAATAAGAGGCCGGAAAAGTTAAATGTACATATAAGGAACAGCTGGAGGACCAATTCGCAACTTATTAGGTCAATTGGCAACATGATTGGGTATAAAAAGAGCCTCTCAGAGTGATGGTCTCTCAGAAGTCAAGGTGGGCAGAGGATCACCAATTCCCCCAATGCTGCGGCCAAAAATAGTGGAGCAATATCAGAAAGGAGTTTCTCAGAGAAAAATTGCAAAGAGTTTGAAGTTCTCATCATCTACAGTGCATAATATCATCCAAAGATTCAGAGAATCTGGAACAATCTCTGTGCGTAAGGGTCAAGGCCGGAAAACCATACTGGATGTCCGGCCCTTAGACGGCACTGCATCACATACAGGAATGCTACTGTAATGGAAATCACAACATGGGCTCAGGAATACTTCCAGAAAACATTGTCGGTGAACACAATCCACCGTGCCATTCGCCGTTGCCGGCTAAAACTCTATAGGTCAAAAAAGCAGCCATATCTAAACATGATCCAGAAGCACAGGCGTTTTCTCTGGGCCAAGGCTCATTTAAAATGGACTGTGGCAAAGTGGAAAACTGTTCTGTGGTCCGACGAATCAAAATTTGAAGTTCTTTTTGGAAAACTGGGACGCCATGTCATCCGGACTAAAGAGGACAAGGACAACCCAAGTTGTTCTCAGCGCTCAGTTCAGAAGCCTGCATCTCTGATGGTATGGGGTTGCATGAGTGTGTGTGGCATGGGCAGCTTACACATCTGGAAAGGCACCATCAATGCTGAAAGGTATATCCAAGTTCTAGAACAACATATGCTCCCATCCAGACATCGTCTCTTTCAGGGAAGACCTTGCATTTTCCAACATGACAATGCCAGACCACATACTGCATCAATTACAACATCATGGCTGCGTAGAAGAAGGATCCGGGTACTGAAATGGCCAGCCTGCAGTCCAGATCTTTCACCCATAGAAAACATTTGGCGCATCATAAAGAGGAAGATGCGACAAAGAAGACCTAAGACAGCTGAGCAACTAGAAGCCTGTACTAGACAAGAATGGGACAACATTCCTATTCCTAAACTTGAGCAACTTGTCTCCTCAGTCCCCAGACGTTTGCAGACTGTTATAAAAAGAAGAGGGGATGCCACACAGTGGGAAACATGGCCTTGTTCCAACTTTTTTGAGATGTGTTGATGCCATGAAATTTAAAATCAACTTATTTTTCCCTTAAAATTATATATTTTGTCATATGTCATCTATGTTGTATTCTGAATAAAATATTGAAATTTGAAACTTCCACGTCATTGCATTCTGTTTTTATTCACAATTTGTACAGTGTCCCAACTTTTTTGGAATCGGGTTTGTACATTTCATTTGGAGATTAAATGTGACATTATTACAATATAAACGTATATTAAAAACTTTAATGTTAGGTGTGATTGATCGTGATTTAATTACAGAATTTTTATTTTTTTAAATCCATTGACACATCTAGTTGAATAATATCCATTGCTGCTTTGCCTGTTTTTGGTGTACATGATGCCTCCTGCCATTTAAAGACTGTTTAGTAAAGCGGTGCTATTCTGATCCTTTTGATTGGTTCTTTTATTTGAATTAACAGCACACCACGTCTGCCAATTTCATCAATCCACATTGCCGCTGAAAGCTTTAGGCTACAACCTGTCTGAGAGTTGCCACCATGGCGAGTGATTAAAAATGCATTCCAGGGCTGGAAATTTAAATGCTATTGACTAATTTCTTGTATGATTTTAAATCTATATTTAACCTTAGAATGATCTCAAAGTAAAAAGAGGCACAAAAGTCTGATTTTGTGGTGGCTGTGCTTTTAAAATTTAAATTATTATAATCTTAATTCAACTGATGAAGGATTTTGAATGACTGAGAGTAATCAGTGTTGAGTAGGCTTTTAACCCTGCCTGGTTTAAATGTTTGAAAATTATTAGCAGTTGTTAAAATTTGTTAGAAATTTAGAAAAGTAATCAAAAAGTAATCAAATGTAATCAGTTACTTTAGTAAAGTAATTGAAATAGTTACACTACTTATTACATTTTAAATAGGGTAACTTGTAATCTGTAACCTGTTACATTTCCAAAGTAACTTTCCCAACACTGACACTTTTTTTTTATTTTATTTTTTTATGTTATCCTAAGGTTGTACTACGTTCCTAGTGACCAGACTGACTTACTACAAGTGAAATTTTGCCAATACCTCCCTTAATGTATGTACAGTAAACAGTTATTTTTAGAAAAAAATACTGTAACTTACCAAAAGGGTTTTTTCATGTTCCAAAGCTTATAGTAGGTTCCTATTAGTAAGACTGACTTGCTTCATGTGAAATTTTGCTAAAATTTTGCTAGTAAAAATACTGTAATTTACCTAAAGGGTTTTTTTCCATGTTCCAATGGTTGTAGTACATTCCTAGACTGACCAGAAATGTTGCATTATTCACCTGTAATAAGTCAGTCTGGTCACTGGAACGTATGTTTTTAAATGTTAAAAGTAATTATAATTAATACAAAATATAAGTTTTAGCGCACTTGGTGGAATTAGGAGACATTCCCTTAGGCATCATGCGCTGTGGTAGCGTGTCAAAGCATTCTCAGGTATAAATATGTAGCTATAATGCATGTAGGTGTTTCTGAACTGTTAAAACTAATCGTGCTATTGCTCCGAGTGCCTCCTAGTGGTAGGGAGCATTTCTGTTGCGTTGTTGGTTTACTTTTTTAAATTGTTGTGTTGTGCACTACTGGGACACCTTATATACAGTATATACCACAATATATACACTTCATTCAATAACGTTAGGCAGTTTTGATTTATATGCTGTTAAATGTTTGATGATTGTGTTAGCTTATGTGCATGTAAGCAGTCTTATATTGCTTGTTTCTGCTGCTGCTTCGCTTGTTTTTGGCTCTGGTGCATATTTCAGATGCATAATAGCACACCTTACCATGTAACAGTGAAAACATGGATTGCTGGGAAAAACGCGTCAATTTATGCGTCCTAAATCTTGTCAATGGCAGGGAAAGAGTTAATGAATGTTTACCAGTTTTAAATGCCATTTGATCTGGTCACTGAGACCCTTTTGCCATTTTGCCCATCAGGATAAGGCTCCTCCGAGGCGCAGCTCGAATGCTTGGCTGCCACAGTTACTGCGACATGTTGGCGAGCGTGCCCGTGAGATACCAGCTCATCTTCTGCTGTGGACCCTCTTCAGCTCTGCAGCGACCGTATGTCTCCTCAACTCTCTGCGATCACGTGCTCATCATCGCCAACATGACTCACTCCAGAACCAACACCCAGACAAACAGGCCGCAGGACAGACATGCTCCAATGTGGCGGAAGAGAATGAGAAGAAACATGATGATGTGGAGGAGGAGGAGGAGAAAGAGGAGGTTACAAAAGATGATGCAGAGGTAGGAAAGGAGCAGGAAGAAGATGCGACAAGTGAAGAGGAACAGAAAGGAAAAATTGAAGAGGAAGCAAGTGCAGAGGAAACGGAAGAGGACAGTCTCAGGAAAAGGAAGTGATTTTTATATATATGTATATGTATGTTTTGTTTTGTTTTTTTCAGTTGATCTCCTATGGCTTTAAATTAAATTCTGGACTTTTTAATACCGACTCAGGGTAATAACATCTACCCCAAAACATCAGCACTTACATCTTCATTGTGTCAGATTTTCTCTGTTTTCGCAGGCATTTTTGAAAGATGTAGGCAGAGTAGGGAAACTTTTCATGTATCCCAGTAGTGTCCTGGATTTACCTGCCCGTTTAGTTAAACTAATCTTGATAGGAGGGCCGTGCTGCAAAACAAGGGATTTTTGTTGCATGCCCTCCGATTGGTCTGACAGGTAAATGCAAAACAAGGTAGGTTATTGTTTTCCCCAGTGTGCACTAACTGCTTGCACCCTACATGATATCATGTTAAGTAAAACCCAGGATGTCTTCCACCATGAGACCAAAAAATAACTGTTAAAAACAACAAAAAAAACAGTACATTAAAACACACATACTGGGCCTCGTTCAACGAAAGAGTGAAATTTGTGTTTGTAAAATCATTCTTGCATAAATCACACATTGAACTGAATGCATCAAAATACCAACCAGCACTTTTATGAACAATTCGTTTGTTCTGCTCGTGTTTTATGAATGAAGCCCAGTATGCGCTGTGCCTTATGGTATACCAAAAGTATCACGCAAATCGAAGTATCAGAAAATGTTTCAATCTTCTTTAATTTTTGTGAATAATATAGAGATTTAGAGAATTAAATATTTTTTCACTTAGACTATCATCTTGTATATTTGGTGTTATATGATCTGAAATTGTTTATTGGACTGTAACTGGTTATGGTCTGTGATTATTTGTGTATTATAATAATGTTTGTGACATTGCTTTTTTGACCACTGTGATGTCATTTAAAATATTGCATGTTTATTGTTAATATGACTGAAGGTGCACAAAAACACACTCTGCTTTAATGTTTTGTAATATTTTTAATAAACTTATAAAAATATACACTGGCGCAAGTGCCATTATTTCCAAAGAGATACAGCCTTACAATTTAAATGTTTATCTTTAATCTACAGTATATGAATACATGATTAAGTCTTGGGTATTAATAATTAATTTATCTTTGTTTCATGTTGTTTCAAAATATATAACAATTGATTTATTTTACGTCAGGGAATTAAATCTGGATTGTTTTATATTTTATTTGACATTTTCTGAAGAAACCAAAGTGCAGAGGTGTCATGGGTGATTGCTAATTGGCAGAAATCAAAAGAGTCCACCCTTAAGTCAGTATGATATTCAGTCTCTAGAATTATGGTACACGTTCACCACTGCAGTATCCCAGGGCAGTACTTATCAATGAGAGACTGATAATACGGCCTCAGACTCTGCACGTCCGGTAGTTCAGTGCTCTTGGTATACAAATCAAACTTGCTGTCAGAGGAAAGACAAACAGACGCATGTTATTGATCTATCTGTAGAAACTCGTAGCGTGAGTTCGGCTCTGCAATATGTGGGTCACACAACTGATTAAATGAAAACCTAGATGAGGTGCTCTTATTGAGAAACTGATAACATACTTAAACTCTTTGACCCAGGGAAGCATCTGCTGGTCTTTCTCGTTGCATAAGTGCATGTAGTCTCCGTTTGAGTGCCAGGGGTAGAAGGAGTGGAAGCGGATCATGTAAAGACCCTGAAAGGAATTTGGGAGTGTTAAATGTTCAAAAGTGTCTTATAAAAGCATAAATGACACCGTATTGTTTTGTGTGTGTTAGATTTGTTTGCTTTTCAGGTGAGCTCTGTGACGTTACCTCCTCAGGGATGGTGCATTTGTTGAACTTCATGACCTGGTACAGATATTCTAGAATAGTGCAAGAAGGATTTCCATTTTGTTACTTCAGCAGCAAATACGCTACCGGTCAAAAGTTTGGGGCGGTAAGATTTTTTTTCTCATCTTATAAAATACAGAAATAGTTCAGAATAACTTTTTTTATTTTAAAATGCAACTTATTCCTGTAATGAATAAACTGAATTTTCAGCATCATTACTCCAGTCTTCAGTGTCACATGATCCTTCAGAAATCATTCTAATGTGCTCAAAAACATTTGATTATTATCAATATTGAATTTTTTTGATTAATATAAAGAACAGCATTTATTTGAAATAGAAATCTTTTATAACATTATAAATTGGGGGTGGGAATGATTCAAAATGATTCTTGGGGTCATGGTTGGATTTTAAAAATCGATTCTCGATTTTGAATTGAATTTCGATTCAATACATAAATGGTTTTTAAACTTTGATTTTTGTTTTTTATTTATTTGAGCTAAAATCAAAGTGAAACTGAAAATATACAAGGAAATTTAATTCATTCATTTAAAGGATTATTTCAACCGAAAATGAAGGAGACGTGCAGTGGTGTTAGTGTCTGTGTGGAAAACTGGATGAACTGCGCATGTCCTCTATTGGGTCCTTCACAGAAACGGGTGATCTAAAATAGTGGTTCACAACCTTTTGTCCTTAAAGGACTACTTTGGACTACTTTTGTCACATGGACTCCTTTAAATGATGTTTTTATTACCTTTCTGGACATGGACATACATTTTCAATGGAGGGACAGAAAGCTCTCGGACTAAATCTAAAATATCTTAAACTGTGTTCTGAAGATGAACGGAGATCTTACAGGTGTGGAACGACATGAGGCCGAGTCATTAATGACATAATTTTCATTTTTGGGTGAACTAACCCTTTAAACCCCCTTATATATAAGAGAACTTGTGCCACAATTGATTGATATTATTTACAATTCACGGGTACAATTAAAATAAAATTTTGTTGAATTATTATTTATCAATCACATTTTTTTATTTCAATCAGTTTATAAAATTGAAATATTTTATATTGATCTATTTTATTCATAATGAATTACATATCCTGCCTTTCTTTTTTTAGGATGTTGGTAATACTAGGTGTATTGTTTATATTTGTTTCCCTGATACAGTCTTATTATATTGCCTACAGTCTTATATTGCGTATAGGGGCTTTTTTTGTGATCTGACAACCCTTTACCTTGAGTTTTAATGAGGAGAGGGAAGTGAGTAGGAGAACTATTGATTGATCGGGAGTTATTTAAAAAAAAAAGTAGTTTCAATTATACAAGTTATACCAATAACCAAGTTATTTTACACTAGCCGGTGGAAACTGAGACGCTTGCGTGTTTGGTATCATTAAAATGTGATAGGTTTATGAGCGTCAAGTCAAAGGAAGTTATTATCTGGTTCCAATCAGTGTCCGATCATTTGTAGTTAGAAAAATATAATATGTGCTGTTGCATTCACAATAATTAGTGATTTAGCCTCAGATACAGACTGTTCATTGGCTTTTACTAGAAGGTATTGACATCTTGACAAAAAAAACCTCAAATGTCTGACCGATAGTGTGTTTCGCAATTACACATTGGATGCAAAATATCAAGATAGTCTTGTGTGTAAAGATCCTCTAAATACTCACCATCATGTCCCCAAGACATCAGGACATTATCAAGCCCGCATTGTGGTTTATAGATCCCAAATTCTGTGCTGTATTGAGAGAAATATGCAAACACTACATCAGGTGGAATGCTATTGAATGCAGTGAACATTTTATTTTTATATTGATAGGATACAATTATTACCTTTTATTAGCCATTAAAAAGAAAAATCATTTATTCGCCCTTCTGTTTTGACAAACTGTATGACTTTCTTTTGAGGAACACTATATTGAGCAGTATGTGCATTCTTCAAAACATCTCCTTTTGTGCTCCATGGACAAAAGAAAGTCATACAGAGTTTGAAATGACATGAAGTGACTGTTATTTTTTTACCACGTTGTAATAGTTTGTGTATATTCAGGAACAGTGTTGTTATTGTTAACTAACACTTAAAAATCATTCAAATTCATTAAATAAAGCTGAAATCAAATATATAATTATATAATTATTTAAAAACTTGGAACAACAACTAAATAAATATAACATACATATGCAAATAAATAAAATAATGTATAAGAAAAAATATATTAAAAGAAAAATACATACAAAGCTAAAATAACAACGCATAAGAAAATGATATATATATATATATATATATATATATATATATATATATATATATGCACTGATGTGGTGTGGTGCTGTACTTGAGTGTACTTGAGTGTAGGGTTCTTCACATCCGGATTGCCTTCAAATGTTGAGTTTCTGAACACTATTGAATTCTGGAACTTGCTTCCCACTGGGAATGTGTCTCCAACTACGGCCCACTGAAACACACAAAGCAGCGTTCTGATTGCATATCATTTAGCCCATGTGACTGTCGTAGGGAATGTTTGTATTCATTTGTCTCACCTGTGGCTCCCCATACAGGGCCATGATTTTTCCAACGTCATGAATCAGACCAACTAGCTGGAACCAATCTGGAGACAGGTAAATATGAGAGAAGTGCTTTTAAATTCAGTTGCAATGTTGCATTTTAACATTTGGCCAGATAAAAATATCTGGCCAAATAACTTTCACAATTAGATATGGATTTTAGTCATGAAAGATGCCCAGCAGATCTGGACATATTAATCAGAAACTGGACAAAAACAACCTTAGCGATGCGTTTTTGTAAAACATCATCTTATCTAAGTACAATGTAGGAGACTCCTGTGACCTTTGTCCCTGTTGACTCCTCACCTTTATCAGGATGCTCTTTGCGAATTCCCTCGGCGGTCTGGAAAGCATGGAAAGAGTTTGGGAAGTCGACATCAGGGTCGGATTCATCAACAAGCTCGTCCAGGGAATTGATGTTGTCCATCATGTTCATGCTGAAGTGATTGCAATTTGCCCAATCCAGGTGCTAAAGGTGAGAGGCCGTGTTCAGTGTTTGTTTGTGAAGGTTGTCGCTTATCCAAGTCCTCACAGAGCATCTTAAGTTTATTCTAGTTTAACTCCAACAGAGAAACACATCCAGTTGAACTAGAATTAACTTTACAATGCGAGTAAAGCTTACAAATATAGATGCTGTTTAATGTTTTAGTTTTGAGTGTGTCTGCATTTATTTCTGTCAGTTGTATCAACACAGGGCTTTTACGTTATTAGAGACCAACCTTTTGTTTGACAAAGTCCAGCGTTTGGTATGTGTGCATCAGTTTGTATGTATTAAACACACGGTCAAAGAGATCTCCACTCTGTATTAGACATGTACACACATCAAAATGGAAATAAGTGTAATATTAAGAGGAATTAAAGAAGTTGAGAATATACAAAATTCCAAATTTTACCTCAAAGTTCCTGAATTCTGTTTGGTCTTTCTCATGACATTCAGGACGATATGCCAGAGAAGGATCCGGACCCTATGAGTTTGTGTAAGAAATTAGACTTCAAAGACAGATACACATTCTACCAACTCAAAGCGACAGTTTGATTGACATTGTTCAGCATTGCAAAAGTAATTAATGTATAATGCATATAACTCAGTGAGGAAATTGATTTATGAATCAAGTGAATGTCAGGTACATACCAGGTTCACCACCCTCATGGTTCAGCTGAGATTGTGTCGTTCAGGATGAAGGAGGATGTTGTGTGTTTGGCATCTCGGAGTGCTCTATTTATAATGGTGCACATATGGGGTCTCTGAACTGTGGTGGGAATAACTAGTAAAACTTTAACTTTCTCCAGTTCACTGTGTGTGTGTGTGTGTGTGTGTGTGTCTGTCAATGTGTGTGTACATGCTTGAGTGCTCAGAACTGGGATATTTTGGCCCAAATACAGCGGACTGGTTCAGAAAAGACACACCGTACCATTACAGTGACCTAAAGGCATTTTGTTCAATAGTAATTTTAAAGAATTTATATTTTACATTTCTATATTATTATTATTATTCACATATTTTTAGCATTTTATTGAATTGTTTTAGTATGGTTTTGTTACATTTCACTATTACAATTTTGATATTTTTACAGTAGGTTTTAGTTATTTCATTGTAATTTTTGACATCAATCAACACAATAAATCTAAGTAAAATATGTTTAGAATATTTTTCTTTGATCTGGTTTTCTTTATGTTTGTAGTTTCTTATATTTGTAGATCATCTCTAAACTGCAGTGTTGTTTGTGACACCAGAACATTTGTGTGTGTGCGTGTGTTCTTGTATATATGATTTGAGGACACAAATGTGTATAACGACGTGTATTACAATGTAAACATGGTTTATGTGGACACTTCCTGTGAATGTCCCAATAAAACATGGAAACCCAACGTGTGTGTTTTGTGTTTATAGTAGGTTACACCCCTGATTTTTATTGGCTGATAGTTTGTGGGTGAGTCTGTGATGTGTCTAATACTGGGTCACATGTACCGAGTACACAGTCTAAAGTTAAAACCAAGCAGATAAACTGCATTACACTCATTCTGACATCTAAATAATTTCTTTCTCCTCTGTCTTTGGCTGTTTTTGTTTTTTTTTTTTTTTACATATTTGGCCATGCTATTATAGAGATAAAGGATTAAATATGGCTCCTAATTAAATGGTATTATTAAATGGCCTTGTTAACCCCAGCTGGTAGATATTATAACTACACTATCTGGCTCTAAAAGCATCTGTTTCTATTGAAGTCCATTCAAAATATTTACATTTTAAAGAAATGTTATATTATAGTAGGTTTCATTTAATTATAACATCATTTTAATATATTTCCTTATGTATTCTTCACAGTTTCTCTAAGTTTGTGCTTACTTTGTGTAATATTTCAGGTCTGCAGCCAGCAGATGGCAGTCTAACCTTAAACTTTCCTGAATGGATGTCTTGCCATCAGAATAAAGGTACCTACTTAACCAGATTTTGGGGACAAATTTGTACCCTGAAGCAGTGTTGGGGAAAGTTATAATAGTATATAAGTGGCATTATAATGTTGCGTTTAGTCAATAAAAAGTAACTAATTGCATTACTGGGTTACTTTTTATGGAAAGTAATGCGATATGTTACTTTTGTATTTCTTTTTCTTATCTGGGCTGGGCTTGCTAGTTTGTTTTTAATAGCAACAAAAAAAGTTATATTTTTGGCAAATATAAAGGTCCTTAAACACTATAAATGTTATGTTTATCTAAAGTCATTTTTATTTTTAGTATGGTTGAACTGGGTAATCGAATGTCAGCAGCAGTCAATTAAGTGAGATGCATAAAGTTTGCGTAATAATAATATTGCATTTCACTGTTTTTATCAGTAGCGCCATGTGCCACTAAAACTTGTCATGTGCCACTGACAATGTTGTGGAACAACTCCACTAGTGATTGACAGGTGAGTTGAGCAGCTATAGTGACTATTATTGTGATTTAGGATTTTGTGTCACAATTAATTAAACATTTACAAATCAGTAATATTTTTCAAAACATGTAGTCAGTTTGTACATCTGTATTTGAGTGGCATGTACGTGCCACTAAATATTGTTGCTGAGTGTTAATACCAGTGCTACTCTATCTTGTTGATCAGCAAACTGCCCATTCTAGGAAACACTCTAGGAAAGATCCACATGTGGTGTATTTCTTTGTGATTTTAGATTTTAGTAGCATAAACAAAAACAAGCAATCAGAGTCTGATATAGATCTAAATAAATATAGGTACAATTTAATATTATTTTTTTTTATGGTGAACATTACGTCTGGAGATGCCTGAATTATTTGTTAAAGTATTTGACTTAATAATAGACATCCAGTTTAATATAATATCTACAGACCTACATTACTCTGCATTATGAAAAGCCAGTGTCAATGTCCAGCATACTACTGAATGTTTGGTGCCAGTTTTCATAATTCACAGGGATGGTGTGTCACTTTATAATGGTTTGTGACATTTTTTTAAAAACATTTTCTCTAAAATGGATACACAATTTACATAATGCTCTGGCAGACAGCAACATGAATCTCTAGGTTATTGGAGGTGCCACAACATACGTCGATATGCTGCACAACAAATTTAGTTTCACACGACGCAATCTATCGGCACAAGTTTTGGTGGCACATGACACTATCCACTGGCACATGCCAATGACAACCAGATTTGCCAATGGCTTTTGTGCATAACGTGACATGCCACTTAATGGTAATATCGTTATTTATTAACTTAGAGACTTAACTGAGGAATACTGAATCTATTTTTGTGGAAGTAAAATGAGTAAATTTATGCTCTCATTTAGTCTAGAACTACAACAACCATCATGTTCACACAGCGCACATGATGCCTCTCTCACCTTTACTCCTGATTGCTCTCAACATGTGGACAGGAGAGCTGTCAGGCAATAAATGGGAAAACAAAGTAACTTGTGTTACTTATTTGAAAAAGTAACTCGTCAACTCAAAGTAACTTTTGTAAATGTAAAAGTAATGCATTACTTTAGTAGTTACTTGGAAAAATGTTGCTTGATTACTTAACTGTCGTTACTTTTAATGCATTCCCCAACACTGCCCAGAAAGTACTTTTAACTAGCTGCATATAAAAACAATAGAAGTCTATGCAATGTCCCTATTTAGAAAGCTGTGTGCGTGTGTTCTGGGTTAATGCAAGGAGAATGTTGTAAAGAAGGGGTCTCCATTTAAGTACGATTTAAGTGTGTATACTGCACTCAGTAAGTAAAATGCAGTATATGTGAAATGCATAGTATGTCTGAAAACTCAGTATTAGTAACTCTAGACAGACAATACCCAAACTGTTTACTAATTAATACTTTTATTCAGCAAGGATACATTAAATTGATCAAAAGTTACAGTAAAGACGTTTATAACGTTACAAAAGATTTCAATTCAAATAAGCACTGTTTTACTTTCCATTCACCAAAGATTCCTGAAAATGGTATTAAAAAAACATTTTCAACATTGATAATAATAAGAAATATTTCTTGAGCAGCAAATCAGTATACTAGAATGGATAACACTTTAGTTTAGGTTCAATTCTTACTATTAACAATTTGCTTATTAGAATGCACATTACTAAGATATTGGCTGTTTATTAGTACTTATAAAGCACATATTAATGCCTTATTCTGCATGACCATATTCTACATCCCTTAATCCTACACAATACCTAAACTTAACAACCTTACTAACTATTAATAAGCAGTAATTAGGAGTGTATTGGGGCAGAAGTCACAGTTAATAGTTAGTTTTAAAATGAGAATTTGACCCTAATCTAAAGTGTGACCTTAGAATGATTTCTGAAGGTTTTTAAATGTATTCAAATACAAAAGTTATTTCAAATTGTAATTAAAATGTAAAAAATATTGCTGTTTTACTGTATTTTTGATCAAATAAATGCATCCTGAATTGAGAAATCAACTTACCCTTGAGCTTTTGATATATAAAAGGTAATGGTAATAAGAATATCCTGTAAGTTTCAGACCTGAAAACTTCCTTGTTAGTCAAAGAAAAGCTTTTATTGACACCAGGCCCAGACAACGCAACCTCAACATAAGATGAACAACATTCTGATTCTGTAGCCCCACCCACCGACTCGTGCCTGACATGACAGGCCTACATAGAGCTAAACCGAATCGAACTTCCAAGCAATAAACATACCGCTTAACCTTCCTTCGGATTCCAATATTATGAACGCATGGATGAACGTTATTTTTAATGAATATCCAGCTCACGTGGGCAAGACATGTGTGTGTGTGTGTGTGTGTGTGTGTGTGTGTGTGTTAGTGATGCACAGTTCGCGCTTGTATCCACTGATCGGGAGGGCCAAGTAATAAAAAAAAAACATTCCAATCAATCGCTGGTGGATGAGAGAGAAATCATTGTGTTTGTTTGACATTTTGCGAGCCCTGTGGGCGATTCATTCCGGTTGCCATTTCCCCACACGCTTTCAAAACAATCCCTCACGTGTCCTCACGGGGGAGCCGAAGCTCATTAAATATGCAAATCTTATCCAATCCTATCTGTGGGCGTTTACTTCCAAGTCTTCAGTGCAGCACGCCCATAAAAACGGAGCGTTCCATGAGAGAGGCTCAAAACCAGGGTACACAATGGCCTATTACTTATTCATTATGAGGTTTCTGAATGTAAAAACCACATGAACGTCATAAGCTGACCTCAGACAACAGTATAATTTTTTTTTTAAAAAGCCAGTTCATGACACCTTTAAAACATCTGACCCCAAACATATCTCACTTACTGTGTCACTCTGACACAGAAGGTCACAGTGTATCACTTTGATCTGTGTTTGCTTCTATGTGTTTGCATTCTATTACAACTGCCCACATGATATTAACAAAGAAACAGTAAGCATTTGCATTTGTTTTGTTTATTGACACAGCTAAATCATATTAAAATACAGCGCAGTGACTCATAACTACAAACATTCAAACGTTATACTCTTGTAAAATATTTACACCTCAAAAGCTCTTGTTAACTTAGAATTAAATAGCATCTCTTCCATTCAAGTCAATGGCATTAAAGAAGGTGATTGATCATGACACGTTTAAAGTGCTTTGTTTAATAGTAGCATTTGACCTATATGTGAACATGAGGATAGCAGACATTCCACCACTGACAGACTATGACTAACTGAAGGTGTGTGTGCGCGCTCTTGTTTGGCCAGAGAGTGTTTAAAGTTGTCATCCATGTTTTATTTGTATTTGTGATTATGTTGTGAGACTGGCATGTGCAACGTACATGATCAGACATTGTTGAAAGTTTAAGAGCTTTATGGATGAATATTTGATGTTTTAAAAGTTTAAATGGGAATATACAGTGGTCCCAAAAGGTATGTGGACACTTAAAGTGGCTATGTGTAAAATTGAAAGTACTTTCTCAAGTCCTAGTGCTGAGATGGCTAAGAGTTTTATTTCCCCGAAAGTGTAAACAGTGTGGGTCTGTGACGCTTGTAGGATTACTCTGTTGGTTTGAGTGGGCTGACTCATTGACTTCAACCAATGGTATGAGTTGGGGCGGGACTATTGTCCAGCTAATGGCTCATGGGGGGATTGTTCCGGAAACTAGTTTAAAAAAACGGTTACTATTTTTGCATTTGGTGATACTAGCTAGTGGCATTAAAAATTTCTGAATTTCATAGAATAAGATGACAAAATATCAAAGCGAATGGTATCTGCAAGCAAATGCTTAGCTTTTCTCAGAACTAACTGCACTTTCTGAGGCATTTTTATAATTTTAACCAACTTTTGTGGCGCTTACATTTAAACAACTTTATTCAAGGATTCAAGTCCGTGTTCATTCAAATGTGGGGCCTTAAGATGCAACACATCAAGATTAAAGGGTTATTACTCAACCTTATGCCGTTCCAGACCCGTAAGAACTCCGTTCATCTTCGGAACACAAATGAAGATATTTTTGTTGAAATCCGATGGCTCAGAAAGGCCTCCACTGGCAGTAATGTCATTTCCTCTCTCAAGACCCATAAAAGGTACTAAAGACATCGTTACAAAGTCCATCTCACTACATTGGTTCTGCAATCATTTTATGAAGCGACAAGAATAGTTTTTGTGCACAACAAAAACTAAATGACGACTTGTATAGTGATGGCCAATTTCAAAACACTGCTTCATCAAGCTTCAGAGCGGTATGAATCAGCGTATCGAATCATGATTCGGATCGCGTGTCAAACCACCAAACTGCTGAAATCACATGACTTTGGCGATCCGATACGCTGATTCATAACGGATTTCTGAGCCATCTGATTTCAACAAAAATATCTTATCTTTGGAACACAAATTAAACGTCTTACGGGTCTGGAACAGCATGAGGGTGAGTAATAAATGACATTTATTTTCACTTTTGGGTGAACTAACCCTTTAATGTCACTGTGACATGACCAATAATCATTGACCATTACATGCCACATAGGTGCTCAGTTTTGAGTCATGAGGGTGACTAGCCTAGAAATCTAGACGCAAAATGTAATTTGCTGCCAGGGTCGTCTAGCAACTCTCCGTTGGCTTGCGAGCTTGAAAAAACAAACTCTGGTCAGGCCAATCACATAGTGTATAGAGTCGGTGGGCGGGCTTAACATAATGACGGCAGAGTTGCGACGGTTCCACGTGAATTCCCTGCTACTTGAAAACAAAGATGATGGCTGCTGCTGCTGGCGAACAGCGGTCTTTCGAATCGGCTTTGGCCGCGTTTTATTTAAGGAGTTAAGTTTTTCTTTGAGAAAAGAACAAAGAACGGCACTGAAGTCGGCATATTCTTAGAAAAGGACTCTCACTCTGACTACGTCACCACCTTCGTTGCTCTGGTTGGTTGTAGCACTATCCTATTGCAGAGGGAATTTGAAAGACAACCGTTTATCCTGCCCCTCGGATTGAGCCCTGCCAATGGTGTGTTCCCAGACCCAACATCTTGATCTGGGTCTGGCTTGTCAGGATAGAGGGTGACTAAATAAAAGAAAAATGTATCTCCTTTTAAGTGATTTCTTTAAGTATAAACATGTTCCACTATTGTTTGGTGACAACAGTTACAGTTATTTTTGTATTTAAAACATTTAAAATCTTTTTGTGTTATCTATCTTTTAAATGAATGCCAGTTGGTTTGATTATTTTATCTAATGCAGTGAAACTCAGATATTTAAGCATAGATTAAGTTTTCGAATACGGGATGTTTTCTCTTAAGACGCTCGCGTTGACGCTCTGTTCGGCTTTAGTTGGCTCAGTCAAGGGCGATTTGTCTCAGAGGGACAAAGAAAGAGATGACAATCTACAGTGTGAGATTACTGTAAAGACAATGAAGGTGCAAATCGCTTCATTACAGGAGGGCATAACGGTTAAAAGTGACATTTAAGACTTTCTCTTGAATTTTATATATATTTAACAAGAGAATACAACAATATTCACTTCCCTGAGGTCCACCAGTGTTTTGTTTCCAATATTTTTTACACTGATCCATCAGAAACAACCTCTTTGCAAAGTTGCACTACTTTAAGACATTGAGATTCACTAAACGGTCTGTGCTTAAATGTGGCACTTAAACTGTTCAGATCAGACTGAAATGATCAAGGATATTGTTCAAAAAAAAAACTTCACTCTTTTCTTGAGATCCTTCAGACATATTTGCAGAGCAGTAGGTGTTATACCCGGTCAGGAACAGCACAAGGTTTGTCAAACTTTCCCTTATTTTCATTATCGTTAGTTCTTCTGATGTTTTGCAGTGGTAGTGATTATAGTTTCTTACATCCCCTTATTACTCCTTAGAAATGGACAGGCCAAGTTTCTGAACATTAGACAGATGTTTGAATGTAAATGTTGGTGATCATACAGTAGGCTGTGTTTATGTTTTCATCTAGATGACATGAGAGTTTCAGAAGTTCAGAACGAGTCATTTTTGCGGCTCAGTTTCAGTTCATGGTTTCTTTTTGGGAAGAAGTTTTGAGTTCTTATACAGTATGTTTACATATTGAACTTTTATTTTTTAAAAGCTCAAGAGAATTTGAATTCTCATGACAAGACCTCTGTAAATTGATTACTCCAGTTGCTGAATTTGTTGCCAGCTGGTGTCTGTTGTCTCCTGTTGTCACATTTTTGGAAAGGTTTTTAGTGTGTGGGGTCAGTAATAGTCTTATCCATAACTATGTGGACTTCTGGGATTGATTGGCGACTCTTGGCGTCCGCTTTGGCTGTTCAGCTGGTAGAGACGGTGGCTGAGGTTCTGTACCTGGCAAGTGCCGAGAACGCATCCCACACGCATCAGCTGACCCTGCGGGTGATTGCGTGACCCTCTAAAGACATGCCGACGTTCCCGGAAATGTCCCTGAGCACTGCTGTTTTGATTGGACAGTGTGTTGGTCTGTCTCGACGGGGGTCCTTTATGCAGGAGGGCCCTCCAGACCGCACGGCGCTCTCTTGCCCCGCCACTCGAAGCTATTGAAGGAATGGTGATGGTTTCCTTGGCGATGCCTCCTCCTGTTTCTGGAAGCTTCCCAGGCTTACTTGGAAAACTCAATCTGGTGAGAGAAAGAGAAATAATTTGGTTGACCACCAGTGGAGCACATGCATGCACTGACCTAATCTAAATGCATTATTTAGACATTCACATAGAAGCTGGCGTAGTTTGACCATCACAGAGGCTTGGCAACATTAAGACCATTTTAGGTGGAGTATTTGAAGCCTGTTATTAATCCAGTGTTTCACTGGCTGTAGTCCGAGTTATTTGTGGCATGCACTAATATTCCCTCAATCTAGGACACGCACTGCTTCACGTGCTACTCTTCCCTGTCTTCTGTCTGGCTCACAGCAGACATTCAGAGCATTCGTTTTTCTGTTATAATATTAGTAAAATATGAGAAATGAGAGAGGGTTTAAAAATGAATAGCGGCAGTTTTGGGCACTATATTTGCTATTAATTTACTTATTCGCAAATGAGTTTTAGTTCTTCGAGTTGAAGTTTAGAATTTCTGTGTCATTAGCAGCCTAAATAAAAAAAAAAATAGAAAAGTCCAAATTAATTTTCCAAACATCTGCGGTTGTTCAGCCAGACAGGTAATCCCTTTGGGACTGGCAGTTGTGCCAGACGCTCACATGTCAGAACGCTCAAACGGAGCAATGTTTGAAAACATCTCAGAGCCACAATATTTTCCATTGTTTGGAAAGTCAGGTCTTTGAGAATGGATTACTTGTCTCTGCTTATTTCTTTAACTGTCACATAATTAATATAAGCCTTGAGATGGTTGCTTTGATAAGTGTTAAACAATAAGTTAAGAAATGAAATAAAATTTGTATTACTCTTCCTAAAGTGTTCCAGTGAACTGCAGAACCCAAACAGCCAGCAGTGTTATTCTGTTCAAATGATCTGTATAGAACAAGGCCATATAATTTAATTTAGATTTCCAGTTCTCTGAAAAGTTCAAAGTAACCTTTGACTTGTGCTTTGTGTTTGCTTGCTCATAAATAAACTGGCACCAATACAGAGCATGTTACCAAGTTTTACATGGCTGCCAAACTTGCAGATGAAGGAGATTATTTGAGATTTTATTTTTAGGAAATGTTTGATGCAGTTTTCCTGAATGGTTACAGTGTGTATATATACAATGATCAGGCATAGCATTATGACCACTGACAGGTGTAATGAATAACACTGATTATCTCTTCATCACGGCACCTGTTAGTGGGTATATTATAGGCAGCAAGTGAACATTTTATCCTCAAAGTTGATGTGTTAGAAGCAGGACAAATGGGCAAGCGTAAGGATTTGAGCGAGTTTGACAAGGGCCAAATTGTGATGGCTAGACAACTGGGTCAGAGCATCTCCAAAACTGCAGCTCTTGTGGGGTGTTCCCGGTCTGCAGTGGTCATATCTATCAAAAGTGGTCCAAGCAAGCAACAGTGGTGAACCGGCGACAGGGTCATGGGTGGCCAAGGCTCATTAATGCACGTGGGGAGCAAAGGCTGGCCCGTGGCCCGTATTGCTCTATATCCCCCACTAATGCACAACATAAACTGACTCGCAGCCTATAACACCCACTGGAAATTACACAAACATACTGATGCTCCGGTTCCATGCTTACTAAAGTTTGTTACACAGCATTACAAATATGAAAAGAATAAATATCAGAAACTTTACCATATATATAAAAAAGCGTGTGTGTGTATGTGTGTACGTGTGTATGTATGTACACTCACCTAAAGGATTATTAGGAACACCTGTTCGATTTCTCATTTAATGCAATTATCTAATCAATCAATCACATGGCAGTTGCTTCAATGCATTTAGCGGTGTGGTCCTGGTCAAGACAATCTCCTGAACTCCAAACTGAATGTCAGAATGGGAAAGAAAGGTGATTTAAGCAATTTTGAGCGTGGCATGGTTGTTGGTGCCAGACGGGCCGGTCTGAGTATTTCACAATCTGCTCAGTTACTGGGATTTTCACGCACAACCATTTCTAGGGTTTACAAAGAATGGTGTGAAAAGGGAAAAACATCCAGTATGCGGCAGTCCTGTGGGTGAAAATGCCTTGTTGATGCTCACAAAAATTGGACAGTTGAAGACTGGAAAAATGTTGCCTGGTCTGATGAGTCTCGATTTCTGTTAAGACATTCAGATGGTAGAGTCAGAATTTGGCGTAAACAGAATGAGAACATGGATCCATCATGCCTTGTTACCACTGTGCAGGCTGGTGGTGGTGGTATAATGGTGTGGGGGATGTTTTCTTGGCACACTTTAGGCCCCTTAGTGCCAATTGGGCATCGTTTAAATGCCATGGCCTACCTGAGCATTGTTTCTGACCATGTCCATCCCTTTATGACCACCATGTACCCATTCTCTGATGGCTACTTCCAGCAGGATAATGCACCATGTCACAAAGCTCGAATCATTTCAAATTGGTTTATTGAACATGACAATGAGTTCACTGTACTAAAATGGCCCCCACAGTCACCAGATCTCAACCCAATAGAGCATCTTTGGGATATGGTGGAACGGGAGCTTCGTGCCCTGGATGTGCATCCCACAAATCTCCATCAACTGCAAGATGCTATCCTATCGATATGGGCCAACATTTCTAAAGAATTCTTTCAGCACCTTGTTGAATCAATGCCACATAGAATTAAGGCAGTTCTGAAGGCAAAAGGGGGTCAAACACAGTATTAGTATGGTGTTCCTAATAATCCTTTAGGTGAGTGTATGTATATATGTATATGCATATATATATATATATGTATATATGTATATGCATGTATGTATGTATGTATGTATGTATGTATGTATGTGTATATAGACAACAGTTCTTTTAATTTGTAATAACATTTGATATTACTTTTTTTTACTGTAATTTTGATCAAATGCAGCCTTGAGCATAAGAGACTTATTTCAAAAGCATTTAAAAAAAAGCAGGGGCTAACGGGAAGATGCTAACTAGCTAAAGTTGGGTTAAATGTGATAGAACATAATTGTAAAATGGATAATTTGTTGCAAGATTGAAACACTCTTCTACTGCACGTGCACCACTGCGGGCAGAGCCTGAATAGTTGGCATTACGTGGAGGTTTGGAGCAGTATAGTGGGTCTGTTAGCAGAACCGGAGATGTGTGACTGCCAGGGCTCAGGGTCAGAGCAGGTCTGTGTGTGTTTGCTGGACTCGCACTTGCTCCCTCATATAATTAAACGTGGGCCAATGTAGGAAAGACTAAACAGGCCTGGAGTCACTGGAGTTTCCACAACAAACTCCTCATTTAGCAGGCGCTGCACACACTGCTTTCAGTGCAACACACAACTACTTTCTGCCTCTTGTGAAGGTCACCATCAGACTAAATATTTCTGTCTGTCGTTCTGCATGTCTGTCTCTCTATCTAGCTATCTATCGTTCTGTATGTGTGTCGTTCTGTCAATCATTCTGTCTGTCGTTCTGTATGTCTGTCATTGTCAATCATTCTATCTATCTGTTGTTCTGTCTGTCTGTCTATCAGTCTATCGGTCTATTCTATCTGTCTGTCAGTCATTCTATCTGTCTTGCTATCAGTCTGTCTGTCTAGCTATCTATCGTTCTGTATGTCTGATCTGTCTGTCTGTCTGCCGTTCTGTCTGTGTCTATCTGTCTATCTTTCTAACTGTGTCTGTCTATCATTCTGTTTTTCTATCATTCTGTTTTGTTCCGTCTATCTAGCTATCTATCATTCTGTATGTCCGTCGTCGTTCTATCAGTAATTCTATCTGTCTGTCTGTCTGTCTATCTATCTTTCTGTCATTCTAAATGTCTGTCTGTCGTTCTGTCTATCAGTCTATCATTCTATCTGTCAATCATTCTATCTATCTTACTATCAGTCTGTCTGTCTAGCTGTCCATCATTCTGTCTGTCATTATATCTGTCTGTCATTCTATCTTTTTATCATTCTGTTTTGTTCTGTCTGTCTATCTAGCTATCTATCATTCTTTATGTCTGTTGTTCTATCAATCATTCTGTCTGTCTATCAGTATATCGGTGTATCTTTCTGTCATTCTATATATCTGTCTGTCTGTTGTTCTGTCTATCCGTTGTTCTGTCTGTCTGTCTGTCTATCGGTCTATCATTCTAGTTGTCTTACTATCAGTCTATCTATCTGTCTATCTGTCTGTCTGTCTGTCTGTCTATATATCTGTCTGTTTTCTTGTTTTTTTTCCAGAATTTTTCAAGTCTACCTTTTTAATTTGAAAATTCAATTCTGCATTCCTGTTTGATGGCAAAATTCAAATTTAATTCAAATGTAGGTATTCAATAGCATTCTCAATTAAATATGAATGGGTCACAACTCTGCTGTTGGCAACATTTGCACTGGTAAGCATTATTAATTTTTAAAATTTTCTTTCACAATTTCTTTTCCATGCACTTTGTAATTAGTTTCCTTTGCATTATCGTGATGAAATTCAGCTTCTTATCTTAATTTGTTTAACATCCTTTTTTGCAGTTGCACATGATTAGATAAAATTCTCTGCTGCATCAAAAAAATCTTCTGAAGTGAATCGGTCCGGAGAGCAGCAGCACTGCACGGTTACTCAATCAGCATAAGCCCTTCTAAGCGTCTGCCCAAAGCTAAAGTCCTACTGTTTCTCTGCTCCATTCACACACTTCAGTCTCAGGTGCTAACACACACAGAGACACACACACACACACACAGCTAGGTGAAGTGTCTCTTTGATTATAGAGGAGAGACAGAGGAAGAAGAGATGTATTGTGGTGTTTTATTCTGCTTTGTGAAAAACTAGGAGGAGGAAGTCGGAAAGTTTTAGGTTGAGAGAAAGAGATTGTTGAGAAACGTTCCCACATTAGTGCCCCGCATGGGGCCTGAGCGAGAACTGTTATCATGCACAAATATCCATCTTAATCTAACAAACTGTTAAGAACGATGTTGCAATCCACTCGCTGAGAGGCACATTTTTAAAAACCGAGCTAGAGAGGCTAATTTGGTGGAAAACTGCTTAAATCCACCTTGCATAAATTCATTATGCCTTTGTGTGACCCAAAGAGGATTTAATTTCCAGTTGAACATTAAAGCCCTAAATAACGGTTTGTTTGTGACCTCACACAGTCTGTTTGACCTTTTCTCACATTAGGCACACACTGCGTGTTCACATTTATTCTGTAAGCTTGTTTCACTTTTGAAGGCCACAGTGTAGGAAACTGCCTCGTCCCACCAGGAGGGGGCGCAACTGAGATCATGTTCAATCAGGCTTTGAGATCACAAGTGGCATCATTGCAAAACCCAAACCAACAGGTGAAGTGACCTCCAAAAATTATTTGCAAACTAAGCGATACCAATAAAATATAAAACCAAGTAACACCTGTTAACAAATATGGTAGAGCTTTTTTGGAACCTAAACATTTTAGCAAGTACTTTTAAATGACTATGTTGTAGTGCTTTTTAGTGGATGTAAAAAGCCACTGTCCAAATACTGTGTATTCTATCTGTTGTTTTATCGTTTAAAACCTAACAAACTCCATTTTGTGAAATGTTGTTGTTTTTTTGTTTGTTTTTTGCAATTGTGCTGTTTAAAATATAATTTACACAATTTAGAAGTAATGCAATTTAATGCAAAACTTTAGGAGGTATGTAGATTGTGTTGAAGGATCTTAGTCAGAGTTAGAAATAACCCAATCCATATCATGACTAGGCAGTCACGATGGGGAAATCTGAGAAACTACGTTACAGGTGGCACGTCTCTCTTAAGCTCTCTGTGCCAAATGCAGTCAGTCAAGTGACACATACTATCTCACGGAGAACTACAGGTCACACACATGTGGCAAGCCAAATTAACATTATTATTTAAAACTAACTTCATTTTCTCTAGTACCAGTTCTTTAGACACTCAATGTGGGTTATTCACTTGATCTCATTCATACTCTTACCTACCCAATTTACTAATCACTATCTCAATAGCAATAGTATATAAATATGTATTCAGCTTTTTACTTGCTGAATGAGACACTAGTATATGACAATTGTACATCAACTTTTATAGTAACAAGTTGCTTTCTATAATATTTTAATAGTAGTGAAAATTGAAGAAAAAAATAAAGCAAGCAATACTTTATTACTAATAAATATGCTCTATCTACTAACAATATATATGAATTCAACTAGATGCTA
>CM031960.1:7315365-7605365 GCA_018749465.1 Paracanthobrama guichenoti | reverse complement strand
ACATTGTAAAGTTGATGACGATTTTACCATATCAATCCGATCGCAAGTCCGATGATGAAACACTGGAAGAAATGGTTATTCAGCCCGAACCACCATCACAAGTACGACTTGAGCAGGACTTTTCTTAGTGATGCGCTACTCAGTTTGAGGTACATTATGCAATGTTTCAATTGTTATTCCTCACCATCAGCATTAATAAGTGTATCAGTAGAAACCTGGTAGTATATTCAAATTATAGTACTTTTCCCCCCTCGTGTCCCCCTGAGACGACGAGAAAATTATGCATTTTATTTCTGGAAAAAAAATCCTCCGATGACGCAAATATTGTCATTTTGCATCATTGGAGGATTTTTTGGCCAGAGGCTAAAGACTACAGCCAGTAGTAGGAGCTACGTTAGTTCCGCATGTTTTAAACCTGCCCACAGGGGTAGGATCTCACTCACAGAATGTAAATGCACACAGCCGCTTGCCTCGGGCATTCATAACAGAGCGGTGCGGAGCAGAGTGAGTGTTTCAACTTTTCAGTGAATTTCTATTAAAGTTAAGCTTCCATAGGCATGAACATGAACATGCACCATGAATGACTGCCGCACTTAACATCAGCTCTGCTCAGCTCTTCGCTCTCGTGATGAATGTAATCTGACTCCTGCTGCGTTTGTACTTTCATTCGGCTCACTCACACTTTATTGAACAGACACGATCGGTTTTTAATTGTAGTGTCTATTCTATAACTGAACGAAATTATTTTATTACTATGAAAATCAAAACTACGGTGGAGGCGGTGTCATGGTGGGCAAGTGATAACCAGTAGCCATGGCCTCATTGGGCAGCGAAGCAAGTGCATTCTGGGAGTTGTTGTCTTTCATCCATACGAGACAAAATAAATGTTCTGCTTTTTCTCAGTCTAGAAGACCCCAAATTCAAAAATAATTTCACATTTCTACTACATAAATGACCCAGTTTAAATACACATTCATCTTTCCAGCGCTGAAGTACCCCTTTAATAGACACCGTTTAGGTAATAGTGGTCCACAGCTGCTTAGCTGGAAAACACTGTGTACTGACCCATCTTTCAAGAGCAAGTGTTTTGCAAATTCTGTGCTGAAGTCCGAGATTTGAGAAACAGACATCAATAAAATGACGTTTGAGGGCGGGTAAAGTTGTTCATGGGCGAACATGACAACGTGACAACGTACAACATAGGTGGGCAAACTGGGCATTATACAAATTTATTTTCTAGTGACGTAGATCCGTCACGCAGTGGGATTCGAAATACAAATGACTCGTATTCAGAGTCGATTCATTCTTTTGAGAGACAATAACTTTATCATCAATTTATATTCACAAACCACTATATTACACACTGCATGAAAGGCAATATTCGAAAAACCATAATAGGGGAACTTTAAAACTCAAGGTTACTAACCCATTTCTGTTGGGACTACAATTTAATTAAGTTCATAGAACAATGTTTTTATTTATTTTTTTCAAAAAATATTGCCACATTTATCCATCCCGACCATTCAACCTGTATCAAACAGTATCAAACTGTTTTTTTTTTTTGTTTTTTATTGTTAATATAGTAATATAACACTATATTGGCAACAGTTTTGGGATGCCTGCCTTTACATGCACATGAACTTTGACACCCTATTCTTGACCAAATGTCCATTTATTGTTATTGATGCATTTCAATAAAACATTCAACAAAAAACAAAAAAACTTTTTGATGCTTTTTCTTACAATAATTTTGGGGTTGAATGGTAGGAATTGATCAATGTGGTAATATTTATAAAAATAAAAATTAAAATGAAATGTGAACCCTCTTAACATTATTGTGCTGTTTTTATATATTTACTTTTATTTTTATTGAATTTCTGTTTATTGCTAGAAAAATTAAATAAAAGCATAAATCAGGTTAAGCTGTATTTTTAGACTCCTAATTTTGGTTGCAAACCTCACATAAAATGAATAGAAAGATAAAACTGCTCAAACATTATTTAGTTTGACCACCTGAAATAGATTACCTCTGAATCAACACATTTTTAAACCTGAACACGATACAGTAGTGGCATTTAAGTAAATATTAATAACTGATTATGTTGTAGTCAATGTATGCTTTTGTTTTTCTGTGCTTTTTTCTATAGCTGTAGTTTACCAACTAATTTTGTCAGATAAATATCTTAACCAAATTTAAGATTTTGTTCTTCCCCCATATTTAAAATATTTGAAATAAAATATTTTCCTCATATTTTGATGGCGTAGTTGTCATTATAAACAAATGTCCTATTTACATAACTATTTACAGAGTCACGAGAGGCTGAAATGACCATACTTTCTTTACTGTGCTGAGACACAGCAGTCTAGTGAGCACAGCTACTGTACTTTACTGTACTACACACCCACTCACCCTGTTCACTCCTCCAATCTCAGCTCATCAGCAGGTGCCCACTGAAAGAATCAACCAATCACATCTGTGCATTCATGAGATGTTTTAATGGTCAGAGGGCTTTATTTCAAATTTTTATCCAAACACTGTGTCACAAGGTTTCACAACGTAGTGTTAAAAGCCCTTTGGAGCGGAGTCTTTTGTTTAAATAAGTGTGTGAGTGTGTTTTAAATCTCTAACTCTAGTGTTCAGCAGACGCAGTGCTCGATTCTATGACAGTTTCCCTTTGCTGTCCCCTGCTGGAGAAACACATTTAGGTTTACTCAATGCTTTGACACACAGGCTGAATTTGGAACATCACACTACTACTATTTAGTAAAAGTAATGATATTTCAAATCAAACTTGTGAAAAGTACAGTACAGAGTGAATGTGTTGTTCCATCAATGTTTGAAATGGTATACTGTACAGAGAAAATTCACATATTACTACAAATTCACATATTATACAAAGTATATTTCTCTATAATCATGAATGGGTATCATCCCATAATGCAACATAACTTGTTTTTTTTCTCGGCTCATTTGATTGAACGTCCAAAAGTTAACTCGTTTTTACACAAACATGGATTGAAAATGCACAATAGATATTAATTCACTCACTGGAAGTGTTTAGATCATGTGACAACAATCTAACATATGTCGCTGTTTAAAACATGTTGCCTACTGGATTACATAGGGCAGTTTACAGTATGTGTTTACAGTATATTATAGTATACCTACTATTTTGTGTTTGAGAAATATGTAACAGTCTGTTATCCCAAAATTCAGTTCCTTTTATAGTAAAATTCTTTGCATATGATAAAAACGTCAATGGAATAAATACACTGATGCATGACAATGGCTGAATGTGATATCTGTGTGAGTAAATGGATCTAATTCCTCTTTGAAACCAGTCAGACCAGCTCTCTGGAGTGTGTGTATGTATTCATGTGTATATTTCCGATATCCTCAGGGCTGTTCATTTATGAATGCTTGGGATAGAGAAATATCTGTTCTCTCTCCAGTCCTCATGTTTCAACATACTGGTTCAGTGCAGGTTTCTGCTGAATTATAAGACAATCACAATATATTATGTTATTCTCTTCACAGTTCAAGTCACAATAATGACCTCGATTAAAGGGTTAGTTCACCCAAAAATAAAAATTAGCCCATGATTTACTCACCCTCAAGTCATCCTAGGTATAGCCTATATGACATTCTTCTTTCAGACGAACTCGAGTTATATTAAAAATGTCCTGGCTCTTCCAAGCTTTTTGTATAACTTACAAAAAAAAAGTGTAGCGCCCGCGTCTCTCGCAGTTCAAAATGCTTACGAGTGACGAGCGTAACTGGTGTGCAATGTCGTCAGACGTAGCGTAAGCATTTTGAACTGAGAGAGGCGCGGGCGCTACACTTTTTCCGTAAGCTGAATACGGAAGGCGATTCACCGGAAGCTAGATAATTTGCTTTATAAAGTTTTAAATATGGATGTTTTTCTTAAACAAACGCATCGCTTCACTTCAGAAGGCCTTGATTAACCCCCCGGAGCTGTGTGGAACAGTTTAATTACGGACAGATGCACTTTTATGGACTTCAAAAATGACCCAACAGTCACTGCCATTTTAATGCTCGGAAGAGCTAGGACATTTTTAATATAACTCTGATTGTATTCGTCTGAAAGAAGAATGTCATATACACCTAGGATGACTTTAGGGTGAGTAAATCATAGGATAATTTTCATTTTTGGGTGAACTAACCCTTTAATGAGTCAATAGAGGTGATATGTGTGAAATGAGGTTTGTGAATTATTCAGAACCATTTGTCCTGATAAAGACCCTGTCGACTGCAACACATGGCATTTTAAATGATCCTTTCTCACACCATGTCCGACCTAAAAAGACGTGATGGGATGCGTTTACAGTGACTTCAGCAGTCATCTGTCGGTCCCCGTAAACCGGAAGTTACAGCCGACTTACTTCAGTGTTGTGACGTAAAGTGAAATGGAGTAGTGAACAGAGAGCAGGGTTTTATTTTAGCGAGAAGAGTGGTTAAGGATATTCAACCCAAGACGTCAAACTGACGTCATCAGAGAAGGAACGCCATAGAGTGGTGCAGGTTTGATGTCACTTTGTAGGCCAATCGGCAGTTCGCATCACCCTTGACAAAACCCCAACAGGATTTTCCCATAGGCTTTTGGATTTTTGCACAAAAAAAAAAAGCTCTGTGATCAACAAGATACACACATTTTGTCCATCAAGATAATTTTCACAGATGAACGCAACTTTTATGAATTTTAAAGCCTAAATGCAGTAGGTAGTCTCGCGTAGCCACAAAACAATGGCACTGACATATTTTAAGAAATGTCAGTGCAAGATGCTTTCAATTAAAACAGCTCAAACATGCATTTTAATCTGGGACTAGTTTAAGCTTAAACACGTACCCCTGGTTTCACAGACAAGGCTTAAACTAGTCCCAGATTAAAATGCATGTTTGAGATGTTTTAACTGAAAGCAACTTGCACAGACATTTCTTAAAATATGTCAGTGCCATTGTTTTGGCTCAAGATGCCCACCAGTAATGTTTTAGCATCCATTACTCCAGTTGTCAATGTCACATGATCCCTCAGAAATCATTCAAGAAACATATGATCAGTTATCAATGTTGAAAACAGTTGTGCTGCTCAATATTTTTGTTGTGCTGCATAATATTTTTCAGGATTCTTTGGTGAATAAAAAGTTCAAAAGAATATCTGCAAATTTATTTGAATTGGAAACCGTTTGTAACATTATATAGGCTATGTCACTTTTGATCAATTTTTAAAAAACAAAACAATACTGACCCTAACTTTTGAACGGTAGTGTATCTTAGAAAAGCTTTTTTTTTTTTTACACTCCCAAAACAGTGTTTTTCTTTTTCAGTCGATGTGACGGACAAACACATCAAGAGGGAATGTGGCCATAATTTGCACAGCACAATTGAAAGCTCCCAGAGCGGACTCCCAGAAATTGCTTCTCGGTGAAAGGCCATGTGGCCACTGGCCAAGAGAAAATTGCCTATGTTCACAGTAAGCACAGAAAAATCACTTATAGGCGGGATCAGCTGCACTGTTCAATCAGAGCTCAGTCTGACCTGAAGTTGATTCACACATTCTAGTTCTACTGGGTCAAAACATCAAAGCGTTTCTTCATGTAACTAATTACTGTCCAAAATAGTGCACGTGATGTGGACTTTCAGTCTTGTGCACATGTCTGTTGGGTCTGATTCAAGGTCTAATGACGTGCCCTTTTTTGTTACTTTCCATATATTTCAGTGTGCAAGCAAGGCGATGAGCTCATCGATTGGAGCCGTCTCTGAGGGCTCCAGCAGTCTGAATGTGTGGCTGAAAGTGATGAAGTGTGTGAAGAGTGTGTTGAGGTGCGGGTGTAACTCCACGGCGATTGCGTCCTGGTAATGAGTGCTGAACAGGTGAGCCAGCGTACGGAAGAGCATCACAAAGATCTTCTGAATCAAGAACATGAATCCAGGAGGGAATGTTGAACCTAAACGCACACACATACAGTCACACTCACTTCTGTGTGTTAATATCATTTTCAGTTCATTGGTGCTGAGGCTCTCTGTAAACTTTTTTTAACTTCTTCATACCAGCTTTGGTGGGAAACACGCGTTCATCTGCGAGTATCTCCTGGATGTAGGACATGGCGTAATCAATGTAGATCGGAGCTGAACACTTCAGTTTCTTCCCCTGTTCATCCGTCCATTCATACTGGCTGAAAACACATAAACAACTGATTTTGGAGTATGCCTTACAAAAATTTCAATGGTAACCATGCACTATAAAATATCACTTTCACAGTGTTTTTTGTTACAGTAGTATTTCTGCAGTTTATGATAATTAAGTTACTGTGATTCACAGTGAGTATGTATAATCACAGTAATCATCTGTCATCATCGCAATAATCTCTTGAATATTTAAATATTAACTGTAATAGTGTGATGTCAACAGACCAATGCTGGCATTTTGGTTTGCAGCATGCACTGCGGCATGAGTACAGTTGCATTTTTTCATTGTTTGTTTTGTGATGACAAAGCAACTTGTTATGTGATATTTAGGGATTTATTTATACTAATTCATCTGAAATCCTGTTTGTTGATTGTCATCATTGGGTGTTGATATCTGTGCATGCATGCTTGATGACTCATATTAAAGTATTTCTGCAATAATAACCACAACAGTGTTGCACATTTCCTCCACCTTAAAAATAAAACAATAATCATATTATTATTATTATTATTATTTATTTTTTTATATTGGGGATAATAATGTAATTAGTTTAATTTTCTTCGGCTCTTGTGACTTATTTATAATTATATAATATGATTATTGTTTATTTTTTCTAAACCGATAAGATGGTGGAAATGTGCAACACTATTTTTTATTGTGAAAAAAATCTTTATGCTTTACTTTGTTTTACAGTATATATTTCACTAAAATACCATAGTGACTACAGAGCCACTACTGTAAAACTGTTGTAATTTTGTATTGTTAACCATTAATAAACTATGGTTACCATGGCAACATTTTGTATGTCTCATACATTTTATGTATGTCTCACTTTATGTCTTTATTCAAGATGTGACTTAAGTTTTTCTCTTTTATCTAGCTGAAATGAAGTGTGTTCTGCTCACATGTTTCCTGGGGTTTTGGCTGCCGGACACGTTACAGTTGAGCAATAATCAGACACAGCGCTGAAGAACAGGGTAGTGTGCTGGAAAAACGACACAGCTGAAAGAGATGGTAAGATTGAGTTAACACGTATTTAAAGACCAACAAATGTTAACACGTATTTAAAGACGCACACACACACACACAGCAAACTGGTTTGTCGTTTTACATGTTGATCACATAGTCTCTTCTGTAAGTGGGTAGTTCCTGCCTGGTCAGAATAAGTTAAACTATAGACCAGCCATGGTAGTTATGTGAGCCTTGCCCAACACATTCCTAGCATTCCTCATGTGTTACTGGACATTAAACATATGTAAAGAAATATTTGAAATGTTTCCTTTTCTAGTGTATTGTTTCAGCCCTGATTTGCTCACTCAGATGACACTTTTGAGTGTCATCATTATTTAGATGTTTGTGATCACTGTTTAACTGTAAATGGCATTCACTTATGTCCTCTCTGAGTCTGTATTATGCATATCATATATATATATATATATATATATATATATATATATATATATATATATATATATATATATATATATATATATATATATATATACACACACATTTATTTATTGCTAAAGTTTATAAACATTTAGATTTTTCAGTGTTTCTGAAAGTTTTCTTATAGTAACCAATGATGTATTTATTTGATCAAAAAAACAGATATAGAAAAAATGGTAATATTGTGAAATATTATTACAATTTTAAAAATAAATAAATAAAGTTTTAAAAGGCTTTCCTGTAGCTCAAACAATAAGAGCGTGGCGCTAGCAATGCCAAGGTCATGGGTTCGATTCCCAGGGAAAGCAAGAACTGACAAAATGTAAAAATGTGTACCTTGAATACAATGTAAGTCGCTTTGGATAAAAGCGTCTGCCAAATGCATAAATGTAAATGTAAAATGTAATATAATTCTATGATGGTATAAAGCTGCATTTTCAGCATCATTACTCCAGTCTTCAGTGTCACATGATCCTTCAGAAATCATTCTAATATGATGATTTGCTGCTCAAGAAACATGAGACATTATTATCATCAATGCTTAATTTTTTTTTTTCCGAAAACATGATGCGCTACGCTGTTCTTTTAAACTTTGTATTCATCACAGAATCCAAAATCCGGTTTCCAGAAAAATATTAAACATGCAAAAATGGTTTTCAACATTGATAAAAAGAACCATTATTATTAATTGAGCACCAATAATAATTGATGATAATTGAGCACAAAATCAGCATTTTACTATGATTTCTGAAGGCTCATGTGACATTGAAGACAGCTGATGATGCTGAAAATGTAGCTTTGACATTACAAGAAAGAAGTTACATTTTAAAATATTAAACTGGAAAACGTTTTAAAGTGTAATAATATTTCACAATATTACTGTTTTACTGTATTTTTGATCAAATAAAGATAGCCTTGGTGAGCTTAAGAGACTTCTTTCAAAAACACACACACACACGTTTGTTTTTGTGAATTGTGGGGACATTCCATAGGCGTAATGGTTTTTATACCGTACAAACCGTATTTTCTATCCCCTACACTACCCCTACCCCTAAACCTACCCATTACAGGAAACTGCACATTTTTACTTTCTCCCCAAAAAACTCATTCTGTATGATTTATAAGCCTTTTGAAATGGGGACATGGGTAATGTCATCATAAGTCACCCTTTCCTTGTCATACCCATGTCATTATACACATTTGTGTCCTGATGTGTCACAAAAACACACACACACACACACACACACACACACACACACACACACACACACACACACACACACACACACACACACACACACACACACACACACACACACACACACACACAAACAAATAATAAATGTAATGGTAGGGGTTGGGGTTAGTCAGTAGTATTTATAATAAATTTTTTTAAAAATATAGATTTTTAAATATTATTTCTTTCTTTTTGAATACTCACTGTTTGTTGCTATCCACTCCTGCTGGTCTAGGCCGTGCGGCAGGGCAGAGAGGGTCAGAAGATCGATGTCAGTGATGCGTCTGGACAGGAAGTTATCTTTTAGGTAAGGTTTGACCTCAGCAGATGGGACTATATGCAGACTGTTATTCTTTCTGTCAACATACACACAGAGTCAACAGAATATTAGAATTTATTACATTTTTATAAAGTTCACTAATGTAAGTATGACTAAAAATGGAGTGTCAAATAGGGTCACTTTTCATTTCATGTTAAATTTGCATGTTCATGGTTGTTTTTTTGTTTTTGTTTTTTTATTCTCATTTGATATGTGCTTATTGATAAATGGCTATGTGCCTGGCTGACTTTGCAATGTGAAATTCCTTTACAGTGAGCTTGTCTGCTAGTTAATTTGTGTTTAAATAGTTATGCTGCTGAGCAAACAGCAAACATTTTGTGAAAACAGTGTGACGTTACACAAGGACACACAGGGATGTAGTTTAGTTTAGTTTGCAGTGTGTGCACATGGGGCTAGTCAACTACTGTATGTACTAAAGGAGTCTGTGTTCGCTTGTTCTTGTTTTCCGACAGCATTAGAGCAATCAGCACATTATTTCTGGAAATAGTGCTGGTTCCTGTAGACAGCCCTAATTTTCCTTCATGCAAATGAGATAAACCACACACGTTGGACTAGGGAGCAAGCTGAACTAGAGTCTGTGTACATAGAGAGAAAACAGACCTCTCAGCCAGCCTTGAAATAACCGATAGTGTGTGTGTAGTGGGAGGTTTGAGAAGGGGGCCTTGACCTTAACTGTTTAAAACACAAGCCGTGGGGTGGAATATCTTCCATATGGTGTCCCCGAAAATTATTTGGATACTTATGCCACACTTAGGGTACTTTACACGACTATGATGTACTAAAAAAAAATGTTCCTTTGCATTTTTCGCATACATGTGACACCATTGTCAAAACGATCCCAGTTCACACGAATCCACGTCCCAGTATTATGCCAGGCCGGTAGTTGCCGATGTCACTTTGTAAAGAAACACTATGGCATCACTGTTTTTACAAATCTGTGTTTTTGTAGTTTACATGGAGACGATAACCCGTTTTCAAAGGTTTGCATTTTTGGTTGAGCCTGTCAAATAAACTCCCCCCGTAAATGCCGCATCGACACAACATCCTCATTAAACCCGTTTCCGGCGTGACGACTCCAATCTTTCGAACAATCTTACGAATATCTATTTACCTAATATGACTTAAGACCTGCAATGTTGCCAGAATTATAATCATACACTGTTTGTTCGTCGGCCAGAGGAGAACTGGCACCCCGACTGAGCCTGGTTTCTCCCAAGGTTTTTTTCTCCATTCTGGCCCTGAAGGAGTTTTGGTTCCTTGCCACCGTTGCCTCTGGCTTTTGGCTTGCTCAGCTGGGGACACCTAAATTTCATCTATATTACCGAGCATTGACACTATATGATACTTGAAATTAGCTGGATAACATCACCGTTTCACCAGAACGGCTGTACAAATTCTGTTGCATTATTTTCCTGTTAACAATGTGAAGCTGCTTTGAAACAATTGGACTTGTTAAAAGCGCTATATAAATAAAGGTGACTTGACTTGACTTGACATTTTCAGACCCACAAAACGCTGTTGTCCTGTAAATGAATGGCTAAAATGCATAATTTTTTAAAAATGTTTTTAGTTAAAAAAGGCTGTCATGTAAACGGCCCCTTAATGTCATTGCATTAGATACAGCATATCAAAGCAAGTGGCAATCTAAATCAACCACTCGATTTATAGTTTTTTTGTTTTGCAAACCTCACCAAGATTCCCTCAGGCATCACCTCCATCACATCTGTTTACCATGTTATTTTGTTTACAGGTTTTTGTTTTGTTTACTAAAAATAAAAAAACCTGCATAGATTTAGAATACAGGTCATATAACCTCTTGTACTATACAGTAAAATGACTCAAATAGTCAAATATATTAATATTCCTTAATATTGGGTTTCATATTTTATTAAAGTATTTTTTACATTTTAAACAATTTAGCAGAATTCACATTGTTTTGTTGAAAGTTTGTTGCTGTTTTCCTTTTTTAATGTACATATGGCTATAGTCCTAATATTACATAAGTTTTTTTATTATTTTTTAGTTTAGGTGTGCATTAGTGCAAACTCACAAACAACAACAAAAAATTGAATAGTATTTCCTTAGTACTACAAGTACAGTGGTATTGGTAATGTATCTACCATGGTTTTGGGCATGTACTATGGTAATGTCCTTACTTTGGAGTATCATATAACTCTACTATTGTATATGAAAATAGCATGTGCCTATATCAAAGTACCACAGTATTACCCCTACTGTACCATGGTACATGACTATTTGATGTATTTAATGCTTATATGAAGGATAAAGTGTTATGCAGCGTTGATATTAGCAATGCATTTTCCCCCAAAATACCCAGTTGTACTCGTGCGCAGGTAAGCAATGTGTAAATACACTGGCCGTGGCAGGTGTTTACCCATAAACCCTTGTGCACGGGGTTCAGGTTTTAACACATAAACACATGGACTTGTGGAATGTTCCTTTGACTTTGAAATCCTCGCCGACACGCTGTACAACTGAAACTACACACGAACAAACACGTATATGCTCACACACATTCTCTTTCTGAAGGTATGCTGGTGCTTATCTCTTCAGCAGGCATTCGTCTGATGTGTGCATTCCTTACTTTTACTCCCTGTCTAGTGTGTGTGTGTTTAGGTAAAGTATATACTCACACTTTGAACAGGCTGATATTGGTGTAGTTTGCCTTTAGAGTGCTGACATCCTCTTCATCAGAGCTACCGTAACTCTGACATCCCCCCATATCCAGGATGCTTCTACCCATTAAACGTCCTCAGAAACACACACACACCTCATTCAAACACAAACACACTGATGCACCTGTCACATAAACACAAACACGACAGTTCCCTATGCGCATGTTGTCTGTCCAATCCTGTGGTCTACGTCCAGACTGTCGCTCTGTCTAGCCATTCTGTCTGGTTTCTCTTGCTGGTGTTTGTGTTCTCTCTGCTGTTCTTTGTGTGTCCTACACTTCAGGCTGAGTTTCCCCGTGTCTCCGGTGAAGCAGACGGACAGGTTCCACCAGTACTGAAAAATATTTACTCTCTTTACACACAGACTCGCTCAAAGCCACGCCCCCATCTCTTGGCTTCCCCACCTCCCCTCACCTGAGGCCTCGCCCTCTTGTGCCTCCAGGGGAACTTTCACTTTCTGTGCACTTCACACAGGATTGGTGTCATTCCAAGTCATGGATTTTTTGATTGTTTGGTTTCATTCTTTTGGTTCACGTTGGTTCATGATAGCAGAAGGCAGAACAATAGGCATGGTCCATTCAAAATGTACTTGGACTTTTTTTTTTTGCATTTATACATGCGTGAATGTCACTGTTTTAGATCTAAAGGTAACACTTTACTAACTTCTCATGAGATTCAAATTGGTTAACATTAATATTAAACAGTACTTCTTCCACATTTATTAGTAAATGCTAATCCACTGTGAACCATGAACAATTAACATGTTAGCTAATGCATTAACTAATGTTAACAAATGAGATTGTAGTGTTATCAATGTAAAACCAAATGGCATCCAACTTATCCTTGGATCTCACTCTTTGTGTGTGTGTGTGTGTGTGTGTGTGTGTGTGTGTGTGTGTGTGTGTGTGTGTGTGTGTGTGTGTGTGTGTGTGTGTGTGTGTGTGTGTGTGTGTGTGTGTGTATTTTGTATGTTTGATAGTTAAGAGTTTAACCCATTAATTTAACCCATTCATTGCTGTCTGCTTTTGCCTGCATCATAAGATAAGAAATCTCTTAGGCCTTCTCTTTTTCTGTCAGTTTGAATAAAATTAAGGCATAGAACCAGTTCATTTGTAGTACACTGACAATATACACCGATAAGGCATAACATTATGACCACTGACAGGTGTAGTGAATAACACTGATTATCTCTTCATCACGGCACCTGTTAGTGGGTGGGATATATTAGGCAGCAAGTGAACATTTTGTCCTCAAAGTTGATGTGTTAGAAGCAGGACAAATGGGCAAGCGTAAGGATTTGAACGAGTTTGACAAGGGCCAAATTGTGATGGCTAGACGACTGGGTCGGAGCATCTCCAAAACTGCAGCTCTTGTGGGGTGTTCCTGGTCTGGAGTGGTCAGTATCTATCAAAAGTGGTCCAGGGAAGGAACAGTGTTGAACCGGCGGCAGGCTTATGGGCGGCCAAGGCTCATTGATGCACGTAGGGAGCGATGGCTGGCCCGTGTGGTCTGATCAAACGGATGAGCTACTGCAGCTCAAAATGCTCAAGAAGTTAATGCTGGTTCTGATAGAAAGGTGTCAGAACAGTACACTGTAACAGTTCTGAAAAGCTGTTTCATGCCATATGCTGTAATGCTTCTCCCCACTTCAAGGGGGATCTAGGGAGGTTTCTAAAGGAAATGTTATCCTTTTAAGAGAGACAAGTAAGAATGTTTAGTAGAGGTACTGGCAATGAGTGTTTGCTCAACGTGGTGATGCATGAACCCCTATTATGAGGAATCTCTTTGGTTCTACAGCTAAATGTAAGTTGTATATATTTAGTAATTCTGTGTTCAATTGCATATTTTGATTTGTGTTTTGCATTTGTTCAGAGGGTTTTCTTTGGGCCTTATTCGTCAAACAACAAGGACATTCCATTTCGATCTTTTTCTACACTTTGATTATTTGGACTGACTTTTGGTTATGATTTGGGACACTGTATGATGAACTTCTATTTGTGGATTTCCATTGAACTGTTGGAATGTTAAGATACTCCTTACCTGACTATTTAGGAGTGGTGAGAAATGGACTTTACTTATTCATACATGCTGTGGTTGGGCTGAAATGCTCTAATAAGATGTGAATTGTGAACTTTCTTGTCTTTGAACGTAATATTTTGTTGATATTGTTTAAACCTTATATACTCAGCTCTGCTCTTGGATGAATGGATCCCCTTCATTTATATATGTGACCAAAATAAGAGTATTACAACACAGTGCATTGTAGTTTGTTGTGTATGGGTCTGCATAGCCATAGGCCAGTCAGGGTACCCATGCTGACCCCTGTCCACTGCTGAAAGTGCCAACAGTGGGCACGTGAGCATCAGAACTGGACCACGGAGCAGTGGAAGAAGGTGGCCTGGTCTGATGAACCACATTTTCTTTTACATCACGTGGATGGCCGGGTGCGTGTGTGTCACTTACCTGGGGAACATATGGCACCAGGATGCACTATGGGAAGAAGGCAAGCCGACGGAGGCAGTGTGATGCTTTGGAAACTCATGACTTGAACTTGGCCTCCAAATTCCCCAGATCTCAATCCAATCGAGCATCTATGGGATATGCTGAACAAACAAGTCCGATCCATGGAAGCCCCAACTCGCAACTTACAGGACTTCTAACATCTTGGTGTCAGATACCACAGCACACCTTCAGGGGTCTAGTGGAGTCCATGCCTTGACGTGTCAGGGCTGTTTTTGCAGCACGATATTTGGTCATAATGTTATGCCTGATCTGTGTAGTTTATATAATAATTAGGCCCCGTCCACAAGAAGCCAGACCTTTACCTATCCAATCTTTTTTTTTTTTTTCCTCGTTTTAAGAAATATCAGCATACACACAAGAGCTCTGAAACCGACTCAAAACGATGTAGTATACATGCCAGACCAGTGTGTGGCGCTGTAATTCTGCCACAGAAATACACTAAAAACAGAGTTGTGGCTAGAAGGGATATAGCAATGGTAGGAAGTGAGGCTCACAATAAAATAACAATAAATAAATTGGCTACTTACCAGATGTTTTATTAATGCCTCCTACCCCAACCCTAAACCTACCCTTACAATAATGCAAATACAGTAATTAAATGACGCAATATTGATGTGCGCATACCCAGTGCCCGTAGTTGTATCCCTTTCTGTGCTGCGTTCCACTCCACTTTTAGACACGCACTTGCAAACTTCCCTAAGCGCTTCCCCTCGGGGGAATCCCCGCCACCATTTTGAAGTGCGTTCCACTTCATGAAGTGGACAAGGGATGTTTATATGGACACAGACCCTTGCTACCTCGATTTTGCCCGAGGGAGCGAGTCTACTTCATATGTACAGTTCAGGCAGCTTCATATACCACAATGCAACACAATTGTGACGTCGCTGCATATCGCATTTAATTTACCCCACCACAAACAACTCTTATATTTTAATTATTTAAAAAAACAAACAAAAAAAACAACAACCCAAAAACACCTATACACATATAGAATGCTGCATTTATTTCGTAAAAAAAAAAAATCAACTCCAAAGTAGATTCCAAGTGATCAAGGGCTTAAGACGTTCCAGTTCCAGTCCATTGCAAATGTACCGCCAGTAGTGGATACTCATGCAATGTAAGCAATGATGCACATCCAAGTGAACGAGACGGAGGGAAGTTAGCAAGTGAATGGCATAATAAAAATGAACTGGAACCATAGACTGTAAAAAAAATAATGGACGTAGTGTCAGTGACGTCACCCATAGGCTTCTGAAGAAAAGTTTTTAAGCGTAAAGTAGGGTTGAGCTGGCCATTCAAGATTCAAGAGTTTTATTTGTCACATACACAGTTATATACAGAATATACAACTGGCAGTGAAATGTAAACAGGTCCGCTCCATGGACAGTGCAAATTCACAGTTAAAAAACTTTTATTTGCCATTGCCATCTTGGCAGCGCGTCACACCCGGATAACAGAAAATGGGCAAAGAGGCGGGACGTGGGTGGAGCTGAGGTGACGCAATGACTAACAGACAGCAGACAAACGGCAATCCACCTGTCTCTCAAAGCGGCCACGCCCTTAATTATGCAGAACCTTAAGGCTTTATATAATGTAAATGAATGAATTATAAAATAATTCACCCCCCTCACAGTTGTCACGAAGGGCAAAATTAGCCGTATAGACCAAAACCACAATTTGTACCAGGCTGTAAATGTTTTTTTTTTTTCCTGCTGTAAAGTTGGGCATTTTAACATGGGGCTCAATGAGATTCTGTTCCCTTCTGGAGCCTGTCCCTAGCGGCCGATGAATTGCAGTTTAAGGCCCTTACGTATTGGCTTCAACAGAAACTGGGGGAGGTTGCCGCTTGACTGGAACGCAGCACTAGTCTTTCCCGGGCCGGACGTGGTGTGATTACATCACAAAATATACGGATTGGCTGTACACACGAAAACGTCTCGTTTTCAGATTTATCCACTCTGGGAACCTGTTTAAAAAAAGGTTTCATGCTCCCAAAACGCCGGATCCGTGTGGACAAAACGCTGATACGGTACAAAATGTTTACGTATACAGCTAAACGCGTCTCCACGTAATCATTTTTATATTCAGATGAATGAAACCTTATTGTCAAGTGTTACCAAAGTTTTAATTTTGGAATGGTTTTATTTATTGTTTCCCCGGCTAGTTTATACACAGGCTGTATACCTTTGTTTACACAATTACATTCATCACAATTTGTACACTTAAAAAAAAAAAGTTTACATTTCATTGCTTTCACAAACATTTTAATGTAGACTGCATTCATCAAACTCAACCCTGCTACTACAGGATTCAACAAAAAAAAAAAAAAAAAAAAATAGCAACAGGTTTATGGAAAATGTTTATCAGTTACTTTAATTCAGTGTTTGGTCCTAAACTAGTTAAAAACAAAAAATGAATGGCATCATCTGCAATCCCTCTTGGTGCAACGTTAGGTTAGGCTTACCAGCTAGATGAAATGCAGTATATCCATTAACTCAGGGTCTGTTCCTTTACAATACTAACTTTCATAACTGTTAAACATTGCATTACTGTACATAGTAGTATTAATTTTGAAGGGAAAAAGTGTTTTAGCCAAAACAACACACATTAGACACACAAACCCATTTGAAATATTTATTTGTTTGATATCTGATTTTAAAGCCTAACTCTGACAACAGATAACAGGTACAGTATTGCATTATACCAAAATAAAAAAAAGAAACCACCAGCATCAGTTTACATTAAAAAGGCATTTGACTAAATGACAACGGTGTTTCAGTTTCATACCATGGACAGACGCTCAAGGCAGAACATACCACAAAATATTGTACCAGTTCATAACATACAATATGAGTTTGTGTTTTTGGGTACATGAATACATACAAGAGCTGAAGAGAAAAGAACCCAACAACATAAACAGATTCACATTGCAGGGTCTGGTTTATTCAGCTATAAAATTGCCATGGTGATGTGGAGGAAGAAGGGGATATGATACAACGATAAAAAAAAAAAAAAAAAAAAAAAATTAGTAAATTAGAAAAATCACAAATTGTGTGTGCCACACATGGCATTACATTGGCATGATTCTTACGTCACGGTTTTGATAAAAACTCCATAATTTCTTTCTCGTTCTCATGCCCTGCTAATGCACTGACAAACTATAACTATTATTAACAGCAGCAGAACTCGCTAACCCGTGTAACGGTATCTGACAGGTCAACTAAACATGTTAGTTCAATTACAGACAGAAAAAAAATGCTTGGACTAGAATACACTCATAAAGTGTAGTTAATATGTACGTGGAAGACGATAAAAGGGGATCTTGTCTTGCCTTTATTTCTAGCAAAGATAAAAAATTTAACACAAAATGAATGAAGGAACGATCAAATGAGAGTCGAATGAAACCCTGTCATCCAAAATGGGAGAAAGACAAAATATTAAAGAGATATTTTGGCCAAAACATAAAATAATAATAATAATAATAATAATAATGATGAAATAAAATAAACATAAAACTATGAATTACATTCAAGCACAGAGCCTGGTACGGATCGGTCACCATTTCTCGCGTCTCGCTCAAAGTCTCCTAAACGCAACAAACACACGCGCATCTGCAATATTAATAACACAACGGCTTGTAAATTCAAAAATTGCACAAAGACCAAACAATGACCGAGGGCTCCCATTATCGCCATCGTACCACCGCTAACATCCCAATGCATTTGGTATCAAAATCAAGTTTTTAAAAGTGCAAAAATCAAACTGAAAACACACAGAGCCTCTTTAACATTTACACACACACACACACACACACTCACAAACAGTTTGTGCGCCTGTGTGCACATTTCGTCAAAGCTACATGACTAAAAAAAGAAAATAATCCCAAGAAATTATCCATACTATTATTGCTATCTCTAGATTGAAATGGACACTGCAGCGTTCTAGTGTTGCGCTAGTAATTAGTCATAAAAATATAATATTAAGTGTACATAGCGTAAAGAATACACAGCGACAATTATTACTAAGACCTGACAGTGATATAGGAAGATTGATTAAGGATATGTGCTCACACGTTAAACATACTGATGTGTCATTCTCTATTTCAAGGCACACGCGCCCTCGGTTCTTTTGCACACAGACTCGCTCTGACACACGACGTTCACCTGAGAGTTCGTTCAAATACCAACTACAAGCACAGAGTCAAACCGTCTTACATAAACACGTTTAAAGGGATAGTTCACTCAAAAATAAAATTCTGTCACCATTTCTCACCGTCATAATGCCGTTCCAAACCTGCATGAAACGTTGGTTCATACGACTTCAGTGCTATCGTCCTATAAAAAAGATCAGTGTGAACATTCTTTAAAATATCTCTTGTGGTCTCCAGATGAAAGTCATACATGACGGCATGTAAATAAGAGAATTTTTACTTTTAGGGGAACTATTCCTTTAAGATAAAAACACCCCACAACAACACAGAACTACTGAGACCTGCTCCCAATTATTTTTGCTTATATATGTGTTTGTGTGGATGGTGGGCAGAACTGGAAACATAAATGCTGTGGAAACGGAAGTGCAAACAAATCAGTACTGAAATCAAATCAGTACCGGGCCCAAGGGCTACAGCAAACAGAGACTCTGGTCAAAACAGAACACACATATAACACACACACACACACACACACACACACGCATCTTTGTGAAGACATTCATTGACACAATGCAATCTCTAGAACCATACCCATCACAACTAAGTGCCTAACCCGAACCCTAATTATAACCTTCTCCCTCAAACAGGCCGTTAAAGGGTTCTCAGAAAGGTTCTCACTTTACTCTCGCTCCAGTGGTCTAAAACTCAAACCGGTCCTCACAAAGAATTCTTGAATATGTGGTTTAAGGGGACTCCTCCTGTACAAACTGTATTTTCTGTCCCCTTACACTAAACCTACCCATTGAATTAAAAAACACACACACACACACTTTAGTATGTTTTTAAGCATTTGGTTTACAAGGACACAGAAAGTGTCCTCATAAATCATGTTTACGTTGTAATACCCATGTCATTATACAGAATTGTGTCCTCATAAACCACATATACCTGTACACACACAGACTTGATATCATGCCTTGTTCTAAATAGAAAATACTGGTTTAGAAACATAAAAATCACGCCTGTCAACGTACCAAGCATTTTTCTGCATACGTGAGAATCCATCAGTGGATGTGCATCTTATTCTTCTAGTTCCACAACGCTCAAAAACACACACGCACACAGACTGTAGTGGGGCCGCTCTCACAGGGTTCAAAGGTCAGTGCTCCAACAGTGAAGATGTCTTCATTAGAAAAGACAGAGATCATCTAGAGTACCGCTCATGCTCAAACTAAAAAGACCCACGTAACTACACTGCAGATCGATGGGAACAGCAAACGCCAAAACAGGGAAACCACAGCATTTAACATTTCATGAGTGGAGCAACGGTTTTCATGGTAATGGAGGCGAGTCAAACGCTGTTACTTTGGGCTGTTACTACTGGAGTCACCCCTGTAGAATGAGACATATTTATAGACTTTAAATACACGGTCCAGTAGTTTCCTATGGAAGAACACTCAAATGTATCTATATTTACTTCTGTTCCTTGGGTGACTGAGTACCGGTGATGGGTATCGCCATGGTTCCTGTTGCTATGACATCTGTTGCCATGCCACCTGTTGCTTTGGCATTAGTGTCACTGGAAGACAGTGGAAGAAACCGATAAGGACATCATTGTGCACATTTTGTTATATCAAGTCTTCTGACACGTCTTGAATCGGTCAAAGTAGCTGCTAATTGACAGTTGTTAACAACTGTCTGCAAACAATTTAGTAATGCGTAAATGGAATGCAAGAATGTGTATCTGATGGTTTTACCTGTTGAAGACTGCTTTCTCATTGATTGTAATGCTCTCCTTGGCATTGCCTGTGGCAACTCTCTCTGTGATGATGTTGGTTTTGTCGTCTTCTTCCTCACTGTCTGACCCACTGGAGCTGCTGTCGGACGCCACCAGCGGAGCCTTCCTCGCCCCACACACACTCCAAACACATGCTGATGAGCCTTTAACTGCAATACGTGCTGATTAACTCATGTTAATGGACCATTTCAAGAACATTTAGAACAAACAATCAAATGTATCATAAATATGCAAACAATAAAAATTATATTATTAATAACATTAACTTTTCTTACAAAATATGTAAATGTAAAACATGTAAATAAGTCAATTACATTTTCAATCCATCTTCCAAAATGTGTTTTTGTCGTACCCTGATTCACTATGGTAAGCCTATTATGAGTGTTTATATTTTAGACCAGTCAGGATGGTTTTCGCAGGAAATTGAGTATACACTTCACTCGCCCGTGTGTATTTCGTCATATCCGTACAGAAAAGTTGCTCCAGCTACTTTGACAGCTGTATGGTGTGGGAGTGGCATAGGTTGGTTATCACAACAAGCAAGAAAGGTAAAAAAAAAAAAAGGCTAACAGAGGAGAGTCTGCTTGCAAAAAGAGAGCACGACAGAGCTCATAATGAAACCAGAATCAACATTGGCTTGGCTTTTCAGAGATGACGAGAACCGAGGGATTTGGAATGCTGTAAGCGACGCAGAGATGGCGTTTTTATTACTCAACAGGTGAGTAATGTGTTTTATTGAACAGATACATTCCCATATGTAGCTTTATAACAGAGTTAATAGTAAAGCATTATATATTGTAAGGGGTCATTTCATTTTGGGTTGTTTTAGTGCTGTGCTGAAATTTATTTTCAAGGAAGTACCATGTCTAAATATGAATAGGTATAGCTACAGTAACATCTTCAGCTAGTCAGCTGGAGATCCTTTCCATATAATCTGGTTATATCTCTTAAGCCTAGAATGTTTTATGAGCAGTAGGATAATCATACAGGACCAGAGCACAACCAAAACAATGCTCTTCTGTAAAATGTATGCAGTTTTGTTTTTTAACCACCAGAGAGCCAAATGTTACATTGTGTACCTTTAAATAATAATAATAATAATAATTATAATTATTATCAACAACACCAATATTTTATGAGCCTTTTGCATTAAAAAAAAAAAAAATTCTTAAGACTAACAGCATTTAGAGGAGAAATTAATGCATTAAATAACAATATTGGTATAAAAATAAAATGAAAAATGAAATATAATTATATCATTAATAAAAATATCAATATTAATTATTATTATTATTACTACTACTAATAATAATGATGACTTATAAAGAATATCATTTGTTTTATTTAAGACTGCAAGATACTTATAAAAGTTTGGTATTATAAGACTTAAAGCACTTAGAGAGTGAAATAATTTTTACAAAAACTAATAGAAACATAATTCAATAAATGCATCATCTCCTTTAAATGCTTAGTAAGAATAATAATTTTTATTATATGACTTAATACCTTTATTAGATGCTTATAAAAGTTGGTAACATTTTACAGTTTATTTACAACAAAAAAAAACATTACATAAATTTAAGTGTTTGTTGTTCATTATTATAAGGAGGAACGATGCAAAACATTTCCATGAATATGCTTTTAAGAAATAAGCAAGTAAGCCACTTACTTTCTTCATTTTGGCATTGTTTGTCTGGATTTTCTGAGTCCACAGGTGAACTGCATCTGGGTCCTGCATCTGAACTGCAGAACACAAGAACGTTTAGCACAGTGTCTACATGACCTGAATACACAATATCAACTAAAACACGGTCTCTCCCTCACCAGCAGAAAGGCTGGAAGTCAGAGAAAGTCGCCCATCCCTTCTCCTCCGTCTCGCTGAGCTGGGCGGTAGAGCTTCCCCACACGTTGGAGCCCGTATCCATGGCGATGCTCGCAAAATCTCGACAGCTGAAGTCATCTTCAAAACTTGCTGTCCATCCAGGACCTGATGGGTGATAATCGATTTTCCATTCAGTTATTATATGAGATCAGGTGAGATGTCTAGGTCTACATCATGTGAGCGTACTCTGTGCATCGCTGGACTGCTTGTCCATGTCCTGGTTCTTGGTCTTGTCTGGATTTTGTTTGGTCTCTGGAAACCACTCCATGTCCGGTGACCCCAGACACATACGAGAACCACCGTCCACCTCACTCTTCTGAGCATTTGTCACCAGTCCAAACCTATTCAAAAATAAACCGCACACAGCAGTCAGAACAGTGTATGTATCGAGTGTGAGTGTAAGCGTGTGTGTTTTATGAACCTAGGGTTGTGCCGATGGACGAGTGACGGCTGATCGACATCAGATGGAGAGCAACCATTGTGATGCCACACCCCTCGCTGCGAGTCTTGAGAGTGTGACACACACTAATCCTAGTTTCTTCTATAGTTAACCTAAAAACTTTGCAGGGATTGCTCTGTAAATTAAAATGAGAATATAACTACTGCATATATGCTATTTTAAATTCTGTAGTCTATGCCAGAGACGTGACGTGTTAGTCTGTGAAAATACTGTGTCAGACAGGCTACACAAATATTGATCTTGACATTATTAGCCTCTTGTCTTTTTTACACATCTTACACTGTGCATTTAACTTAAAATTAGAGATGTTCCGATACCCTTTTTCCCTTCCCGATACCTGGATGTGTATCTGTATATACAGCTGTATGTACTACTAGCTCTGAATGAATTGCTAGAATTATTTTATGGTGTGCTTCAGACTTATCCCTTAATAAAACATGAACAAATACATACAGTGAACTACTGTATTTATTACAGTATTTGTATTATCTGGCAGGCATTTGACAGCAATATTACTTATTTTTCTTAAGCGAAAAAGAACTTAAAATGCAGCCACAAATCTAACACCGCAAACTGAAAAAGGGTATTTTAGTTTTACAGTATAACTGTATAAAAAACAGTGCAACAAATAAATCTAGGAATATAAAATTTTTGTTATATTAATCAGAAAATATCTTTACAACAAAACAAGTGAAAAATAAGCAACCATCTAGGCATAATTATTATTAATAGTAGAGACGTATTAGTATTATTATATAGAGACTAAATCTACTGTACAACAGTAGCCTAATATATTCGGTCAACTTCTTCACGTTAAACCAAACTTTTATTTTGACGGGTTGCCGTGAAGACCTTGAGTGTCTGTTCATGATATGAGTTTTCTCAAATGAAACGGTAAATTCTCATGAAGTGACGGTTTATGCGTTCATGTCCTCATAGTGACACGGCAGAGACTACAAATGTCACGCGTGCGCCCGCGCATACACACAGAGAGGCAGAATTTGCAGGAGTAATATTTAAATAGTGTTTTGCGGTATTTTTTAATATTCACAGACACTAGTATATATACGGCTACAGTCTGAAGCCCTGCGCTTAGATTAACGCGGAAGCGACTGAATGCAGCTGCAGGTACCGGATATACTCGGGAGTCGGTACTACCTGTGCTACAGAAATGCTGGTATCATCGCATTTTAAAATTTTCAGTACCGACTTGGTACCGAAGTACCCGTACTTGTGACATCCCTAGTCGCGTTTTACTGGCTGGTTTGATCCAGTGTGAAATACAGCGGACATACTGCCAACACGTTTTCATTTCTTCTTCGCTGCTCTAAACAGTGGTTGCTTTTGGCAACACAGCACAACTTCCTGTGTTTGCAAAGCATTCTGAGCAGCGAAGAAGAGCTGTGCAGCGAGTGGTTAGGCAAAGCTAGCGGTCATAATAACTAGATCTTTTGTAAGAAAATGGTATCGGATCGGTACATGGGTTCAGGTACTCGAAGATACCGATGCCAGAATTTGTTGTGGTATCGGTGAGATTTCCGATACTAGTATTGGAATCGGAACAACTCTACTTAAATTATTTAATTTTGTACAAGAAAACAGCATAGGCTACAAAATAAATTATGTTATTGAAATATTGTAAAGTGGTAATGTGAACTACACAAATGAACGTTTAAAAACATGCGTCATTAGTTGGGTTAGTAAAATAACAAAATTAAAGTTTTTTTTTTTAAGTAGAAAATAATATTTATGTAAAGAGATACAGTAAAATAAGAAGTGCTTAAAAGTGGACAACTCTTCTTAAGTGGAAGAAGCTACTTTTTTACCTTCACATGCAACCTAGAAAGCACGGAGTCATTAGTTGGGTTAGTAAAATAACGAAATTATAGTTTGTTTTTTTTTGGGGGGGGTTTAAGTAGAAAATAATACTTATGTAAAGAGATATAGTAAACCCATCATCAACATGCCAATTTAGGAGACATCGCCCAACCCTATATGAACCTGCTTCTGGCTTTCACTTGTGTTGCATAGTTGATTTCTTTATCCTCCCAAATATCTTCCTCCTCCTCAGCATCATCAAACGGCCGGATTCGCTCCTTTGTGCAAGTCTCAAAAATTGCAGAGCTCGCCTAAGAGAGGAGAGAAGCCAAAAGAGTGTCAACGAGAAGAAAACAAAACACAAAAACATGGTGATATTACAACCCAAAATGTAATAAGAATATAGAACAATTAATTATAATAATATAAAGAATATAGAAAAACAGTTGGGACTCACCCCCTTATCCATCAGGTTAAAGTTGATCTCCGTGATTCGATCAAATGTGGCGCTGCAGAAAAAAAAACAGACAGAAACTTGCCTCAAATTACCAATCTCAGAGTTTAAACCTGCTAAAAACATGACACAATATTTAAATTAAATGTAATTATTTTTAAATGAAATGGAGACTGCACATGTGTATGAGGCACAAAATGTAAACAAACTTTTTTTTTTCTACTCATGGTAGATTTACATTTTTGATACATAAGATACGTTTTGATACATAAGATTTGTATACATTTTATTTAACATTTATATATTTATATTTAATAGTTTGGTAAAACTTTAAATTAGGGTCAAATTCACACTGTTAACTAGTTGCTTATTATCATGCGTAGTACTAGGATATTGGCTTTTTATTAGTTTTTATAAAGCACATATTAATCCTTATTCTAATCTAAAGTGTGACCAATAGTTTAAACTACATTTAACTCTAAATCTAAACCTTTGTGCAGGAATCACCTGATGTTGCCATCATGCTCTCCGAATTCATCACCATTCAATCCAAACTGATCAACAAAGTTTGCCGTCATCTGCTGGATCTGATAATCTGAGAACACCTGTTAAGAGAAAGATGCTCATTAAAAGGTCATTTGCAGACTGTCATTTTTGTTGTTGAAACACTTCCTATGATTTCACAGTACATGTCTTTGTGCAAAATCTCACCAGGTCTGCAGTGTTCTTCTTGTTAGTTTCCGTTAGCGTTTCATTCACGAACTGCTCCCAGCGTGTTTTATAGTCCTCTGGTAGTTCTGTCATACATAGTGAAATGTATATATTTGACCATTTTTTCCAAACATTTGAAAAAGTAATAAATAATATTGTTTAAAAGTGTGGGGTCAGTAAGAGTAATACTTTTATTCAGCATAGATGCATTAATGAAGGAATACATACATATGTATATAACACTAATCCACTCGAAAACACTCCCAGTGTGTGTCAGCTACCTTTTATTAGTTGTGTGATTTGGATCTGTTCTTGTTCTCTGTCTGCATTCTGCACAACTGTGTTGGCAATCCTGGTCAGATGACCCATATACCCTCTTCTCATGCCTCCAGCCTCCCTATAACATACACAGAGATATAAGATCACAAGATACTCAACCAGCAAAAGCATATGGACTCTTCAGCTCACAGATATTTAAATTATTCCTTACTGTGTTTGGTCATTTTCTTCCCAAGCATCTAAAATCCTTTGAACCAGCCTGCAGTCCTTCAGTAGCTGCACACAAACAATTATTTCAATGACTTGTACATATTTTCAATTTTTGACAATTGATGCCATAAGTGCTGTAAATATTATATATACACATATACACACACAAATAATTTACACATTTACATGCATACATACACCAATCAGGCATAACATTATGACCACTGACAGATGTAGTGAATAACACTGATTATCTCTTCATCCTGTTAGTGGGTGGGATATATTAGGCAGCAAGTGAACATTTTGCCCTCAAAGTTGATGTGTTAGAAGCAGGAAAAATGGGCAAGCCTAAGGATTTGAGCGAGTTTGACAAGGGCCAAATTGTGATGGCTAGACGACTGGGTCAGAGCGTGGTCCAAGATCAAAAGTGGCCCAAGGAAGGAACAGTGGTAAACTGGCGACAGGGTCATGGGCGACCAAGGCTCATTGATGCATGTGGGAAGCGATTAAACAGATGAGCTACTGTAGTGCAGATTGCTCAAGAAGTTAATGCTGGTTCTGATAGAACAGTGTCAATACACAGTACATCACAGTTTGTTGCATATGGGGCTGCGTAGTCAGGGTGCCCATGCTGACCCCTGTCCACTGCTGAAAGCGCCAACAGTGGGCACGTGAGCATCAGAACTGGACCACGGAGCAGTGGAAGAAGGTGGCCTGGTCTGATCACATTTTCTTTTACATCACGTGAATGGCCAGATGCGTGTGCGTCGCTTACCTGGGGAACACATGGCACCAGGATGCACTATGGGAAGAAGGCAAGCCGGTGGAGGCAGTGTGATGCGTTGGGCAATGTTCTGCTGGGAAACCTTGGGTCCTGTCATCCCTGTGGATGTTACTTTGACACATACCACCTATCTTAACATTGTTGCAGACCATGTACACCCTCTCATGGAAACGGTATTCCCTGGTGGCAGTGACCTCTTTCAGCAGGACAATGCGCCCTGACACAAAGCAAAAATGGTTCAGAAATGGTTTGAGGAGCACAACAACGAGTTTGAGGTGTTGACTTGGCCCCCAAATTCCCCAGATCTCAATCCAATCGAGCATCTGTGGGATGTGCTGAACAAACAAGTCCGATCCATGGAGGCCCCACCTCACAACTTACAGGACTTAAAGGATCTGTTGCTAACATCTTGGTGCCAGATACCACAGCACACCTTCAGGGGCCTAGTGGAGTCCATGCCTCGACGGGTCAGGGCTGTTTTGGCAGCAAAAGGGGGACCAACACAATAAGAAGTCATAATGTTATGCCTGATCAGTGTATACAAACATACAACCACACCTCATTTACCAAGTGAGTCAGATTCACAAGCAAGTGATTCAAGTGACTCAAACTTGGTTAAAATATTCTGCTTCCATGACGCTGCAGATTCAGCAGTAGTGAGGCACTTTATATATGACTAATTTATAATGTATATTACTACATACATTATATGTACTACATACATATATGACTATACAAAATATATTACTATATACTGTATGTCTATACAAAAATATTAGAGAACACATTAGCTTCAATAAGTGAGGGTCATGCTTACATGCTTTATCAAGTCACAGCTTGTGAACATGTCAGATATGTCTGAGTTTTGTGTGTCTGACTTTTGTGTTTCCAGCTGAATCTGATCTGGGCTTTCATGTGTTTTTCCATTAGGTGTTGTCTGGTTAAGGATGGCAGAGACACAATGCTCCACTTGGATGTGTAGGAAGTTATTCCAGGAGAATTTAAAAACAAGTCCTACAGAGAGAGAGAGAGAGAGAGAGAGAGAGAGAGATCAAGAAAGAAATGGAAATGCTTCTGAAAGAAGTCTTTTATGATCACCAAGGCTGCATGTATTTGATAAAAATACAGTAAAACAGTTATGCTGAGAAATATTATAATTTAAAATGTATCCATTTTTACTATATTTTAAATATAATTAATGTATTACTGTAATGGCAAAGCTGAATTTTTAGCATCATTACTTCAGTCTTCAGTGTCACATGATCCTTCAGAAATCATTCTAAAGTGATGATTTAATGCTTAGAAAGATTTCTCATTAATATCAATGTTGTGTAATATTTTTGTGGAAACCATTATTTGTTTATTTTTCAGGATTCTTTGATGAATATTAAAAGTTAAAAAGAACAGCATTTATTTGAAAGAGAATTCTTCTGTAACATTATAGAAGTCTTTACTGTTATTTTTTTTACAAACAATTTAATGCATCCTTGCTGAATAAACATTCATTTCTTAAATAAAAAGAACTACTGAAAAATAGTAAAATAAATAATAAATAATTTCTTAAAATAAAATAAAAAAATGTAACTAATAATATCAACTTGTTTTAAATGATTAGTTCGCTTCAGAATCAAAATTTCCTGATAATTTACTCACCCCATGTCATCCAAGATGTTTATGTCTCGAAAAGAAATTAAGGTTTTTAAGGAAAACATTCCTGGATTTTTCTCCATAGAGTGGACTTCAACGGGAACCAATGGGTTGAAGGTTCAAATTGCAGTTTCAGTGCAGCTCTACACGATCCCAGCCAAGGAATAAGGGTCTTATCTAGTGAAATGATCTGTCATTTTCTTAAAAAATAAAATAAAATAAAAAATTACATTTATATGCGCATTACGTAATCATGCTGGAAAGGTCACGTTTGACGTAGGCGGACCCAGTATTTACCGACCCAGTATTTACAGAGCGAAAGTGCAAAGAATAAGTCAAATGCCCTTTACAAAAAAAGGTAAAACAGCAATTTTGAAGTTAGAGGAGAAAACGAGGCGCCCTAACATGATTATGTAATGTGTGGCACATCGCAGAGCTAGTATTTGTGGTTAAAAAGGGAATGTAGAGCCCTTTGAAGCTGCAATGAAACTGCAATTTGGACTGTCAACCTGTTGAAGTCCACTATATATAGAAAAATCCTGGAATGTTTTCCTCAAAAACCTTAATTTAATTTCGACTGAAGAAAGAAAGGGAACTAATCCTAAAGAGCAAAATCTTAAATATTACAAAAAATGATTGGCTCTAAGAAAGGAAACATCTTATTTATTTGTCGACTTTGTAAGCTAGACTAAGGATGAGTCATACCAGCAGCAGGTTGATCATGTTCAGTCGGCAGAGCTCTTGGTGGATTCTGGGAGCTCTGGTGTACAGGAGAGCAGCCATCAATCTGGACGCATGCAGCCGGGCATTGCCAAATGGCTCTTCCAGAACACCCATTGTGGTCAACATCGCACATTTCTGAGAGCAGGGAGAGTCCAAAAAACATCAACTTCCGCTATGTGACATCTTTCCATGATTTCACTTTGTTTTTAAGAGCATACCGACCTTGGGTGGGTTTAACAGAAGGTGGTGGAAGTTCTTTAGATGTGGTTGGATGCCCATTAAAATGCTGTTGTTAACAGTGTAAGACTTTTCCAATCCCTGAGAGCACGGGTCAGTCACCTGCTCAACACTGTCACACACACAAATACTTTAGTAACAGTGATTGTGTGTGTGTGTGTGTACGTGTGTTGAACTGTGTTTGTGTTACTCACCCAGGTCTCCGAGTTTCCAACAATGTAAGTAACACTTGCGTTCCATAGACGATGCACGCTTCACTAGTTTCTCCTTCAAACATGTTCTTCAACAGGGCCTCAACATTCTGCTGTCTGAAACAGCAGCCAGAGACTTCAGTTCAGTTATGCAGTTCAAGCATAAAGTCCGCTCCACATTCTGCTTATCCTGACAGCTGCCCACTTAAGACAGTAATAAACCATCTAGCTGACATGAAAAGTGACTGAACACAGTGGTAGTGATCACACACACTCACAGCTCTAGTGTTGTGAGCAAAGGGTCAGTCTCTGAAGGTTCCTGCAGCAGACTGGCCTGATCTCTGCTCAGACGGATGATTTCACATAGGGTCTGAGATGCATTCGACTGCCTCTGTAAACACACATTTATGTACACACGTCATCTTTCATGTCTATTTATATAGATTTGTAAGATGGAATCAAATGTTTTTTGTTGCATGAGTGCATGACTGTTGCTGTTTGTATATCGTCTACCCAAAAATGAAAATTCTATCATCATTTACTCAGCCTCAAGTTGTTCCAAACCTGTATGAATTTCTTTCTTCTGCTGAACACAAAAGAAGGTATTTTGAAGAATGTCGGAAACCAAACAGTTGAAGGACCCCATTGACTTCCATAGTGTTTTTTCAGTCAACTGTTTGATTACCCATTCTTCAAACTCTAGTGACTGACCTCACTGTCACTGTGAGGGTGTATCAGCTCAATGAGTCTTTGGATCAGCCTCTCTTCATTCAGCCACTGAAAACAGGACATGAAAATAAATAAAAACATTACACACAGATACGGTGTTTCATTTCATTTTGAGCATTTTTATATCCCAGGGATTTCTATTAAAACTAAAGATTACAGTTTTTACTTTTTGTTTTATGAAGGTGACATCAGATTACATTAAAAATATTTACCATGTCGTCTTCATTTCTATTTTTCTAATGACTTCTATGTACAGATTTTATTGTTTTTCCTTTCCCACATTTTAAATATAAATTCAATACAAATCCAAAATATGAATTATTCCAACTATGATAAGATATACAAGAACTAAAATAATCAAAAACGCTTTCAATATTATAAACACTACCATTCAAAGTTTTGGGTCAGTAGGATTTTTAGTTTTATTCATCAAGGACACATTAAATTGATAAAAATTAGACATTTATAAATGTTACAAATGATTTCTGTTGTTTTTTTGTTTTTTTTTTTATTTTTTTTTTTAAACTTTCAATTCATTAAAGAATCTTAAAATAAAATGCATCACAGTTCCATCAAAATAGCATAACTGTTTGCAACATTGATAATAATAAGAAATGTTTCTTGAGAAGCAAATCATAGAATGATTTAATGAGTTTATATTTCACAGAGCCAAAGTGTCCATTATAGAAATATCATGAAGCAGGTTGAGTGCACTCACACTAAGCACTTCCTGTCTGAGACAAACGGGCTCCACGTTGCTAATGAGACGCAGCACCAAATCCATCATGGCCGACGTGTCCATATGTTTCAACACTTGCCCTATAAAATCCTCTTTTTTCTTTAGGAAACCGATCATCTGATGAAAATTTAAGAGCAGGATAAAAAAAATTTATGCAAATACAAATCAAAAATGTTCAAATGAACAAAGAGATGCATGTTTGCGCACCTGCTCTGTCTTGCGGGCGATGAGGTTGCCAACAGTCTTACTGAAGAACGAGGCCAGTAGAGGGTTCAGTGGTGGCGTCTGCTCTAGGAAGTTATAGATCGTGTTCAGCAGAGACTCGTCTCCACCAACTTTATCGTTGATAAGGGACACGTCGCACGTCAACAACTCACATGCTACATTAGCATACCTGCATGAGAGACAAAAACAAACATATACGACTAGAGGATGACCAACACATCTTAAATAAATTCAATATATAAATGCAAATTTAATGGCAGCACATGAATAAATATTTACTCAATTCATTATAAAAATATTTAAGAATTGAAAATCAGTGTTGTTATGGTCAACTTAAACTATTATTAATTGTTTTCAGAAAATGAAATAAAGCTGAATTAAAAATATATACAAATATCAAAAACAAACTTAAACTTTGAAATGTTTGCCTTGGCAACTAAGTTGAAGTACTAAAATTACTAAAACTAAAATAAAAATACATTTAAGCTAAATGCAAAATACAAAAATAAAAACTGACAAAAAGCAGTAAACTAATAAAACAAACAAACTAAAAAAAGAAAAAAAGAATGTAAACTTAAAATATAAAAAAATGCTAATATACAAAATATTAATAAATACTGTAATAGCATATAATACTAAACTAATACTGGGACATTTATTATTCAGTCTGGTTAAAAAAAAAAAAAAAAACTCTTTTGCCTTCAGAACTGCCTTAATTCTACGTGGCATTGATTCAATGAGGTGCTGAAAGCATTCTTTAGAAATGTTGGCCCATATTGATAGGATAGCACCTTGCAGTTGATGGAGATTTGTGGGATGCACATCCAGGGCACGAAGCTCCCGTTCCACCACATCCCAAAGATGCTCTATTGGGTTGAGATCTGGTGACTGTGGGGGCCATTTTAGTACAGTGAACTCATTGTCATGTTCAAGAAACCAATTTGAAATGATTTGAGCTTTGTGACATGGTGCATTATCCTGCTGGAAGTAGCCATCAGAGAATGGGTACATGGTGGTCATAAAGGGATGGACATGGTCAGAAACAATGCTCAGGTAGGCCGTGGCATTTAAACGATGCCCAATTGGCACTAAGGGGCCTAAAGTGTGCCAAGAAAACATCCCCCACACCATTACACCACCACCACCAGCCTGCACAGTGGTAACAAGGCATGATGGATCCATGTACTCATTCTGTTTACGCCAAATTCTGACTCTACCATCTGACTCTACCATCCACCTCAAGGTTGTGTGTGTTGTGGCTTCACAAATGCTTTGCTGCATACCTCGGTTGTAATGAGTGGTTATTTCAGTCAAAGTTGCGCTTCTATCAGCTTGAATCAGGTCGGCTCATTCTCCTCTGACCTCTAGCATCAACAATGCATTTTCGCCCCCAGGACTGCCGCATACTGGATGTTTTTCCCTTTTCACACCATTCTTTGTAAACCCTAGAAATGGTTGTGTGTGAAAATCCCAGTAACTGAGCAGATTGTGAAATACTCAGACCAGCCCGTCTGGCACCAACAACCATGCCACGCTTAAAATTGCTTAAATTACCTTTCTTTCCCATTCTGACATTCAGTTTGGAGTTCAGGAGATTGTCTTGACCAGGACCACACCCCTAAATGCATTGACGCAACTGCCATGTGATTGGTTGATTAGATAATTGCATTAATGAGAAATTGAACAGGTGTTCCTAATAATCCTTTAGGTGATATATATATATATATATTTTATTTTTATTTTTTTTTTTTTATTTTTTTTGACTAATTTATTAAAATTGCCAAAAACAAGTTGATTAATTAATTATCTGATCATTTGTCTATCAAATATATGTACATCTGTAAATAAGCCTGTTATACATAATCTCTAATTAGCCAAATACGTGTCGTTTAATCAGCCTGTCTGAAAATTAAGATATCCAAATTCTGGTCAATTAATTGGACTGATCAACACTTTTTTTTCTCCATTGAAGACAAAGTTTCAAAACATTTTATTTAAAGCCAGGGTAGGTGATTCGTTCCAGAAATTGTTTTTGTTATGTTGGTTGAAAGTCTCTTCACATCCTGATAGCAATCACTAAGTTAAGTGGTCTAAATGTATTTATGTCTATATATTGTCTGTGGAAGGTGTAAGACCATAAAATGTTTGTCTAATCATTGCATTTGGTCTGAATGCAATGATACAATGGCCTACCTGCCTGTCAATGTATGCATTTCCATACCTCCGCACACCCTTCTCGCGCAGACATCACGTCATCAGTGAGTTTCATACTATGAAGAGTTATGCTATACAGATGTAAGTCACTGAGTACTGCAACTGAAACAGCAGCCACTTTTAGAGTTCCTCCTGAACCAAAACAAGCTTGTGCTGCATTCAAACCATAGCTACTGCAATTTGGAAGAGATGGAAACACATGACGTTATAATCGGAGTGATTTGTGATCAGGGGTTCGTTCTTCGTAGGTCGCTAACTCAGTTGATTGTTGACGATTTGTCATGATCTTGGGATTGTTTGGTTCTTCCGACGCTCATTCTGGACTTGTTGTTATAGCAACAGGTCCGTAAGCTTAAACCTGCTCGGGAGCAGGCTTATTTCATGTAAACAGGATTAGATTGCATCTTGAGGTGATAATTAAAATCTGTCCCAGCCACTGCTACTTTATTACAAGAGTTCATTACTGAACCTGGGGCAATAAAAAAATAAAAATAATAATAATATAAAAATGTATTTGAAAATAATATTATAATGTTGTGTATTATACTATAGACACATCCACGTGATTGAGAGATTTATTTGTGATGGAATAATTACTTTATAATTGTATTGGAGGTTTACACACATGTTGTACAGTTATTCGTAGCCCTACACTAATTTGAGTGATGATGGACATTATGGGAGTGGCTTAATGCAGTGCAGGAGATGCAGATAATTCGATTTTGGCCCTTAAGAAACTTTAATACTGTCATGTAACAAATCTGCTTCAAATTAAAATAAAAAATTAAATTACAACATTGAAATAAAAATGTAAAGGGTGTACAAATACTATAAAATAGTAAATACAAATAATTGGGAATCATGTTCATCAAAACAGTGCACATTTCATTTATCTATAATAACTTTTATGTTGGTTTGATCGTTTGGCTGTTTCCTTATAAAGATCCAGAAGTTTGTGTTTCTTCTTTTTTTAATTTGTCAAGTTTTTTTGCCTGGTGGCTTTTTTAATTATATGATGTCATTACGTTGTCTTGACTCCAGCCAATCGCTGCATTGCTGATCGTGGTTTTGAGTATCGATGCATCTGCTCTCTTCAGTGAACACAAGAACGTGCAGTAATCTTAGATAACTTAATCCAGATATTTTAATCCAATCCGCAAATTTGTTTGAAGAGCCAAATTAGCCAGAGATCAGTTATCACGATTAAAAGATCTGGGATCTGTCAAATCATCTCAGATGTATTAAGCGAGGTATGAAGAACAGAGCCCAGTGCTCTTTCATTTGTTTATGTTCAATATTATTTAATTATTTTCAACTTCCTGGTTTAAATTTGTCTTCATGTCAATGTCACAGGTTGTGACGTTTTCTTGTACTATAGTACGGCGATAACTCATCAGTGTTTCATAATTGTTCATGAGACTGCGTGTCTTTATCCTATGAGAAGACGCGTTGCTTAATTCATGACAGCACGCATTGATAGGCATTTTCCTCTAACTGGCGGTTCAAACAGTGAGATCGCATACAGTAAGTGATAGATGCATTAATGGATAAAAAACTATTGTTCCCTTTCAGTCAGTCATGTTCGACATACGTCGGATGTCACAGACGAATTGGGATCACTTCAGGGAGCCCCTATCAGCTTTGAGATATAGAGAACCGGCCAATGAGAATTGGCGTGCGAGATTTGCATCTTGCGCTCTGCCCCGCACCGCGGGTATAAAGCGGAAGCAAAACGCTGCGCACATTTGTCATTCACTTTGGAGCCGAACGGCGTTGATGAAGCAACAAAACTATGCTACACTCAGCAAGAGAGAGAGAGAGAGAGAGAGAGAGAGAGAGAGAGAGAGAGAGAGAGAGAGAGAGAGAGAGAGAGAGAGAGAGAGAGAGAGAGAGAGAGAGAGAGAGAGAGAGAGAGAGAGAGAGAGAGAGAGAGAGCTCATCAGAGGATCGTTCTTGTGCTGGTCAGACGGCACAAAACAGTGCGACAGTGTGCTCACTGCTGCAGAGAAGAAAACCAACTGCTGTTCTCACAGCAAACAGTTGTGCATATTTCACTGTTGGTTCGTGAGGGCGTTTTCCTGTGAGAGCAGATACAGGCTGCACCTGTATTCTGGCGCGGTCTTCCCTGGGTGCTTCAGCACTAAAAGATTCAAGAGATTCAAGATTCAAGAGTTTTATTTGTCACATACACAGTTATATACAGAATATACAACCGGCAGTGAAATGTAAACAGGTCCGCTCCATGGACAGTGCAAATTCACAGTTAAAAACACAAGGAAGAAATTATAATAGAAATAGGATATAAAAAAAGTACTATCTATATATATATATATATGTCTATATCTGTAGAATTATAAATAATCAAGTCAAGAGAAAAAAAGGTAACAAATAAGGATAAAGTGGAATAAAATAATTGAAGTAGACTTTGCAGTGAGTAAACTGTAGACTTATAAATATGTGGTTAACAAATGTATAAAGAGTATAATGTGCAAACAGGTTTATAACAGGTTGTTACACAGTAACAACGAGAACAGAAAGTGCAGTGCAATGTCAGTGTATCGATGTTTATCCTGGACGTGAAGTCACGTGATGTTAAGTGACTGAGTTCAGGAGTCTGATGGCCTGGGGAAGAAGCTCCTCCTGAGTCTCTCAGTTTTGGCCATCAGGCTTCGGAAGCGCTTACCAGATGGTAGCAGCGTGAAATGAGGGTTTGCAGGGTGATTAGAGTCCTTGATGATCTTGGTAGCTCTACCTTTGCAGCGTTTGGTGTAGACGTCCTGCAGAGACGGAGAGCTGACCCTGAGATACGCTCGGATAAGCGCACTACTCTTTGCAGGGCTTTGCGGTCATGGCTGGTGCTGTTCCCATACCACGCTGTGATGCACTGAGTTAAAACACTTTCTATCGCCCCTAAATAGAAAGTTTTCAGGATAGCTGGTGAAACCCTGAATTTCCTCAGCTGGCGCAGGTGGTACAGTCTTTGCCTGGCTTTTTCACCTGTGTCTGAATGTGAGCAGTCCAGGTCAGGTCCTCTGAGATGTTTACTCCCAGGTACTTGAAGCTGCTCACTCTCTCTACTGGTGACCCGCTGATCATGAGGGGGGAGTATGTCCGTTGCTGTCTCTTCCTGAAGTCCACAATCATTTCTTTGGTCTTGCCAACATTCAGAGAGAGACAGTTGTCCTGGCACCATGATGTTAGATGCTCCACCTCGTCCAAGTATGCCGTCTCATTGTTGTTGGAAATGAGGCCCAGGACAACAGTATCATCAGCAAATTTGATGATAGAGGTGGAGCTGTGTGTGGACAAACAGTCATGCGTGTAGAGAGAGTAGAGCAGGGGGCTCAGGACACAGCCCTGTGGAGCTCCCACACTCAGGGTGATGGAGGTGGAGGTGGACTGGCCTAGAGCGTTTCCTCACAAAAAGAGCAACACTGGTATGACACTGCGTCTTTTTCAAGATGTCATTCCATCCGTGCGTTACTGGATGTGGTCGTTCCCCGTCACCTGCTGATGGTCACAATCACTGTATCACGTGCCTGGGCATTCAGCACGCTGAGGCCGCCTCCAACTGGCATGGTGACCCGCGTCTCCCGTCCAAGGCCTGCAAGTTCTCTTCCAGTCTGACTGCGAAGGTTTACAGGTCTTGTGACCAGGCTGCATCCGCCTTGCATGCCATGGCGTTGCTCCAGGTACACCAGGCCCAGGCACTCATGGACATGCACGAGGGTAGCCCTGGCCCAGAGCTCCGGATGGCGACAGACCTTGCCCTCCGGGCAATGAAAATCACCGCCCGTTCCATTGGCCAGGCGATGTCCACTCTGGTGGTCCAGGAACGGCATCTCTCAACCTGGCCAACATGAGGGAGACCAATAAATAATGGTTCCTGGACTCCCCCATCTCCCTGGCCGGGTTGTTCGGCGACGCGGTCGAGAGCATTGCCCAGCAGTTTTCGGCCACCCAAAAGCAGACTGCCTCCACCCCGCCACTGGCTGCAGTGCCTCCGCCTGCTCGTCGCCGAGGACGTCTGTCCGCCGCCGCCCCAGTGGGGAGGCACACAAGTGGCCCACAGATGTACCCCCAGCGGAAGCAGGTAAGTGTTGCACAGCACACTCAGACCCCACTTCGGGCCGCTACCATGCCATCCAAGTCGGGTCCCTGCATGCCGCCTCGCTGCCCCGCTGCGGGTACATCTGTGGTGCCGTTGGTCCTGCTTGCACGGTCTCTGGGAGCCTGGCTAGCGCTTCCCAGCCCGTCTCGCTGGCTCATCCGTACCATAAGACTCGGCTACGCGATTCAGTTCACCTCCATGTCGAAGGAGAATGCCCCTGTGCTCCAGGCGGAGATCGCAGTCCTACTGGCGAAGGTCGCGATAGAGCCGGTCCCTCCAGCCGATATGAAGACCGGCTTCTACAGTGCGTACTTCATTGTACCCAAGAAAGGCAGCGGGTTATGGCCGATCTTGGATCTGCGATTTTTGAACCGGTCCCTTCACAGGCTGGCGTTCAGAATGCTAACACAGAAACGCATTTTCAGGTGCATCCGTCCACAAGATTGGTTTGCAGCGATTGACCTGAAGGACGCGTACTTTCATATCTCGATTCTCCCTTGACACAGACCGTTCCTACGCTTTGCATTCGCCGGAGGAGCATATCAGTACAAAGTCCTACCATTCGGGCTGTCCCTGTCGCCCTGTGTCTTCACGAAAGTCACGGAGGTGGCCATTGCTCTCATGAGAGAGCGTGGTGTTCACATTCTCAACTATCTCAACGACTGGCTGATCCTTGCCCAGTTGCGGGAGCAGTTGTGCGAACACAGGGACATGGTGCTCAGGCACCTCAGCCAGTTGGGGGTTTGGGTCAACTGGGAAAAGAGCAAACTCTGCCCTATGCAGTGGATCACTTTTCTCGGGATGGAGCTGGATTCGGTCACCCTGATAGCGTGCCTCACAGAGGAGCGCCTCCAGTCAGTGTTGAACTGCTTGAATTCGTTCAAATGCAGGACAGCGGCACCACGGAAACATTTTAATTTTCAGGGCATATGGCATCAACAGCCGCAGTGATGCCACTCGGATTGCTTCATATGAGACCGCTTCAATGCTGGCTACACGACTGAGTCCCAAGATGGGCGTGGCACAGTGGGTCCCTCCGTGTCTCAGTAACACAGAGGTGCTGCCAAACCTTCAGCCCGTGGTCGGACCCTTTATTTCTACAGGCAGGAGTGCCTCTAGAACAAGTGTCCAGGCATGCTGTTGTCTCCACGGATGCCTCATCCACCAGCTGGGGTGCCACGTACAACGGGCTTGCAGTTTCGGGTCTGTGGACCGGGCCTCAACTGCAATGGTATATCAATTGCCTTGAGTTGTTACCAGTTCGTCTTGTGCTGGGTCGCTTCAAAACGCCGCTACTAGGCAAGCACGTTCTGGTCCATATGGATAAAAACACTGCGGCCGTTGCGTACATCAACAAACAGGATGGCCTACGCTCCCGTCGCATGTCACAACTCATCTGCCATCTCCTCTTATGGAGTCAGAAGCATCTGAGGTCGCTTCATGCCATTCACATTCCGAGGCTGCTCAATCATGTGGCCAACGAGCTCTCACGACAGCCAGTGCTCCCAGGAGAGTGGAGACTCCATCCCCAGGTGGTCCAGCTGATCTGGAGTTGCTTTGGGACCGCACAGGTAGACCTGTTTGCCGCCCCAGACACGACCCACTGCCAGTTGTTCTATTCCCTGACTGAGGGGACCCTCGGCTCGGATGCCCTGGCACACAGCTGGCCCCGGGGCCTACGCAAGTATGTGTTTCCCCCAGTGAGCCTTCTAGCACAGACACTGTGCAAGGTCAGGGAGGACGAGGAGCAAGTCCTGTTGGTCACTCTGTATTGGCCCATCCAGACTTGGTTCCCAGAACTCTGTGGCACCCGAGTCCGGACCTCTTGAAACTCCATGTCTGGTCCCTGGACGGGACGCAGAGGTTCTAGGTGGCCTACCACAGGCTGTGGTAGACACCATCACTTCCGCTAGAGCTCCCCTCTACGAGGCGCCTCTATGCGTTGAAGTGGAACCTGTTCGTCGAACGGTGTTCTTCTTGCCGAGAAGACCCCCAAAGATGTTCTATCAGTTCTGTGCTTTCCTTCCTACAAGACAGGTTGGAGCGAAGGCTGTCTCCCTCCACCCTTAAAGTTTATGTTGCTGCTATCGCCGCTAATCATGATTTGGTAGGTGGAAAGTCCTTAGGGAAGCACGATCTGATCATCGGGTTCCTGAGGGGGGCAAGGAGACTAAATCTGCCTCGTCCTCCCTCTATACCCTCTTGAGACCTGTGTCTGGTGCTGACCGCACTACAGAGACCTCCCTTTGAGCCTTTGCAGTCAGCTGAGTTAAAAATTCTGTCTCTGAAGACAGTATTCCTGACTGCATTGGCCTCCATCAAGAGGGTAGGGGACCTGCAGGCATTTTCAGTCGACGAATCGTGCCTGGAATTCGGGGCTGGTAACTCTCATGTAATCCTGAGACCCCGGCCCGGATATGTGCCCAAGGTTCCCACCACTCCCTTCCGGGACAAGGTGGTGAGCCTGCAATCTCTGCCTTCAGAGGAGGCAGACCCAGCCCTAGCTTTTCTCTGTCCCGTTCACACCCTGCAGACTTACGTGGACAGAACGCAAAGCTTCAGGACCTCAGAGCAGCTCTTCGTCTGTTACGGAGGCCAGCAGAAGGGAAAGGCTGTCTCCAAGCAGAGGATGGCCCACTGGATTGTGGATACCATCGTCTTGGCGTATGAAACCCAAGACGTGCCCTGCCCGCTCGGGTTAAGAGCCCACTCCACTAGGGGTGTAGCTTCTTCCTGGGTGCTGTCTCGTGGCCCCTTGCTGACAGATATTTGTAGAGCTGCGGGCTGGGTGACACCCAACAAGTTCGCAAGACTCTATAGCCTACGTGTAGAGCTGGTATCTTCCTGTGTGCTCACTTCACATAGTCAGTAACACCGAAGTGGCCGTTCTAAGTGTCAGCTTGCTGCGCCATTCCCTTCCCCATGGAACGGATACGTGCGCTTATATGCTCCAGTCGATTTCCCCAGAATGGCGAACCCTGTCGAGTCCTCCCCAACCAGCGGCAGTCGGATGTGGCGGAGCATCCGATACCAGGTCTAACACTCGTATGCATTGGTGGAACTTGTGTTAGGCTGGGTTCCATATGTTGTGACCCCCACGGCGGTCCCATATGTGTATTCTCCAGACAAACGTGACCGACTGAAAGGTAATGTCTCAGTTACGTATGGTAACCCTTGTTCCCTGAAGGAGGGAACGGAGACGTACGTCCCGTCACCACAGTTGCTGTACCATCACTGCATGGCCGAGTCACTAGTTCGACTCCTCAGTGAAAACCAAATGTGCACAGCATTTTGCTTCCGCTTTATACCCATGGTGCGGGTGGGGTGGAGCGTGAGATGCAAATCTCGCACGCCAATTCTCATTGGCCGGTTCTCTATATCTCGAAGCTGATAGGGGCTCCCTGAAGTGATCCTAATTCGTCGGTGACATCCAACGTACGTCTCCGTTCCCTCCTTCAGGGAACGAGGGTTACCATACATAACCGAGACGTCTTTTTCCCGCTTTGTATGAGTGTCGGCGTTGCCTACGTTCTCTTCACTAGATCTTCACACAAACGTGATTCATCCACACTGTGAGTGTCATTTACATGGTCGCTCTTTGCGGCCATTTAACTGACCGGCATATAAAACTCCACAAAATAAGCCTCAAAAGTTATCAAAGTTATGCAAGTTATGTTCATATATATTTTCGACGCAGAGAACAAATTGCAAATGGCTGTGCATTTAATTGTGCATTGAATTACAGCTGTCACAGGATATATGTATTTGTGTAACGGTGAGCTTACAAATCCATGTGTATATTGTGTTGCATGTAACTTAATGTTAATTTGCAGCATGCATTTGTGGGAAGCTTTGATGCTTTTAATGAGAGCGGAATAAAATTGTCTGTATCAGAAGCAGTTGATGTGCTGTCAGTCTCCCCTCGTCCCCCTCCACTCCACCGCTAAACCACGCCCACTTTTATAGTATTTTTCAAAACTGTGGTGAGAACTGACTGCTGCTGAAGGGGGTTTCATGAGCCTTTAAGAGGTGCTCAGAAAGTGTTAATAATGCAGACCATCTTTTCACTCACTTGTAGCGCAGTTTCTCCTCCCGGTCAGTAGGGGGCTCGTGCGTGATGAGGTCGAGAAGCTCCAGCATGCTGCTGTCCCGAGTGAGGAAGAGGAGGAGGCGCTGATTCTGGGCCTTGCACTCCTGCAGCACATCTTCTTCATCCAGCAGCTCCTGTAGAGTCACATCCTCCTTCTCCAAGAGCTTCTCAACCTGAGATGAGTTGTGGAGGTCGAACTTCCAGAACATGACTGCAGCCTATAGAAGAAACAGAGAGTGCCTGAGACAGACAGAGAGAGGCTGTTTGTTACTCAAGCATATCAGAGAGTAAGAAAGCAAGCTGATGTGATGTTTTAAAGGGTTTGCTGGCCACTGACTAACTCTTTGTTAGTCAAAATAGAAAATCCATAATGCACCAGACCAGATCACTGTATAAATGATGCATAGTAAAATCCAGAGCAGGTGCAGCACGTACAACAACTATTAAACATTAGAGAGTCAGCTGTAATTACACTCTTGAAGAGCAATTGCATCAGTCAATTAAAGACTATTAGCTGATCTAATTTCATTTGGGTTGGACTGTCCCTGTACCACACTGAATCTTACATTGGTTAAAATTATATAAAGATGCACAAATCATAATTTTTCATGGCTGATTGCAATTTTTTACAAAGCAAATTGGCCAATTCTGATACCAGTTGCCAAATATTTTTTTTTTCTTTAAGTAAATGTATATGTTGCTTATTTTTTTCTATTACAGGCAAAACTGGCCTTTAACAAAAAATATCTGTAGCCATTTGAAATTAGAGGCAACCACTACAAAACACTATCCAAACAAAGACGCTACACACATGAATGATTGGAAATGCAAATTCCCTCTCTGACAGTAGGTGGCGCTTATGGAACAGCAATGATTTTGTTTTCCTTGAAAAGAAAATGCCATTGAAACTTTTCAGATGCCTTCAGAGATACATTCATATAAACCCCAAAACTAATTCGTTATATTTATAGTTTTTCTTCCTATTTTTCATGCATCACAAACACAAAGCTTGTTGTGCATGGTCTAACATTTTCTCTGCCGCATTCTCCTCTTTGCGTCTGTTTTCGGTGTGTCCCGTCTCTGGGCTGTGATAACGTCCGGTTTACAGACTTAGTAATAGAATTATAGAGAGAATGCCACAACAGAAAATCTGAAAAACCTCAGTGTTTCAAACTGGATGACCACAAACAGTATTTTAGGCCAAACAGAGGGGAAAAACTGAAAGTAGTAATTAAATAATTAAAAATTATTTTAATAATTAAATATAAAAAAAATTTTAAATGCCGTTCTGCCCAACTCCCTGCCTAAAGCAAAATGCTTTCATGTACAGGTAAGAAAGTTGTTGCCATAGTGTTCCATTTTTACCATAATGCTATGGTAACTCATTCTAATAACTGAATGCTGTTTAAACAGTAGACATAATATGATACAAATTTCAATGATAAACCTACCTCTTACAATAACTGTTCTGTTAATAACCCTCTGTCGATCCGACTGTGTGGGCGGGGATACAAAAAAGCTTAAGTATAAGCTGTAGTTTTCATGAAAGCCCTGGAGCGCTCAAATGTCTTTTGCTGACAAATAAACTTGAATTTCTTGGTCCAGGTAACGAGTATAGAACGAGTAAACATTGTTAATTTACATATACTACCAGCACTGTAACAATTCAAAGCAGTTTGAAAATTGGCAAAGTTACACTTTAAGCCAAGGGTCTTCAGACTGGGGTCAGCAGCAGTACTACACAGTTAGTATTAATTATTAGTAGTAGTGATTAATGTTTGATCACAAATAACTTAAATTTAAAACATCACAAAGTCAAATTTAAATATAAGCACTCTGAAATAACAGCAAGAGCACCCTCAGTTGATACTGTAATATTATAACATTATCGGCTAAACAGATTTGTCAAACACTCCATTGCATTTTTGAGTTTACACTCTGGAGAACACAAAATGTTCAGTGGTGAGAAATGTAGACAATCACAGACATGTTTGTTGATCTCTTGAACACAACGACCAATCAGACATAAAAATTAGAATCAGTCACCGCTCAAAACACCAGAGTTTTTGTTCAGTGATGAGTTTTGCTCACTCTCGCAAATCCTCTCATTAACAAAGAAAGACACGAAGTAAGTAAGAGATTCATTATGCAGTGTGTGTAGACAACTTTATTGATTTTAATGGAACGTTGTGAGATCGCGAACTGAGATAAGTGACAGCATTTTAGTGATTGTAATGGGAGCGTGCTTTCGAGGCTATACAGCTATAATCCACTGAATAAAAGTATTGTTTTTCATGCTGCTAAGAGGACCGATGGCCAACGGAATGCTGCAACGTTTTGGAAGTGACATCTTCCTATAAATGCAGGATTTAGTCTCAAGATTGTGATTCACATAGTGATACTAGCACAGGACAAAAATATGGCATGTCAAAATAGATACACGCAATGTAGGCTAAATACAGACTAATAGATTACTAGAAAAAATATTCATATCGATACATTTTTTTATTCCATTCCAATTATTTGTAAAAGTAATGATCTTAAATGTCTCAGTGTACATTGCTATTCTTGTTTTGATGGAACTGTTGCTTACATATTTACATCTGCACTTCTCACTAATTCTTATCTGATTCTTAATTGTTCATCTCACAGTAAAAATGTAATGTTAAGTTTTAATAAACTTGTAGCTAAAGTTCAGGTAAATGTTTAATTGTCCATCTGATTAATACGATAAAAATGTATGACAAATCCATTAAAATAATTTACAACTATAAACAACTAATGAATTGTGATTTTTAGTCGCAACATATTATTTATTATGATTCACAAATCTCAATTTTAACAATGAAAAGTAATACATACAGTGATGCATGTGCAACAACAATAATGTGCATAGTTCTGATCTACTCTTAATCATATTTTCTATTAATATTGAAGGCTATATGCAGCTCTGTTTGACACATTTTGTATTGGGGTCCTTGCTCCATATCTCTATCGCCTAAGGGGTCCTTGCCCTGAAAAACATTGAAGAACCCTACTTTAAGCAGTAAATTACCTTCAGGGAGATGGTGCGTTTCCTTGGTTGGAATGCAGAGACCAGTTTACACACATTGGTTTCCTAGATTGAGTGGTCAGTGGTCAAATAACCCATCCATCCACAAAGGCTGCCTTACATTACCTGTAGGGACAAAGACAAGGCATCAAGAAATGACTAAGACCAGTGAGGAAAACAATGATGAGTGGTGATGCCATGCACGTTTAAATTAAGCCACATCACGTAAACACACATGAAGGTGTTCACACACCTACAGATAACAGCATGTTCCATTTTAGTCTTTTAATGGGATTATTCAGCATATGCAGCGGACATGAGGTCAGTCGCTAGCCTAAATCACATCATACAGTCTAATAGACCATTACTGCACTACATCTATTACAACACACATTTATATAGAGCATTTTTTAGACTTTTTCCAGCACTTGACAAGTCACATATTTCTAGAAAGAAAGACTAGATAGATAGATAGATAGATAGATAGATAGATAGATAGATAGATAGATAGATAGATAGATAGATAGATAGATAGATAGATAGATGTTGATGTCTGAATCTATAAATGTATTTACTGTGTAAAATTGCGGTTGTGTAAAATGAGGTTTAACATTATTAACATCAGTCAGCAAATACTAATTGAAATCGTGTGTTTGGTGAAAGCGAAAAGATCATCATGTGTGTGATCAAATCATACAGTCCACTCACACACACACACACACACACACACACACACACACACACACTTCACGCCCACGCGTACGTCTGTGACAGGGCAACGGGCATTCAATGACAATCTGCCGACTGTACGACAACCATGTTATTTTTCACTAATATGTCTTCAAAATGCGTCTTTATCTTAACGAGAAATCACATCCCTCGTTCAAGATCAATGTCAGTCAGACACACACACAGCGGCCTCGCTCAATGTCACTGCCCGTGATCCACCAATCAAAACGCGGAAGCGAGACTCGAAACACCAATCAGAACGCTAAGAATTTGCATGCCCGTTTACTGGATGTAGCAAAGCATTACAAATGCTTCCACTGCCAAAACCCTTTAAATCGTATTAAAACTCATTTGCATAAACAAAGGTAAACATACTCAGGATCCCAAGAAGCATGTCAAGGCAATATTACCACGTACAGCTATCTTCTATTTGATCTCAGAATATATGATGACTGTAATATGAGCATATACTTCAAGGTGAAAGGCATTTCTGTTTAACATAGTCATTGTATAACGTTATTTAATAATTGCTCATAGGTCACGTGAGTCCATATGCAGGTCATAAACGTATCTATACTGTTCATCAGAGACGATCGACTAGCATATAGACGCACAGAAATAGTAAACAAGATTACTGTGAACAAATAAACTGCTGTGAACTTACCAGAAACACTTTGAGATGTCAGACAAACAAACAGCAATCTGTGATCAGACCTGTTCTGTAGGGTGTCAGAGGGGAGATGTGATATTTTGTTTACGATGCATCGTCCTGCATCCATAGATCCCCCAACGTCCTACTACCCCCTTCAGCAGCCCTGCTTCAGCACTGGCCCCTTCAGAGCTTTAAACTGTTAGCAGAAAAAAGATTTTGACATTATTTCTCTAGTCAAAATGGCCGACCGGGAGACGCGAACGCGCACGCTGTGCGTGAACGCGCTTGGGCGGTCGGTTCGATTTTGTGAAGAGCGAAACACTCCTCTTCCTCACAGAAAATGTCATATTCACAAAGCCAGAACCATTCGCTGTAAACCCAATTTTAGAACGTTATCCTCTGATATAAGGTCCCTTTTACTTCCTTTAAGAAAATGCCAAAACCTTTGACCTCAAATGTTTCGAAAACGTATAAAATCATTGAGTCTGCTGTAAGGAACCTTTGATTTTCATATTGACAAAATGTAATATTGTGTTGATTTGTGTAACCTAATACATATAACCTCTTGTGATGATGTCCGTATGATTTTTTTTCTTTTTTCTTTTTTTTTACTGTTTATATCCGTAACCTTTCATTTGCAATAATAATAAAAAATTAAAAACACTTATTAATGAAGAAAATATATCCTTCATTATTTATAATATATATATATATATATATATATATATATATATATATATATATATATATATATATATATATATATATATATATATATATATATATATATAATGTTGTACATCATATATACAACGTGTATATATACACACACAAAAAATTATTTTACTTTTTTGTAAAAAGGTTTACCTGAATACTTTGTATATGACCACTGTATTAAAATATAGGCACAAAATAGGAATTTTATTATTAGTAATTAATAACTGAATTTGTGATTTTCTAAAGACAAAATAGACCTTTAAACATAAAAGCAGACTAGTGCATACAGTACAGTATAATCAAAACTTTATTTGAGGTTTTAGGGCGAGGCATAATATATAAAAGCAAATAATAGGGCTGGTCCATTCCGAGATTTTTGGAATTGATTCCGACTCCTGGTTCTGGAATCGATACATTTCAATAACTGATTGATTTTAAATTGCAATTATGGATGTTCCTTAAATGGCCTATAGTCTATAGCCTATAGCCTATAGTAGATGTGATTTAATAAATACATTTTAAAAAGCACATGTGCATTTATTGCATGGTTAGAACTAGGCTACATGACATGTCAAAAATGCATGTGCACAGTTCAGTTAAATGACTAAGTTTACTTTAGTGTCTTTGCACAGAACGTACAAGGCAACCTGTTCACTGAAATGACCACAATATTAACAACGACGACATAAGAGTGCGCGGCTTATGGTGCCTTCACGTGCTCTCGGAATTATTGTAAATACGAGTTTCCTAGTTGGAAAAATTGAAAATGAACGCCCTCCCTTTTCGAAGCTTGAATGCGATGAGCTCGTAATCACGGATTCACAAGTGGGAATTATCAAATTTCCGATAGCACGTGACGGCAGCATAATTTATCAGATGCACAAGGAAGTTGCGTTCGTTACTATAGCAACAGTAGGCTCGCTCGGGTTCTAGGCGCCTCTCTTTCAGAATTATCATTGGATTATAGAAAGAAAAGAAAAAGCAGCATTTTACTTACAATGAAAATAAGACCCTAACATCTGCTATTGTAGACCAAGTAGCGCTCAAAACCTGCCATTGTGGACACCATAACAGTTTCACGATTTAACCTAAATCATGGAGTTTTTGGGTGCAAAATGTAATAAACTTGTCCAAGAAGCAGGACTCTCACAGAAGGAAACAATGACAATACATACCATTAAGTGAATGAAATGTAGGCTAATAATCAGCAATATTACCAAAATAACCGTTAACTGGTTGAAACGAACTGTCCAAAAGAACCTTTTGAAGAAACTAAAAGCGAGAGAGAAAATAACGATGAACTCTGTTGAACTGAAAAGGATCGATGGAATCGACTCTCAATTCCTAACGCCTTGGAATCGATTCCCAGTTGGCTCACTGCCTGGCGCGCTCGTTATATACAACAACTATTCAGTGCTTTCATTCAACCGCATGTTTATTTTAGGTTTCAGTCATACATTTATTAAATACACATAAGTAGCAGCAAAACCAATACATTTAGAGTTTGTAAAATACACACTGATGTCTATAAAAGCAGCAACAATAAACCTTTCCATTTTACGTAGACAACCAGTTTTATTCATATCAGATAGGCCTACACAATGTGTAGCTCAAATTACGTGATCGTTATAAAGGTGATTAAACAATAAAACACAATCACTGTAATAACTCGCGAGAGACAGATCTGTTCAAAATGGTTCTTTTACTCAGGGAAATCAGCAGCAAGCAGTACACTTGATAGCATCACAGGTGGATTACATTATGCACGCCTAACAAGTTCTTCTTTGCTGCTTTTACGCCAAGTCGAACAGTATTAGATTGCCCCCTACGGGAGCTCACTCTATAACAGCCCATGTTTGACAATCGAAATATCAGATGTCATGCTATAAATTTGTGAATATTTTTTATTTAAAAAAGGAGAAATGAAATAAAAGCAGACCATCAGGGCTTTTCAGACTAAAGGGGTCCTCCAGAAGGTTAAGTGGTCCCCAGAAAATTTCAGTGAATAAAAAGACAAAGCAAAAAGGGATAAAGTCTACCAAACATTCTAATTGTTTCATTTCTAAATGTGTCTCTCCTTTCTTGCCGTATACATACTTTCCAGAGTTGTGTATGCTTTGCATCTATGGTGAGTTTTTCTCACTATAGTCCCCTTTATCTTGCTCACTGGGGTTGTAAAGCAGTATTCTTAACGCAGTACGTAAGCTGCTTACATACATTTATGGTAAAAGTTGCTTATACAAATCATTTTTAATTGAAAAAGTTCTTCTTCAGGTTTATACATCCAACACGGTCAATTTAAGTTTGGAAACAATATGTTGTATTTATAATGTCACACTTACTATTGTTGGGGACAACAGTTCAGGACCCAAGACCAGATGCGAGGAATGAAGACCAAGGGTCAGGGGTGCGATTAATTAAAGAAAAATGTACTGAAGAATAGTTTGCAGTTTCCTCAGCAGAAGCCAGCTTCAAGTCTCACAGGGTGTTCGTAGGCCGCGCTCTCTCTCCGTGCATACAATTTATCAACAATTATACTCTTTTCAAGCTACGATAGGCAGAAGCATATCTCCATCTGTTGACGCTGGAACCCTGGAATTAGGCCTGTTGTGACCTTCAGTTTTTTTCTTCTTAAATTTTTGCTTTAGCTTTTATTAATTTTATTTTAGTACATCAAGTTAAACTGCATTAAAATGATAAATGTTTCTTTGACAACTAGCTGAAATACAGTATTTATTTTGTTTCGGTTGTTTTATTTTTTATGGTTTCGTTTTTAGATTTATTAATTTAATAATATAAATAATCATAAAATAAATAAATAATAATAAATAAATAAAAAACACAGTGGGGACACCCGTACTTGCATGATCAAATATAGATGTATGACACATGATATGAATGCAAATTCTCTGTTTATTTGGTTATTATACTATTTTAAAATCCAATCAGTCGTATTACCCAGAATGCTTTGCTGCTTATGCAAACACACAGTGTTGATATTGGCGCACGTAATGATTATGAATACTAAGCAGAAAAGTGGACAAAGATGCTTTCGTTTTTGTGAAGTTAGTTTAACCCTTTTGCACATTCTATCACACCGGTGTGATCAGTCTTGGCTGGTCTGTGGTGCGATCACAACAGGACTGTAGCGACTGAGACAAATCACACACAATTATTTGCCCAATTTAACAAGTCAATCTTTAGAACTCACTCTGAAGGTCGATGTACTCATCCCTCCAAAAGCCCCATAAGAGCAAGGAAGACGCCTCTGGTTACAGGACACATAAGAACTGACAAGGTTTACAACGAAAGAATGTGCAGAGAGCTGTAAAACTCAATTCTTTTTACAAATAAACCATCTTAAATCCTTATAGCCTATACGTAACCACTTGAGAAATATATAAACATATATCCATCTCATGAGTCATCTTATTGTGTCTCTGTTTGATTTATGTTTCAGAATTGCTTACTACGGTTAACGAAAATCATGTGTATGGCATGTTTGGTGTCTACGAAGTTGTAATTTAAAGATCTGAATGATTGTATATATGATATGCCAATACCTGTGCAACATATATTACAAAAATCCTTAATAGTTCCTTCATCAGCAACCAATCTGCAAACGAGCTGCTTTAGACAAAGGATCGTACAACTTTCCCCCTAAAAGCCTGAATAGGATTGGCTCTCTGACCGAAGAGGTGGTGACCACTTGCAGACCTTTAAAAAATCACACAAATGTGTGTGTGTGAGACAGGAAACCCGATGCCACCACATGGCCGGGGGGCCAGCAGGCCCAACACCTTAAAGCATGTGCAACTTCCTCAACCTCAACGGAGTCTAAACAACCATGCAAGCTCATCATGTCTTCTTCAGTCAACGCAGAAGAAATCGATTGCAACACCTTCGGACCGAACTATCAAGACTTTCTCCTGCGATTTCACCTCGGTCGCTCTTCTACAGCTCAGGCTAAAGGAGCTTATCAATGATGATGGTTCCTCCCAGGTTTTAGACTCTTTCCATAACTTCATCCACCTGTTCTGACCCGCTTCTTCCAACCACTTTAACTTAGTCTCTTACCATGTATGTGTGATGTGTGTTTTATGTTAGTTTTAGTCTTGTCCATGATTTAGTTAATAAAATTTGTGCACAATATATGTTTGGTCCTGACTCCCTGCCTGCAAACAAATTGTCGATCTTGTAATGCCCTCTAAGCGCTTATGTAAATACAAAGAAAGAACTATTTTTCTGTGGCCAATCAAAAATATCATTTTCTTAGAAGTAATTAATAATCAATACTGAGCATTCACAGGATGAACTGATTGATTGATTGTAATGTTAATGTAGCCACGTCAAGTTAATCTCAACTGATTCAAATATTCATAATTAATCATAATTATCATTAATAATCATAAGGAGTTATGAATAATTATTAATATTTCCCCTCTGAGCTAATTCGCTACAGTACGATTAGACTGGTCAGTGCATCACGTGATCAACTGCTAAATTTCGCGCGTTATAACACAAATAAATCAAATATAGACAGAAATCACTGTTTCATGTCCAAAAAGACATGATTGTTTATCAATCACACTGTGGCGCAGGAGAGCAAGCGAGCGCGCGCACTGTGCTCAGGCACGCGCTGGAGTCACTGACGCGGCGGCGCGCACGTGACGTCACGCAGTCGGCTTTTCTCTCTCTCCGCTCCTCCTCGCGCAGCTGCTACACCGGTCTGCAGACATGGCGAACGTCGCAGACACTAAACTCTACGACATCCTCGGAGTATCTCCGTCAACCAGCGAAAACGAGCTTAAAAAGGTTAGAGACAGTCCTTTCCGCCCCGCGCATCGTATCATAACAAAACCAAAGATGCGCGTGATGTGGGATGCTGCATGTTGGGGGAGCAGCCACTGGTGTGTTTTGCAGGTCGCGTGCTGCTAAGATCCTCCAGTGTGGCCTTTTTTTTGGATCTGGAAATAATTTGGGGAAGGATGTGAAAGATACACGTTCAGATGTGTAGTTTGTTTACTGTGTGTGAGCATCGGCCAGGTGCTGCAGACAGCTGAAGGTGCTTCTTGCAGTTCAAGAGCTAGTGGAAGGAGATGCTTAGCTTACCAGCTGCCGCGCTGAACATGAGCTGGTATTTGAATATGCAGTGAGCTAGAGATGGTTAATGCAACGTATGTGAATGTCTTGTTTTGGGTATTTTTAATAGAAATCCTCGTGTTTGCGTTCAGTTCTTTGTTAGAAGGTGAACGGGCTCTGGCCTTGCTGCCCAAGTTGCCTGGGTGTTATGTTGGCGTTTTGTTGTTGTTAGATTGGGTCCACACAAAGGATTTCAGAAAGCATAGCAACACCAAAAATAAGGCGAGATATGTGGATTCATGACACAATAGATACATGAAATAACTAGTAATGCGAATTTAAAGCCAGGAAAATTTACAATCCATGTAATGTGCAAAATAGTCTTGTTCATGCATGGCTCTGAAATCAGCATCCTTTGATCTGTCAGATTTTGAGGAAATTGTCTCCAACTCCATACTCAATTTTTTTCAATGACACATGGTATTAGTTTAAAATTCACAGATTCGGTACTGTAGTTGTAGAAATTGTAAAGGATGTTGACGAAAATATGAAAAGTGTGACATGACATAGTACAGGTACATAGTAACACAATAATTTAAACTATTTACATGTAGATTCGTGGCCTCTGAATAAGAGACTAGATGGAATATATATATATATATATATATATATATATATATATATATATATTTGTGTGTATTTTTAAAATGTATTTGTCAAACTGCAGGACTATTTAAATACTGCAAAAATGTGTAGAAAAAGATGAAAAATCTAAATCAGAACCACAATTACGTTAAATACATTTTCATAGAGAACATTTAAATTGCAGTACTAAAAATGCCCTTATTATTGGTCAACTATCCAGAAATAGAATTTGTACACTTTTTGAAAATGTGAGTGGGAATTCCAAATCTGGGAGTCATGATTCCCAAATAGTTCTTGATTTATTTATTTTTATAATCTGATGCTTTATCTAATTTAAATTAATAAATTATTTAATAAATTAATTTTTTAATTAACATTTATTTGTACATTTTCATGTAATTACTTATTTAATTATAAGTGCTTATAATAATAATAATAATAATAATAATAATAAATTAAACATTAGTTCCAGCGTGTTTGCCATTGTATTGTTGTTGCTAAGGAGAACTGGGTGGTTGCTAGGTGATAACTTGATTTAAGTTAACTTTTTTTTTTTTTTGGTGCTGGTCCTTCTTTCAATGTAAATCTATAAGAAATTAATATTTATCAGACTGAACGTTTCAATCTTAACTCTGATTATGGGAATTAGTAATAATACTAATAAGTACATCATCACTAATTAGTGATGTTTTTGTGATTCCTATTTTCAGGCATACCGGAAACTAGCAAAAGAGTACCACCCTGATAAAAACCCCAATGCAGGTGACAAGGTGAGTTCTCATTTTATGGAAATGTAAGTTCTGAAAGCCATTAACGAAATAATAATAATTGGACCTTTTTGCTAATTCAGTATTTTTGTGTCAGTTTAAGGAGATCAGTTTTGCATATGAGGTTCTTACTAACCCGGAGAAGAAGGACTTGTATGACCGGTATGGGGAACAGGGCTTGCGTGAGGGTGGCGGTGGCGGAGCCGGAATGGAGGACATCTTCTCTCACATCTTTGGTGGAGGTCTGTTCGGCTTTATGGGTGGCCAGAGCAGCAGGAGCCGAAATGGAGGCAGACGGAGAGGAGAGGACATGATACATCCACTGAAGTGAGTGAATATGAAAACAAAAGAGAAGTCGAAAAATAAAGTAGTTAAAGATGGCAAATTATTCTATGCATGACTTATTTTTAAGTCTGCATGCTATGAAATAATTTTTTTTTGTACCCAATACATGTTCCAAGTCTTATTGTGCATGATTTTCTGTGCACATTATTCTAAAGAAAAGTTGTTAAGTGGTGTGTTATAATTTAAAATGCATGAAAGAAAAGTTCTTCAAACAAAGGATTTTGAAACTCTCTTTTTTTTTTAATACCTAATAGAGTGTCTTTGGAAGATCTGTACAATGGAAAAACAACCAAACTACAGCTAAGCAAGAATGTACTCTGCAGTGCCTGCAGTGGGTGAGTGATTTGAGCAGGATTTTATGCAACAGCTTTAAGGATTATTCTAATTATTGGGGTCTACTAGCATAGATTTTCATGCTTAAATGTTCAAAAATACATTATAAAGTGTATGCACGTGATGTCACTGTCGACCAGAGTGACCGTGGTTACGCCCCTGCTGAGTGGCAAAAAGACTGAGTGGCAGCATTGGTTTTCAGCGTGAATGCTGCGAAAAACACAAAATATATCTAAAATGTAAAAGAGCTTTGAGATTGACACTACAAATAGATTTGACAAGAAATCAGAGGTATATTTTTACAGACTGCCAAAAGCTTCAGAAAAGAGAACAACTGTAATACAGTCAGCGAAATGTGGATTTGCAGTTATCATTTTGTCAATTTGTTCAATTTTAGGGTAAAATCATACCGTATATATTATATTGTTATATATTGCAGACAATTCATAAATTAAATATTTACCATTTTATATTCTGCATAATTTTTTTTTTTTTTTTTAAATGAACTCAAAAACTAGGGCTGAATGATATGGAAACTATATTGAGAAAATTGAGAAAACATTGATATAAGTTATCACCCGGAATTAGATCTACCTATATTGTATTTATAGCGTCCACAGGCAAATCTGCTTAATGTATTTCCCCAGCGTTGAAATCAGGCTCATATAAATGTCAGAAAACATGATTCCTGGCTGCATGTCAATATCCATGGATCACTGGATCTTTGGTAAGTTGTAAGGAACACTATCGATTACTGATAATCATTTGTTTTATTTGCATTTTCACTTTCACTGTGTCATGCAGCAGGCTCTTTTGCCACTCAGTCAGGCTGAGTGCTCCGGCGGGAGAGTGACGTCAATGCATAGCCTCTGTTTTTCACATCTTTTATTATTGCAGCTGCACCTCTCTTCTGAGTCAGTCAATAATGCTCTGGGGTGCGTTTACCAAAAGCATCGCTAGCCAACTATGGCTGCAAGTTCTGTCATTATCAGCATAGTTCAACGAGTCAGTGTTTCCCGAAACCATAATTCCAACGAACATTCGCAAACTGCCTCCCAAAGTTCTATGAAGTTCTATCATAGCTTCTTGTTTTTATGACATGTGGATAGGGATGCAACGATATTTAAATTTTGGCCGGTACCAATAATTCTTTATATATATATATATATATATATAGATAGATAGATAGTGTGTGTATATATAATAACCAATATATTGGCCGATAAATCAAAAAACAAATTTTTATATAATTTGTGAGAGCCAAACAAAAATCTCACCATTAAAGTGGCGAACCATCATATATTGCGCATCCCTACATGTGGACTTAATAAAGCCTTATCTTGAGCAAAATAAGCAAGCTGGCATTCAGTACAACCATATCTTTTATTTACAATATATACAAATGTTATTTACATCAAGACATTTAAAGAACCAATTTTGAAGAGTGTGTATGTGCTCTACTACGTAAGAATGAAAAAATGAGATTTGGTCCTCAGGTGTCATATCCGTAATTTATAGCAAAAAAAAAATATAGCATTAATTAGATTCATTAAAAGTTATTACTCCACTACCTGTGTGACATCATTAACCAATGTGGCTGAACGACAATACTGTTTCAGGAAACAATCGTGACTAGCTAGTTGATTTCTTCAATGATGCATTGTACTATGGTAGTTAAGCAGTGAGTTATGTTGTTGTACAGGAAACGCACCCCTGTTTAGTTCTTGTCTCTATGAAGCCCCTCCTTTCAAAAAGCGTGATATGCTCTGATTGGTTGGCTGGATCATTGTGTTGTGATTGGTCAGCCACTTAATAGTTTAATAGTACAGTTTCTGTAGATTCTAACCAAAATATCCCCCCATAACTCTTCTTCTTAGTCAAGGGGGTAAAACGGGGGCCGTGCAGAAGTGCGCCACGTGTAGGGGCCGTGGTATGCGGATCATGATCAGACAGTTGGCTCCTGGCATGGTACAGCAGATGCAGTCTGTGTGTACCGACTGCAATGGAGAGGGTGAGAACTCCTTTTCATTGTTTTTATGCAGTGAACATGTGTGATGGTCTAAATTCAACATTTTGACACTTGGCTGTGTTTGTAGGGGAGGTGATAAACGAGAAAGACCGTTGTAAAGAGTGTGATGGCCGTAAGGTGTGTAAAGAAGTGAAGGTCTTGGAGGTGCACGTTGATAAAGGAATGAAACATGGACAGAAGATCACATTCAGTGGAGAGGCGGACCAGTCGCCTAACACAGATCCTGGAGACATTATCCTGGTGCTGCAGGAGAAAGATCATGAGGTAACACCCACACAAAGAGCAGAAAAGAGTTAAAGGCCCCGATATACTCACGGCAAAGTTCTTTTTCATACTTCGATTAAGGGTAAAGCTAAGTTCGAAATGCGTGACCCATGATATACTGTTAGAGAGCATCCGACGCCACCCACACTGCTCAGAGCGGCGTTTTGATATGTAAACATGTGCTGCGAGCTTTCCTCTCAATAACAAAATAAACAAGAAAATTGAGAAAACAGCAAGCATTTTTTAATGAAGCATAAGAAAAGCATCTGATCATACCAACGTGGACGTTCGTCACTAGTAAAGTCACGTAACGTTTATTTAAATATAAATTTATACAATAGATAGCTTAAAATCAAGCAGCATTACCGTATTAAACATGAAAAACAGTGTCAGTGTCTTGTTTCATCAGAAATGCAACTTAATTTTCTAATATAAAGCAGCTCTCCAGCGTGTTCATGTTTTCACTCACGGATGTCTGACCTCCACGGACTGAACAGTAGAAATGAACCAGAAAAGATTTTCACACGAAAGAAGACGGAGCCTCCACGCACATCTACCTATTATGTAATCACCATTGACCAAGTTTTGCATATTATAATGAGCTTCTGCTCCCCCGTGAGTACACGTGAGGAATTGTTTTGAAAGCGCGTGGGAAGCGGCAACTGGAATGATTCACCAAAAGGGCTCGCAAAACGTCTTTATCAAACAAACACAATGATTTATCTCTCATCCACCTGCAAATTAATTGGAGTGTTCTTTTTTTTTTATTACTTGTCCCGCCCGATCTGTGGATATAACCGCTAACCGTGCATCACTAACACACACACACACACACACACACACACACACACACACACACACACACACACACACACACACACACACACACACACACACACACACACACACACACACAAGCCTCACTGCAGAGTCAGACAAGTCAAAGCATGATCAAAACTTCCACGATTGAAGAGTGAACAACGCATACCAAGAAAGGAATGTTATTTCGCTATTTAAGATAACCCATTGGCAGGCCAGTGATATGTTTTGGTAGCCCGTCTGGAAAACACATAGCCCCGGGACGTTGGGCTTTACGAGCCCTGGCCCATACATGTCCAAGTCTGATCCCGAATCGCAATGAACCAACAACACCAACCAAGGATTCTTCAGCCTTTGACAGCATGCTAATGTTCAGTTAGACACGTACACAATCCATTGATATCAAACAATCTGTAACAATGCAGTACTATCACATATTAAAACTATTTCTTTTTACTCGCATTAGTGTGTTGCTTCATTCATTCATGTAATCGCATCCTGTCTGCAGATCCAGTCTCTTGTTTACAAACGTATCCGTGGTTAAATGAAGGCACAATCGCGCAATGTCTTCCCCGCGTCAGCTGGATATTCATTAAAAATAGTTCATCCATGCAGTCATAATATTGGAATCCGAAGGAAGGTTATGCGGTATGTTTATTGCTTGGAAGTTCGATTTGGTTTAGCTCAATGTAGGCCTATAATCGGTGGGCGGGGCTACAGAATCAGGCGTACTTCTTCTGTTGAGGTGGCGTTTCACCACAGTCACAGCCTGGCACATTCTGAGATCAAGAATGAAACTGGTTTGGCTCCAGTATATTGCATAAATGATAAAGAGACTAATTGGCCATGTGCCTAGCAATAAATATTAAATTATCATGTGTCCACCAAAGCATTTTTAGCCAGCTAAAAAATGCCTAGTGCTCTTCTAAAAACGGCCAGCTGGTGGCGCTTGAATGTATAGTATGCAAAATTGGTCTAAAATATGTTACAATGTCATAAATAGTTTGAAAGCAGCAGTACAGTTTAAATCAAGTTACCAAACAGGCTGAGAATTACTAAATAGTAATATTTATTAAATTCAAATGTTTAGATTAGATTATAAAAAAATATTTTAGCACCCTGATGAAATGCTCATAAAAACAGCATTACTTAGTATTAGGATTAATTTAGTTTTATTTTTGGTTTAAGTATATTGCAGAAATGCAGAAAGCAGCATTTAATCACTTTCTGGTTATTAGGATGTGCTCTTTTGCAGAATGAGAATATTTGCATTATAGAAATATAACATTAAAATGTAAGTAAATGCATTTTCCACTACTTTTAAAGAACAAAACCTTCAGTATGATGTCTTTGTTTACAGGAGTTCCGTCGTGATGGAAACGATCTGCACTTGTGCCACAAGATTGGCCTGGTAGAGGCACTCTGCGGATTTCAGTTTATGCTCACGCACCTCGATGGACGACATCTCGTCATCAAATACCCCCCTGGAAAAGTCATAGAGCCAGGTGAGCACAATTTTATGTTTGGTCAATGTTTTGTTCACGTTTTTATAGAATATTTTCTAGGAATTGTTGTTGTGTCCCTTGTCAGGTAGTATAAGGGTCGTCCGGGGGGAAGGAATGCCTCAGTACAGAAACCCGTTTGAGAAAGGAGATCTGTTCATCAAGTTTGACGTGCAATTTCCTGAGAACGGCTGGATCAGCACAGAGAAACTAACGGTGAGTTTCCAACAGTGTTGATGTTGACTAAAACTATTAAGAATTGTTTTCCTTTATTGAAACTGAAATAAAATACAAATATTGAATCTTCGATTTAAAAGCATGAAAGAAAATTTGAAATGAAATGCCAAATAGCTCCATCTTGTCAGGTCCACTCACTTATGTACCCGATTTCATATCTGCATCTGTTCATACAGGAGTTGGAAGATCTGTTGCCGTCACGTACAGAGGTTCCTGTCATCTCAGCGGATGCGGAGGAAGTTGATCTGCAAGATTTTGACCTCAGTCAGGGATCATCTGGCGGTCACCGCCGTGAAGCTTATATCGACAGCTCCGATGAGGAAGGGGGTCCGCATGGTCCAGGGGTGCAGTGCGCCCACCAGTAGTCCCAAAATTCTTTGCAAGTTTTGTTTGGGGAAGTGTTTAGATTCCCTTTTGTCGGACAGATTCAATCTCCACCCTCCACATTCATCATATAGTGAACCGAACACACACACACACACACACACACACACACACACACACACACACACACACACACACACACACACACAACACACACACACACACACACACACACACTTGCAGTATATGTAGACACACACTTGCATTATTTACTGCAGTCTCACATTCAAACCTACAAGTAAACTCATTCATGTACCATTTTAAAAGAATAGACGAGCATAACTAGAGGCAAAGCAAAATAATTTATTCACTACTTTCATTTCCATTGTAGACGTTCACAGTATATATGCTCTCTAATAAATAAAACGCAATGTCTGTGGGGAGGCAGACTGTGTTGTTTAAGTTATAATTAACACGCACGCACAAATTTGTTAAAAAATGACTGAGGCATTGTGCAGTTTTCTGGAGTTCAATAAAATGTTCAAATGTGTTTCATTATATACTTGCCAGTTATCCAGGCATTGTCAGTCATGTACTAATAATTCAGAGGAAGTGCTGGTTTGGATTCAATGGCAGGACAGGATAATATGCATGTGGGCAACACACAGATTAATACAACGCAAACCAAACCCAAAAGTGTTTTAATGTGCTCACTGTCTATGCTAAAGGTAAGCAAGTCATGCAATTTATTATTTGCCAAAGAAACACCACAGTCTTCTTAAAAGATCAACAGCCAATGTGTGCATGCATTGTAAGCACTAATATAAACTTATAGGGGACGGCATTTATCATTGGCAACTAGGAGTGTTTGAACCCTGAACACAAGTTGCTATCGTTCAAACACAGTTACTTTTGTGCTCATACATCAATAAAGTTGATGAATGTTTTACTGTGTGTTCTGTATGTTTGTAGAAATGGGTTTGAGTATGCACTAGTGTCCTTCTTCGGTGTCTGTCATATGTTGAGCTGTGGGCGCAAGAAGCTCTTTAAATCCAGCTGTATTTCTAGAAAACCCAAAACAAATAGATTAATACAACTTTAATTTTCTGCTAGAGAGACCCACAGGATTTTCTTTCCCCACAAATGGAAACAAACTAGCAGATTGTTGATGCTGCTCTTTTTGAAACCCCGTAGGCTGTTTTGTGTGGAAGCCCATATTCCCCCACAGAATATAAAAAATACAAAAGGTAATTGCAATTTTTTTCCACAATTCTGAGGGGAAAATAGTCAGAATTGCAAGATAAAGTCACAGTTAACTTTTCGATTTTTTAAATTTTGTGGCAGAAACAAGATTCCATATAATTACGCCTTTTTATTTTATTTCAAAGGTCATTTACGAGATGAAATGTCAAAATTAATGTCATAATTTGGACTTTTTATTTCATAATTTCAATGTCAGTTTCACCTTGTCATAAATTTGATTTAGTACTGTATGTCATAATATAAAAATATTTTATATTATAATTTTGATTGTCATAATTATGATTTATCAAAGCATTATATATATATATATATATATATATATATATATATATATATATATATATATATATATATATATACACACATACATACACTATATTGCCAAAAGTTTTGGGATGGCTGCCTTTATATGCACTTAAACTTTAATGACAGCCCATTCTTAATCCGTAGGGTTTAATATGAAGTTGGCTGATCCTTTGCAGTTATAACAGCTTCAACTCTTCTGGGAAGTCTTTCCACAATTTTTAGGAGTGTGTTTATGGAGATTTTTGACCATTCTTCTAGAAGCGCATTTGTGAGGTCAGACACTGATGTTGGACGATAAGGCCTGGCTCGCAGTCTCTGCTCCAATTCATCCCAAAGGTTGTTCTATCAGGTTGAAGTCCTCCACACCAAACTTGCTCATCCATGTCTTTATGGACCTTGCTTTGTGCACTGGTGCGCAGTCATGTTGGAACAGGAAGGGGCCATCCCCAAACTGTTTCCATAAAGCTGGGAGCATGAAATTGTCCAAAATGTCTGGGTATGCTGAAGCATTAAGAGTTCCTTTCACTGGAACTAAGGGGCCAAGCCCAACCCCTGAAAAACAACCCCACACCATAATCGACCCTCCACCAAACTTTACACTTGGCACAATGCAGTCAGGCAAGTACCGTTGTCCTGGCAACCACCAAACCCAGACTCGTCCATCGGATTGCCAGAAAGAGAAGTGTGATTCGTCAATCCAGAGAACACGTCTCCACTGCTCTAGAGTCCAGTGGCGGCGTGCTTTACACCACTGCATCCCACGCTTTGCATTGCACTTGGTGATGTAAGGCTTGACTGCAGCTGCTCAGCCATGGAAACCCATTCCATGAAGCTCTCTACACAGTGTCCTTGAGCTAATCTGAAGGCCACATGAAGTTTGGAGGTCTGTAGCTATTGAAAGTTGGTGACTTCTGTGCACTGTTTGCCTCAGCTTGCGCTGACCCCGCTCTGTGATTTTACGTGGCCTACCACTTCGTGGCTGAGTGTCTGTTGTTCCTAATTGCTTCCACTTTGTTATAATACCACTAACAGTTGATCGTAGAATATTTAGTAGTGAGGAAATTTCACGAATGGACTTATTGCACAGGTGTCAACCTATCACGGTACCATGCTTGAATTCACTGAGCTCCTGAGAGCGACCCATTCTTTCACAAATGTTTGTAGAAGTAGTTTGCATGCCCAAGTGCTTGAATTTATACACCTGTGGCCATGGACGTGATTGGAACACCTGAATTCAATGATTCGGAGGGGCGTCCCAATACTCTTGGCAATATAGTGTATGAGTGTGTGATGGAAATGGGCTTCCATAAAAGTGGTCCATAAGTCTTAGGAGATCAGGAACAAAGTGAGTGAATGATAAAATAATTGTAGTTTTAAGGTGAATTAGTTCTTTAAATGAAATGAAATGCCTGGTGATCACTGTCAGAATGAGCTAGCCTAACGTGCACATACGTTACCTCTCTCGTCTGGTCTGGAGAATGCATGAGCGTTCTCTTCTCATCTGCTGGAGTTTCTCTCTTACTAAAGTTTTCTGTTGTTGCTCATCCTCCTAGAACATTAAATCAACATTTACATAATGTCCACACAATGGTGAGTAAAAGAATGCACATGAATTTATGTGTACCTGTTGTAGTGTGTCAGTCAGATGCCTGAGTGTGTCTTCCTGTGTCAGGCCCAACAGATCTTCATCTGCCTTCCGACTCTGGACAATGGCCAGTCGCTCTTGAACCTCAACAGATGAAAACAGTTTACTTGCAATTCAATAGTCAACTATAAACTTTTTGTTTTGTTTTTTTCCTGCCTTTATTGTCAACTTGAAATCAAAAGTGACCTTGTTTACATATTTAATTCACATTTCTGTTATTACTGTGCGCATTTGTCAGTGAATATCCTATTACACCCAAAAATGTTATTTTGAATGTAAAACCGAAAAAGGTTCCAAAAGCATAGGATGTAGCATTTTAAACTAAATATTCCACAAATAAAACTTATTATTGAAGCCCATTTCTGCCACATAATAATAAAAAAATATTCTTTGGTCAATCCTAATTATGACATTAAGGCCTGGTTTCAGAGACAGGGTTTAGATTAAGCCAGGATTAGGCCTTTGTTCAATTAAAACATTTAAGTAGCTTTTATAAGCAGGTCTCAGAAAAAAGAAATAATATTTTAAGATATGTCAGTGCAAATATGCTTTCAATTAAAACAGCTCAAATGTGCATTTTAGTCTGGGACTAGACTCAAAGGGTTAGTTCACCCAAAAAGAAAATTATCCTATGATTTACTCATCAAGTCATCCTAGGTGTATATGACATTCTTCTTTCAGACAAATACAATCGGAGTTATATTAAAAAATGTCCTAGCTCTTCCAAGCTTTATAATGGCAGCCCAAAATTTGAAGACCAAAAAAGTGCATCCATCCATTATAAAAGTAATCCACACGGCTCTGGGGGTATAATAACGGCGTTCTGAAGTGAATCGATGGGTTTGTGTAAGAAAAATATCCATATTTAACAAGTTTTAAAGTAAAATATCTAGCTCCCGACGGACCGCCTTCCGTATTCAGCTCATGAAAAAAGCGTAACTGGCGTGATGATGACATCGGACTTAGTGTAAGCATTTTGAACTGCGAGAGGCGTTACACTTTCTTCGTAAGTTGAATACGGAAGGCGATGCCCTGGAATCTAGATATTTTACTTTATAATGTGTTTTAAATATATTATATATATTTTTCTTCTTATCGCTCCAGAAGGCCTTTATTAACCCCCCGGGGCCGTGTGGATTACTTCAAACACTTTACTAGTACACTTTTTTTGGTCTTCAAATTTTGGGCTGCCATTCACTGCCATTATAAAGTTTGGATTAGCCAGGAAATGTTATAATATAACTCCAATTGTATTCATCTGAAAGTCATATACATCTAGGGTGGCTTGAGGGAGAGTAAATCATGGGCTAATTTTAATTTTTGGGTGAACTATCTCTTTAAGCCATGTCTGTGAAACCAGAGAAAAAGCCTAAATTATGAAATACTAAGTCATAATTATGAAATAAAAAAAGTCCAAATTATGAAATTATGATCATTATGACCACTCACAAATACAAGATAAAAAAATAATTATGACAAATGATGACAATCAAAACTCTAATAAAAAGTCATAATTATGACAAAAACAAGACTTTTGGTCCTAATTTTTATCTCATTATGACAGTATGTCTCATAGTCTTATAATTATGACTTAGTAACTCATAATTCTATCTTTTAATCTCATAATTGTTTTTGTCATAATTTGACTTTTGTAATTTATCGTAGCATGCTTATTTTTTGTTGTGTGGCAGAAGTAGGCTTCCATAAATATTGTGAAGCATTCCAAAGTTATTATGAAGATGGCACAGATGAGTTAGCTCACTCTGAGCAATTGTCTGTCTCTGTCTCGTTGCCAGCGTCGCTCTGCTCTCCTCTGGATGTCCACTAGGCAGCGCATCGTGGCCTCTCGTTGTAGCTGCTGCTCCTCACCCGCTCTCTCGCAGATCTCCGCATTCCTCTTCTCCTGAAGTGGTCCCTCCATCTCATGGGTCTCGAATGTTTGCGTGGGTTTACTGTCTGGGAACTGGACACTTGCTGGTACTGTGTCAGTGTCTGTTGTGTCAGTGTTTTGTTGCGGCTGTGGAGCAGTGGGTGGTGTTGAGTCGGGCTGATGGGTGTCCCCGAGAGGTTGGGGTGTGAACTCTCCATCTCTTATATCCTCCTGTTGCTGCCCAACCTGGAAAAAACATGATATGTGTTGTATAATTATTGTGAAAGAAAGATTCCTAGTGATTCCAGATTTCAAAGACATAAAGTGATAGAAAAGTATTCTTAGAAAAACACTGAATATTGACAGTATCCTATTTATTTATTTTGTTAGTTTCAGTTCTAGCTTTAATTCTTGGGTTTGTGAAAGGCACTATAAAATTATTGTTGTTTCTGTTATTATTATTATTTTCAACATGCATTAAATTAAAGTACCCCCTAGGGAGAACTTCAGGGGTGTTCTACCTTTCTGGGCCTTGAAAGCGGTAATAATAACGTTGCAGTCTATGGAGGGCTCAGAAAGCTCTCAGATTTCATCAAAAATATCTTAATTTGTGTTCGAAGATGAACGAAGGTCTTATGGGTTTGGAACGATATGAGGGTGAGTTATTAATGACAGAATTTTCATTTTTGGGAGAACTAATCCTTTAAGATGTTATAATATCATATATTTTTGAAAGTTTAGTGCATTAATACAATCTCCGGGGCACTTCAAGCACATATTTTATATCATAGGGGTTCATCTAACAACAAAAAAAAAAAAGTCTGAGAACCCCGATCTAACTATTCCTAATTTTATAATACAGCTATTGACACAGAGGAACACGTTATGGGTCAAAAGTAATTTGAAGTGATACTCTTACTGTAATGAAGCCTGAAAGGTCTTGTTGGATCAGTGTCTCTCCTTTCTCACTATCTGAATGCGTTTCTTCATATTGTGCACTTGGCTGCAGTGAGACGGAGCTTATGTTTTCCTGATGTGTGTAAATGTTCACATCATGTGGATTTGTGTCAGAGACGTGTGTGTTATTAGCTCTATCCTCCTGCACTGCAATAGAGACTGTCTCTTCTTTTTGTTGAGTCGAGGTCACTTCCTGTAGAAATCAAACCTTTTTATGTATAAATGAACCGTTTGAGGTGATTTAAGACAGAAAGAGTGCATGTGTGTTGTGCATATGTACCTGAATGTGATTGTCTCCATGGGCTGGTTTGCTCCAGGCCAGTGTGATCAGAGAGTTTTGTTTCTCCACTGAAATCTCCTCATGGTCTCCTTTGCTCTTAATGTCTCCCTCTTCTCTTTTTCTGTCTCCGTCCCTCGTATCCATCACGCTTGCTTCAATTCTTGGGTCTTTGACACACAAGATCTCTAAATATGGAGTATCTTCTGGATCTAAAACCATGCCACATCCTTCAAACAGAAAAAATATACAATAAATGCCTTCCCCATATCTCAAGCTCATGTAATTTTAATACCATCAAAACGAGGTCAGTAAGATTTTGTTTTGAAGGAAATAATCCTTTTATTCAGCAAGGATGCATTAAATTGATCAAAAGTGACATTAAAAATATTTATGCTGCACTTATGAACTTTCTATTCATCAAAAATATGGTTTCCACAAAAACATTAAGCAGCACAACTGTTTTCAGCATTGATAATAATAATAAAAATGTAATTAGCAGCATATTAGAATGATTTCTGAAGGATCATGTGACACCAAAAACTGGAGTAATGATGCTAAAAAATTCAGCTTTGCCATCACAGGAATAAATTACATTTATTTTTTTATAATAATAATAAAAAAAAAAATGTAATAATTTTTTTATTTTTTACTTATTTTAAAGGGGACCTATTATGCCCCACAAGATGTAATATAAATCTGTTGTATCCCCAGAATATGTCTGTGAAGTTTCAGCTCAAAATACCCCACAGATAATTTATTATAGCTTGTCAAATTTGCCCCTATTTGGGTGTGAGCAAAGACACATCGGTTTTGTGTGTGTCCCTGTAAATGCAAATGAACTGCTGCTCCTAGCCCCCTTTCCAGAAGAAGGCGGAGCCTATACAGCTTGTGCTTCGGGTACTCCAGCAACAACAAAACTGGAGAATCTCACGCAGTCAAAATGACAGAAATTGTCAGTAGTGGTGTTCAGCCTTACATCGAACTGGAGTGGGAAGTTACAACTTTTAGAATGCAACTGGACGTTTCTAAATGGTTAGTGGATAAATATATGTAGTTGTTGAGGAGTTAAGTTGAAAAAAATCTTTCAGAAACTACTTTTGAGCAAATCCAGCATTAAACTGACCCTCATTTGTGAAGCAGTCCGGAGAAAAATGATTTGCGCAACTATATAACACTTTAACGTCTTTCTTTGGCACATTTCCTTCATAACTGAAATTCAGCCGTGGTGTCCTCAGTGGCTCAGATGTCAGGAGTCTACGGAGACTCTTATGTTTGTTGGTACATCCAATAACAGAACATTTTAAATGTTTTGGTGTTTTTTTGGCGCAGACACTCAGGGTGGTATCTATGCTAATAGGGCAGATCGTCACCAGTCATGGGAAGGGCTTCCCCCAACTCTTACGTTACTACTCTTTATGTTCAAACACTTTCTCATATCCCTGTTTAAATCTTCATCTTCAAGGCATTATATTTACCAGTGCAGAGTTCTTGTTTTTCACCATCTGATGGCTCTTCATGCTCCTGTTCAGTCCTCTCTCTCCTAACAGAGACACAGGAAACAGTTACTCACCTTATATTCCCTTCAATTTAATATGTAGTTAATCTTTCAAGTGAAGGTTCCTCAATGGTTTCTTGAATTACTTTAGGTTCAGCAAAGAGTATTCTATGTATCAAGAACCATTTCTCAAAGTAAAGGGTTCTTAAGTTGGTAATATGGTTCTCTGGATATTAAAAAAGTTCTTAAAAATAAAGATTTCAAAAGGGGGTTTTGACAGCAATGCCCCAAAGAACCTTTCAGTCAACAGTTCTTTGAAGAACCATTCTTCAGTGTAAAGGACATTTTTAAAAAGAACCTAAAGAACCTTTTTTCCACTATAAAGAACCTTTTGTAAAATAGAGCAGTTCCATGGACGTTAAAGGTTCTTCATGGAACCACAGATTTTTTTAAAGTGTAAGTTCAGATCATTGCTTAGGTTCCAGGTATCATCTGTTAAAAGCAAAAGTGAGGACTTGCTGAAGATCTAGTCTAGTCTAGGTATTTGTGATTGAGGATGTCTAAGTGTGTAAATCATTTGTCATTACGGTTTCAGCGTTCACTGTGCTGGTGCCTCTACTAGTGTGTGCCGGTACGCATGACTGCAAAACTTCATGCAGGTTGTGGAAACCGGGTCCATGCAGTTCACTCTCATATTTGCGAAGCAAAGCCCAAAGACCCTCAGGGTCCTGAGAAAGGAAAGAGACTTTATTAAAATATAGTTATTAAAAATATAGAGACGTTAAAAATTGTGGTTTAAATCTAATTTATCACACTGGAAATGGTCCATTTGAGTGCATTGCATTGTGGGATGCCCGGCATTTGCACATTTTAGAAAATGTAGTAGGTGTATTCCATGCATACTGAAATTTCACAGACTGTGATAAGCATACATACCAAATACTGCAGAAATAATGATAGTAGTATGCTATTCAGAACATAGCCTGTGAGTAAGTTTATGAGTGTGTGTGAGATTCACCAAATCTGGCAGAGAGTATAAAACAGTCCAGGCCTCATCCTCATGTGCTTGTGTCAGCTGGGTCAGCAAATGAATGGCACATTCCACCCATGAGACATCTATCTGAGAACACCCTGGGGCGAAGGGTCCAGTATAAGAACCATGTGCTTCCTGTAGAGAAGCTTTAATCTGCTGCAGGCTCAACACACAGCTCCAATCCACTGCGTTTCCATGGACCACATCTTAAAGACACAAATATACACACTTTTAATGAAAACCAGAGAAGGCATATTTTACTGCTGATGTGCTTCTAATGCTAAGTTACTAGTCATTTTGGCTAGTTCACCCAAAAATTACTATCCCTTTAATAGTGATATTTGTGTTTTTATATGTAGTTGATTAACTGTTGTTTTCCTGAATGTTTCGGAGCCCCTGGAGGTCACTCAGGGGAACCCTGTGCAAGATCTCCACCAACTGTTTCCTTTCCTGCTCCTGACACAGAACCAAAAACTGCAGCACAGTCTGATGGGTAAGAAAATAAACAACTTACAATAAAATTGCACACAACACGAGCAAATAAGACAAATATTGCTGGCAAATATAAGTCATGTTGGAATGATTGTATTTTTGGGATAAACATACATGGATGTATTTAGCACTATTTTTACATAAAGCCGAGATCAGTATTTTTACATTTGATAAAGCCAAGACCAAATAATTTATGAGACAAATTTTTTCCCATGTTTTTCCTAAGTTTTCATTCATTCTATATGGAAGCAAAAAAATGACAATATATATATATATATATATATATATATATATATATATATATATATATATATATATATATATATATATATATATATATATATATATATATATATATAAATATATATAATTGTATTTATTTATTTATTTATTTTTTTATTCCAAAGAGTAATGCTTTTAGGATTACATTGATCAAAAAAGTAGCAGTAAAAAAATTCTATAATGTTTCAAAAGATTATTATTATTATTTTTTCAAATGCTGTTCTTTTGAAAGAATCCTGAAGAAAAATATACAGGTGCTGGTCATATAATTAGAATATCATCAAAAAGTTGATTTATTTCACTAATTCCATTCAAAAAATTAAACTTGTATATTATATTCATTCATTACACACAGACTGATATATTTCAAATGTTTATTTCTTTTAATCTTGATGATTATAACTGACAACTAAGGAAAATCCCAAATTTTAAATTTCCCCTCAGAAAATTAGAATATTGTGAAAAGGTTGAATATTGAAGACACCTGGTGCCACACTCTAATCAGCTGATGAACTCAAAACACCTGCAAAGGCCTTTAAATGGTCTCTCAGTCTAGTTCTGTAGGCTACACAATCATGGGGAAGACTGCTGACCTGACAGTTGTCCAAAAGACGACCATTGACACCTTACACAAGGAGGGCAAGACACAAAAGGTCATTGCAAAAGAGGCTGGCCATTCACAGAGCTCTGTGTCCAAGCACATTAATAAAGAGGCGAAGGGAAGGAAAAGATGTAGTAGAAAAAAGTGTACAAGCAATAAGGATAACCGCATCCTGGAGAGGATTGTGAAACAAAACCCATTCAAAAATGTGTGTGAGATTCACAAAGAGTGGACTGCAGAGTAATAAAAAAAAGACTAGAGTAATGATGCTTAAAATTCAGCTTTGACATTACAGGAATAAATTACATTTTAAAATATTTGTATATATCATTTGAAATTGTAAAACTATTCCACAGTATTACTGTTTTACTGTATTTTTGATCAAATAAATGCAGCCTTGGTTAGCATGTGAGTACAAAAAACATAAAAAATCTTACCCCAAACTTTTGGTGGTGTACATAGATTAAGTAAAAACTGCACATATAATGAAGACCCTCTTTATTTTATGAACACTAAAAAGTCTTTCTGTGGTTTAATAAGTGAACAAGAGAAATTTTATTAATTTTTTATTAAAGTTAATTTTATTCCAACTTGAACACACACCAGTCAGGCATAACATTATGTCCTAATATTGTGTTGGTCCCCCTTTTGCTACCAAAACAGCCCTGATCTGTTGAGGCATGGACTCCACTAGACCCCTAAAGGTGTGCTGTGGTATCTGGCACCAAGATGTTAGCAGCAGATCCTTTAAGGCGCTTTCGGCAGTGGACAGGGGTCAGCATGGGCACCCTGACTGGACTGCGGCTATGCAGCCCCATACACAACAAACTGCAATGCACTGTGTATTCTGACACCTTTCTATCAGATCCAGCATTAACTTCTTGAGAAAAATTTGAGCTACAGTAACTTGTCTGTTTGATCGGACCACACGGGCCAGCCTTCACTCCCTACGTGCATCAATGACCCTTGGACGCCCATGAGCATGTCGCCGGTTCACCACTGTTCCTTCCTTGGACCACTTTTCCTTGGACCACTTTTGATAGACATGACCACTGCAGACCCGTGGGAACCTCCCACAAGAGCTGCAGTTTTGGAGATGCTCCGGCCATCACAACTGGGCCCTTGTCAAACTCGCTCAAATCCTTACTCTTGCCCATTTGTCCTGCTTCTAACACATCAACTTTGAGGACAAAATGTTCACTTGCTGCCTAATATATCCCTCCCACTAACAGGTGCCGTGATGAAGAGATAATCAGTGTTATATACACCTGTCAGTGGTCATAATGTTATGCCTGATCAGTGTATAACACAACATAACTTTCAAATTCATTTGAAGGCGGCAAATAATTGTATGTGCACACAGTACCTGCTGTGCGCAATTTCCGTTTTTCCAACCCTGCTGTTTTTTAGCAGTGGGATCTATATTTTCCTGAAGCCAGATTCTAGCGAGGTCCTGACTGACTGAACCTCTCATATAAGGCCTAGAACACACAGAGATGGTTTTTATTCAAGCTTGCACACTTTGGAGTGAAAATAGGTGTATATGTCAGCATACAGTCAGTGTTTTAAATCCCATTTTTAACATGCTCACCATCTGTCCCAATGCTGTCTGGCGACCAGCAGCGCAGTGTAGGACTGATTTTCTCTCTCAGCTCTCCGCACAGCGACACACATGCTGAGATATATTACTCGCAGAGCTTCCTGTCCCACTCTGCAAAAGCAATAAATCACATTACATTGTGCAACCATTAGCACTGATATTACCATTAATATCATAGCTTGATACTGACAAAATATCAAAAGTCATGCTTAACTATGGCAGTATATGAATGTCAACATTTTCAGTTATGCATGCTTAAATTTCTTATGTCGTTGTGTTTGTGTTGCATTCTCAGGGTTGCCAGTAGGGGCATTATACAGTCCCTGACAAAAGTCTTGTCGCTTGTGTACAAATTGACCTGAAGTGCCGCTGAAATATATTTCTAATCAAGATTTTTTTTACAAGAAATGGCTCATTTTAATCCCAACAGCTTTTGTAATAATGTTTCAGTGCAAAACGAAACTGTCAAAAACTGTTCTAATATTCACAGCTTGGTAAAGCCCATTGAGTCAATTTTTGCAAAGACATAAGTGTTGTCGCCTTGCCATATGAGCTTCACCTGTGACTAATAATTGATCAAGTAGGTCTCAGGTGTGTATAAAAAGAACCCCAGTACACTAGACCTTCACATCAACTGCAACTAGACCTCTGCAAACATGCCCAAGATTCACCCTGAGACTAATGTTTTGATTATCAAGAGGCTGAAGACCAGATCCACTGCTGATGTGACAGACACCTTCAATGTGTCTCAGCGTCAAGTACAGAGGATAAAAAAAAGATTTGAAGAGACTGGAGACGTTTTTGACAAGCCCAGGTCAGGCAGACCCCACAAGACAACTGCTCGAGAGGACCATTTGTTGGCTCGAAAATCCAAGGCCAGCCCATTTTCCACTGCAGCAGAGCTCCACGAGACCTGGTCACCTGAAGTCCCTGTCTCAACCAGAACAGTTTGTCGGATTCTGTCTCGAAATGGCCTCCATGGTCGAATCAGTGCCCAGAAGCCAGCACTAAACAAAAGACAATTGAAAAACCGTGTGGCATTTGCCAAGGCCCACAGCCTGCTAAAAGGATGGACGCTGGATTTTTCAAATGAATCTTCTGTTGAATTACACCACAGTCACCGCAAATATCGCAGGAGACCTACTGGAGCCCACATGGATCCGAGATTCACCCAGAAAACAGTGAAGTTTGGTGGCGGAAAAATCATGGTCTGGGGTTACATCTAGTATGGGGGTGTGCGAGAGATCTGCAGGGTGGAAGGCAACATCAATAGTCTAAAATACCAAGAAATCTTAGCTACCTCTTATATTCCCAACCATAAAAGAGGCCAAATTCTGCAGCAGGATGGTGCTCCATCGCATACTTCCATCTCCACATCAAAGTTCCTCAAGGCGAAGAAGACATGACATGACATGAACATCATTGAGCATATGTGGGGTAGGATGAAAGAGGAAGCATGAAAGACGAAACCAAAGAATATTGATGAACTCTGGGAGGGATGCAAGACTGCTTTCTTTGCTATTCCTGATGACTTCATCAATAAATTGTATGAATCCTTGCCAAACCGCATGGATGCAGTCCTTCAAGCTCATGGAAGTCATACAAGATATTAAATTTGGATCTCACAGCACCACTACTTAATTTGCTGACATATTTTTGTATTTGCAGTAAATTTGTTCAATTTCTGTATAGTCGACAAAACGTTTGTCTTGCCAAAATTTGACCTTTCTGTCTTGATTAAATGATAAATCTTTTTTCAGTGAAACTAAAATATTTAACTATTTATAAACTATTTATTTCAGTGCATTAAAAATCATTTGGGAGGGTTTTAGCTTTCATATGAGCTATTTCTAACACCAATTGATTAATTAAAAGTCAGGTTAATAGCAGGTGTTTCTACAAAATAGATAAGCGACAAGACTTTTGTCAGGGACTGTAGTTGGCAAAATCATTAAACTGTCTTCTATGGTTAGTTTTCTTCTTCAGGTCATCAACTGTCTGGTGTATTCGACCTACTATTGCTATAAGCCAATCACATACATTTATTAGAATTCATCAACCAATGAACACAACTGAGTGACCTGTTCATGAGCGCGCTGATTGCTTCCTTCTCATCTTGATAATGTGACTCCAGCTCCGACAGGAAGATGAGAGCGGACCAAGCCTGTTCCCTCGATTTGGATGCCCAAGCCTGATCTCTAGGTTTAACGCTCTCAGGACAGCCTCGCAAGAACACAGAACCACAGCTCCTACCATATTCATCAAATATAATTAAGTGGTAGTGAATTTTGGTGACACTTTACTTAAAGCCTTTATATATAATGCATTATAAAAGTACTTTATTGCATTAATTATGCCTTGTAATGCACCTTATGATGCACTGCAAGATATCATGAATAATTGTAACCACCATTGTAATACATTATAATTCTTATCTATTAATTGTTACACCATTAGATATAATGCATAAAGTATAATGCATTAAAAACTAATTCAACACATTTCAGATGCAACAAAGAATCTGCAAACATTATAATGCATTTTAACTTTGGTTACAATTGTTTATTAAAAGATATAATGTATTTTACTGCACATTATGAATACATTTATAATGCATTATACATAAAGGCTTAAATTATTTTTTTATTTAACACTTAAATAAAGTGTTACCATGTAATTTTATAATTATATTTAAACAGCAAATACATAATGGAAGATTCAAAAATCAACAAATAAACTTAGAGATGCACAAATAGTTAGTAGTACCTGTAGCACCGGAGGGCCCCGGGCAGCCCACACAACTGGAGAAGGTCTCTGTGTCTGAAAGCTTTCTCTACAAACACTCCCAGTTCACACACACAATCTGTCTGATCCCACGCTGACATCGAGTCCCACCAAACAACACCTTTAACGATGTGCAAAAAAAAAAAGAAAAGAAGCTTTTTAATTATTCTTTGAAAAGGAGTGTTTGAGTACTCTGAATATCTTGTACCATACTCATCCTGTAACATCTCTCTGTACAGGAGCTCTTTGATGACGTCATATTTGTAGTACAAGAGTTGGAGGATGTCGGTACTCCTGGGAGAGATCCTGCCAGGCCGCATGATGCCAGCGTTCCTCTGAGAAAGAGATGGTAGGACACTCCAAACACCATCAAGAACAAGTCTGGATCAGAAAGCAGGAGGAATATGTGGTAAATTTGTGAGTGTACGAAAATTAATGAAAGAGTGTGTGCTTAAAGTGACCTGGTGGAAAGTCTCTTGGCCCTATTCTGAAGACACAAGATACTAAACTGCTCTGGATCCTGCTCCTAGAAGAAAACAATACAGAACATCACAAAGTATGAACACATATATTTAGCAAACACCTTTCTCCAAGGCGATTTACAGATGAGTAAATGATCATGATTCCAGCTAAAATAAAGAGTGCAAAGATAAATAACTAAAACATACAATTTTAAAACATAAATATAAATTATATTTATAAATATGGAACCATTTATATTCTAAATATATAATATAATATAATATGTAAATGATTCCATATCTAATATATTAATTTATATATGAATTTGTATTTTTACCAGTTGTTTAGAGATGAAGTTGATTGTTGAGGACTGTGTGTTTTGTTTGAGAGTATGATCGATTCTACCAGCCTTCAACATCTGGAGCTCCCAGTACAGCTACAAAAATCATAAGCAGTTTACATATTTTAATTCACAAAAATATAACTTCACAGTTTGATCTTTCGTGTGTATGTGTGTGCGTGTGCGTGTGTGTGTATTAGAGCTGCACGATTCTGGATAAATGTCCCAAGACCGTTCAAGTGGGCAGTTATTAAGCCTCTCATTAAGAAACCACAACTAGATCCAAATGAATTAGCAAATTACAGACCCATTTCAAATCTTCCATTTGTGTCTAAAATACTAGAGAGAGTTGTGTCTGCTCAATTGTGCTCCTTCCTGGAAAAAAATGATATCTATGAAAGATTTCAGTCTGGATTCAGGTCCCATCATTGCACAGAAATTGTGCTCGTTAAAATTACAAATACTTACTTCTACCTTCTGACCAAGGCTGTATCACAGAACTAGTTTTACTTGATCTTAGTGCTGCGTTCGACACTATAGATTACAAAATACTCTTAGATGGACTACAAAATTACACTGGTATTCAGGGACTTTAGATTGTACCTATCAGAACATTACCATTTTGTTTAAATGGGGAAAAATCTAAAATAACATCAGTAAATGATGGCGTGTCTCAAGGATCTGTGTTAGGCCTCTGCTATTTTCAATATACACTCACCTAAAGGATTCTTAGGAACACCATACTAATACTGTGTTTGACCCCCTTTCACCTTTAGAGCTGCCTTAATTCTACATGGCATTGATTCAACAAGGTGCTGACAAACAAAGCATTCTTTAGAAATGTTGGCCCATATTGATAGGATAGCACCTTGCAGTTGATGGAGATTTGTGGGATGCACATCCAGGGCACGAAGCTCCCGTTCCACCACATCCCAAAGATGCTCTATTGGGTTGAGATCTGGTGACTGTGGGGGCCATTTTAGTACAGTGAACTCATTGTCATGTTCAAGAAACCAGTTTGAAATGATTCGAGCTTTGTGACATGGTGCATTATCCTGCTGGAATTAGCCATCAGAGAATGGGTACATGGTGGTCATAAAGGGATGGACATGGTCAGAAACAATGTTCAGGTAGGCCGTGACATTTAAACGATGCCCAATTGGCACTAAGGGGCCTAAAGTGTGCCAAGAAAACATCCCCCACACCATTACACCACCACTACCAGCCTGCACAGTGGTAACAAGGCATGTTTACGCCAAATTCTGACTCTACCATCTGAATGTCTCATCAGAAATCGAGACTCATCAGACCAGGCAACGTCTTCAACTGTCCAATTTTGGTGTGCTTGTGCAAATTGTAGCCTCTTTTTCCTATTTGTAGGAAACTTATTGGACCAAAAATCTGTACACAGACTCTTAGAATATAATTTGCATTTAGAAGAATTTACTGTTACTTCATCCTCTACAGTAAAAGACCTGGGTGTTATATTAGACAGCAACTTGTCTTTCAAAAATCATATTTCATATGTTACAAAAACAACCTTCTCAACCTCAGAAACATCGCTATGGAACATGCTATCTGTTTCTGATGCAAAAGACTGTGCAGAGGAACTCACCGATGTCTTCACAGACATCTTCAACATCTCACTGAGTCAAGCTGTCGTCCCCACATGCTTCAAAGCAACCACCATCATTCCAGTCCCTAAGAAATCATCTCCATCCTGCTTCAACGACTACCGTCCAGTCGCACTTACCCCCATCCTTATGAAGTGCTTTGAGCGGCTAGTCATGCACCACATTAAGTCTGTCCTCCCCCCCTCCCTGGACCCCTACCAATTTGCATATCGGTCAAAACGCTCGACCGATGACGCCATCGCCACCACCGTCCATTCAGCACTCACTCACCTGGAAAATAAAGACACTTATGTCAGAATGCTGTTCATAGACTTTAGTTCAGCATTCAATACAATCATCCCTCTACAGCTCACTCAAAAACTGTCACAGCTGGGACTCAGCACATCGATGTGCAACTGGTTGCTGGACTTCCTGACGGGAAGACCTCAGGCAGTTCGGGTCGGCAGTAACTCATCCAACTCCATCATCATGAACACCGGAGCCCCTCAGGGATGTGTGTTGAGCCCCCTCCTTTTCACTCTGCTGACACATGACTGCACACCCATACACAACAGCAATCTCTTCATCAAGTTTGTGGACGACACGACCGTAGTTGGTCTCATTAGCAACGATGATGAGACGAACTTCAGGAGCGAGGTGAGCCGCCTGGCCAGGTGGTGTGGTGACAACAATCTCTCTCTGAACGTGGAGAAGACGAAGGAGATTGTTGTTGACTTCAGGAGAATGCACACCCAGCACGCTCCTCTGACCATCAACGGTGTGACCGTGGAAAGGGTGAGGAGCACCAAATTCCTGGGTGTGCATATCACAGAGGACCTCTCCTGGACCGCCAACTCCACAGCACTGACCAAGAAAGCACAGCAGCGACTCTACTTTCTCCGCAAGCTGAGAAGAGCCGGAGCCCCAGCCCCCATCATGCGCACCTTCTACAGAGGCACCATCGAGAGCATTCTGACCAGCTGCATCACTGTGTGGTACGGGGCCTGCAACGCATCCTGCCGTAAAGCACTTCAGCGCACCGTGAGAGCAGCTGAGAAGATCGTTGGTGTCTCTCTCCCACCCCTCCAGGACATTTATAACTCCCGCCTCTCCCGCAAAGCCCTCATCATTGCGAGAGACCCCACCCACCCATCGCACAGCCTCTTCAGTCTGCTGCCATCAGGGAGGTTTTTTTGCACACACTCTTATAATTTTATTTTTTACCTGCACTGACTTAAATCTGAAATTGCACTATTGTTACCATTGTTTGCACTATTTGCCATCGCCACTTTACCTCTATAATTCACTTTATCCATCTTTTTTTTAATCTTTCTTCTGTTGTTGTCACTGTTAAACTTTTGTTGTTATTGTTATTGTTTTGTTGTTGTCAGGCACCTAGGGTCTGAGAGTCATAGAATTTCAATTCTCTGTATGTATGTACTGTACGTATGACAGAATTGACAATAAAGCTGACTTTGACTTGACTTGACTTGAAAAGCTAGTTCATGCATGCATGACCTCTAGACTAGATTACTTTAATGCATTACTAGCTGGTTGTCCTGTATCCTCAATAAACAAGCTACAATTATTACAAAATGCAGCTGCTAGAGTTACATACCAGGTCAAGAAAACCTATTTTATCATCTCTATACTGGTTAACTATTAAGTTAAATAGCACATACACCGATCAGGCATAACATCATCACCACTGACAGGTGAAGTTAATAACACTGATTATCTCTTCATCACGGCACCTGTTAGTGGGTGGGATATATTAGGCAGCAAGTGAACATTTTGTCCTCAAAGTTGATGTGTTAGAAGCAGGAGAAATGGGCAAGCGTAAGGATTTGAGCGAGTTTGACAAGGGCCAAATTGGGATGGCTAGACGACTAAAAACCGCAGCTCTTGTGGGATGTTCCCGGTCTGCAGTGATCAGTATCTATCAAAAGTGATCCACAGTGGTGAACCGGCGACAGGTTGATGAGCGGCCAAGGCTCATTGATGCATGTGGGGAGCAAGGCTGGCCCGTGTGGTACAAAAAAACAGACAAGCTACTGTAGCTCAAATTGCTCAAGAAGTTAATGCTGGTTCTGATAGAAAGGTGTCAGAATACACAGTGCATCGCAGTTGTGCATGGGGCTGCATAGCTGCACACCGGTCAGGGTGCCCATGCTGACCCCTGTCCACCACCGAAAGCACCAACAGTGGGCACGTGAGCATCAGAACTGGGCCACGGAGCAGTGGAAGAAGGTGGCCTGGTCTGATGAATCACGTTTTCTTTTACATCACGTGGATGGCCGGGTGCGTGTGCGTCGCTTACCTGGGGAACACATGGCACCAGGATGTACTATGGGAAGAAGGCAAGCCGGTGGAGGCAGTGTGATGCTTTGGGCAATGTTCTGCTGGGAAACCTTGGGTCCTGCCATCCCTGTGGATGTTACTTTGACACGCACCACCTATCTTAACATTGTTGCAGACCATGTACACCCTCTCATGGAAACGGTATTCCCTGGTGGCTGTGGCCTCTTTCAGCAGGATAATGTGCCCTGACACAAAACAAAAATGGTTCAGGAATGGTTTGAGGAGCACAACAAGTTTGAGGTGTTAACTTGGCCTCCAAATTCCCCATATCTCAATCCAATCAAGCATCTTTGGGATGTGCTGAACAAACAAGTCCGATCCATGGAGGCCCCACCTCACAACTTACAGGACTTAAAGGATCTGCTGCTAACATATTAGTGCCAGATACCACAGCACACCTTCAGGGGCCTAGTGGAGTCCATGCCTCGACGGCTGTTTTGGCAGCAAAAGGGGGACCAACACAATATTAGGATCATAGTGTAGGTCATAATATTAGGTCATAATGTTATGCCTGATCGGTGTACAAGCACACAAATGCTCTCCCTCTTTTGACATGGACTTAGATATCCTAGGTACTCAAAAGTCCAGAGTTTTGTGACCTTAAAGAGCATGATGAATTGTTGAATTGTAGGGCAATAGAATGTCAGTTAAATACACAGGAGCTAAACCATTTAGGGCCTTATAGGTCAGAAGCAATACCATGTAATCGATACAGAACTTAATAAATAAAATAAAGTGAGCATTTTAGAGAAATATAGAAGGAATGAAATTAAATAAATACCGTTTCTCTGTTCTCCCGCTGTTTCTCCATCATTAGGAGAACATGCAGAACTCCTCTGGCTGAACATGACAACCCTCCACTCTGACCTCTGACCTGAACACATTAAACTCGATCAATGTGTATTAAACATACATTATTTACATGAAATATTTATTATTTCTTTCTACTTCTTTTTTTCAATCTTCTCATTCATGAGATTCTGAGCCAAATGTCTGTTCTCCAAAAGTTCACCTGTGAAATGGCTCTCTTTGTGTCCTCCAGGCTGGCGGTGATAAGAAAGATGTTCTTATAGAGGGAACAGATGACGTTCATGCCGACCTCATCATCCTCATGCACACCGATGGTCTCACAAACCAAATGCAAACACTCTTCCATCCTAAAAAAGACAAGGCATTTCATATAAGCTCAATTTCATCACTTTGAACGAAATGTATTCTTGCTGTACATCATAATGCCATATATTAAATACAAACATAACAGATAGTTCTACCTTATATAATTACAGCTTGAAAAGAGAAAGTGTCTTTCTTGTTCGATGAGTTTATCTTCATGAATGATGCATGATTACAACAAAGCCACGTCTGTTGCTGAGGAAACCATTAGGATCCGATTACAGAGGCAGCTCAGTGCTGACCACACTCTTCCTCAGACAAATCATGACACTCAATCAGCTACTATATATAAAAAAGCCTGCCTGAATCCTACAGTAAATCTGACATTTTAGGTTAAATTGAAACATTTAAGTTTCACATTGAGTTAAAAATAACATTTATGCATTATATCAAAGTTGAAGAAATAGAATTTTGATGAAAATTAAGACAACCAACCAAATATTGTAAGACCACAATAAATGTATGGTATTGATTGAGCAAATAACCAATTTGTTAATTTGTATTATAATTGTTTTCTATAGTAAATGTAAATTAAATCATATGAATCGAAATTGGCTAGTTATTTATGTGCCATTTTATTTTAGAAAATCCCCCAAAAGTTCATATTCAAAATAAAATATTGTAAAAATAAGAACAACAATAACAACAAGAACAGACTGGGTAAAGGTGGGATTTGGTGTAATAAGGAAACACAGTAAATATGAGAATACATTAAATATGACATACAAATACTGATGAATGTCAATGCACCATACATACAAAAAAAAAAAAAAGATAATAATAATGTGAAGGCACTATATCAGATTAGCACTTTTTGTGTTTCTTTTACATAGATTCACTGTCAACATTGTAAATAAAATTATCAAGTGTTTATAAAACTCTTTAGTGAAAAAAATAAATCACAACAACAGCGCAACAGCAAAAATTCCCGTTAAAACAGTGCAACAAAACAAAACAAAAACTAAGCAGATTTTTCTATCCATATTGTTCAACTCTTTAATTTGTTTAGAAAAATCAAATTGAAGAGGAAATAATCTTAATAACCATAATCTTTTATCTTTTATGCTCAAAAGAAAGCTCATGATGATTTAAAAATCATCTTTTCCTCCTTGCCATCTGTGTTGAAGGAAAACTTTTGTCCAATTAGCTCAAAATACCCTCCTATTAATGGATGTGTAACTGATAATGTGTAATTTAGCTCCATCAAACACAGGTTAACACAGTGTCAGAAACACCCACAGACAGTAGCACCAATCAAACAAACAAACAAAATGCAGTATACAGTAGAGGATTGTTTATGTGGTTTGAATAATAAAAGTAAAAATGAAATGTGCGTTAAGCTCAAGCATTTTAAAGTCAATACAAAACTTAATTCGCAACTCACTATACCTGTAATCTTACAGTTGCAAGAAAAAGTAAGTGAACGGCTTGCAGAATTTGTGAAAATGGGAATAATGTTAACAAAATAAGAGAGATCATAAAAATGGATGTTATTTTTATTTAGTACTGTCCTGAATAAGATATTTTACATAAAATATGTTTACATTTAGTCCACAAGACAAAAAAATAGCTGAATTTATAAAAATGACCCTGTTCAAAAGTTTATGAACCACTGATTCTTAATACTGTGTCGTTCTCTGGATGATCCACGCCTGTTTTGGATGGTTGTTCATGAGTCTCTTGTTTGTCCTGAGCAGTTGAATTGCCCAATGTTCTTCAGAAAAATCCTTTAAATTCCTGCAAACTCTTCAGTTTTCCAGCATCTTTTGCATATTTGAACCCTCTCCAGCAGTGACTGTATGATTTTGAGACCCATCATTTCACACTGAGGACGACTGAGGAACTCAAACACAACTATTAAAAAAGGTTCAAACATTCACTGATGCTCCAGAAGGAAACACGACACATTAAGAGCCGGGGGGTGAAAACTTATTGAATCTGAAGATCAAGGTAAATTACTTAATTTGTCTTCCAGGAAACATTAAAGTATCTTCTGTTGCTTCTGAAGGGCAGTACTAAATGAAAAAAAATATATATTTATACAAAATAAGAACACTTTGGAGATCATTCTGTTCAAAAGTTTTCACCCCAGGCTCTTAGTGCTTTGTGTTTCCTTCTGGAGCATCAGTGAATGTTTGAACCTTTTTTAATAGTTGTGTTTGAGTCACTCAAATTGTGCTCAGTGTGAAATGATGGGTCTCAAAATCATACAGTCACTGCTGGAGAGGGTTCAAATATGCAAAAGATGCTGGAAAACTGAGTTTGCAGGACCCGGAGGATTTTCAGGCAGTTTAACTGCTCAGGACAAACAAGAGACTCAAGAACAACCATCACAAAACAAACAAACAAAAAAAAAACAGCCGTGGATCATCCAAGGAACGACACACAGTATTAAGAATCAGTGGTTCATAAACTTTTGAACGGGTCATTTTTAATAAATTCACCATTGTCTTGTGGACTATATTTTTAAAAGAAATTATGTAAAATATCTTATTCAGGACAGGACTAAATAAAAAATAACACATTTTGTATGATCTCTCTCTCATTTTGTTAAAATTATTCACATTTTCACAGATTCTGCAAGCAGTTCACATACTTTTTCTTGCAACTGTATGTATTTCTGAGTGAAAAGAAAAATGTAGGATGGGACTTTTTATCCATCAGGAAATTATTGGATTGTAAAAATCTGGAAGCAGATGTTGGAAGGACAAGGGTTGATAAATAAGAGGGATTTGTGATGTCAGCTGAAAAGTAAAAATTTTTTGTATGAAAGAATGTGCACTAATGAATCTTAAGGCCAATTCATACTCAATCACCTGATTAGTACATCACTTCTCAGATATTACCATGTGACACTGCAACAAACTGCGAATAAACATGTTCAATTGGCAAAAAACAAACGGTTACCATTGGTGGACGTCTGCCGGTGTAGTGTGAATTGGTCTTTATAGAATAAGACCAGGAAAGTGCAATATAAAGCAATGAGGCAAATTTTGATTTCATGTTGACTTCAAGAGTTTGTATTAGTTAATCGTATCTCAGCACTGCAAAAATGCTTTTCTTACTTAGTATTTTTGTCTTGTTTCTAGCCCAAACATCTAAAAATTCTTAAAACAAGAAGCATTTACTAGACAAGCAAAAGTTTTTGTCTAAAAATAAGAAAAATAGAAGAAAAATAATCTTAATTCAAACAGAAAACTAAATTATTTTGCTTACCCCATTGGCAGATTATTTATCTTATTTTAAGCAAAAACTCACTTAATTTTGAGTAATTTTTTCCCAAAACAAGACAAAAACTTTTGCTTGTCTAGTAAATGCTTCTTAAATGTAAGAATTTTTAGATATTTGGACTTAAAACAAGACAAAAATACTAAGTAAGAAAAGCATTTTTTGCAGTGAGGGATGATTAAAACCAAGATTCAGTGAGATTTAGACAACTGATTTGACTCCACAGTTTAAGGATCTCAAAGATTGCCATGGATAATTTTAGGGCATTTCTCAGGGGCAATGCAATGGGCGTTGTGTTCTACCAGTCCAGCGGGACACTGGCATCCTGGCACGCAGGGTTTAAAGCAGTGAGCCTCGATCACACCGAGTGGCACGTCTTTATTAAAACACGTCTTAGGACATGGCGGCCCACACTCATCAAACACATAACCGCGGTCCAGCGGGCAACCCATGGCTGTAGGGATAGAAAAGAAAAAGGGTTAATTTATATATAACTTTATACAACACAGATTGTTTACATGACATGAACAAACCTCTTCAATCCCATTAACATGCAATTTTCATTATTAAAAATTGGAGTTCCTCATCTGTCAGCCACTACAATGTTATGTCAACTGACAAATGGAGTCACACATTGGAGCCCTATCACCTCTGAGTGTTAGAAAAATGGACAATGCAATTGGTGAGTGGAATCTGAATGGCAAGCCACTCCCTCAGACATGGGTATATAAGATGGCAGCACACATCAACTCATTCAGATTTTTGCTTCGGAGCCGAGTGGTTGCTCAGCGATCACTCTTCCAATCACCAAGCAATGAGTGTGCTATGGATATTGTTGTACTCTGGTGGAGAGGGTGCATTCAGAAGGTTTCACCATTCTAAAAGAGCAGTGCACAGTTAAGTACATTCCCCTGGGCGCTTCAGAGCAAAGAGTCGATTTCCCTAAAAGAGCAAGCACGTTTGGTGACTGTCTTTTTAAAGATGGCTTTCCATCTATGTGTTTCTGGATGCGGTTGTTTCCTGTCTTCATCTGATGGCCACGATCACTGTCTGACATGTCTGGTGGCAAGAGCATACAAAGGCAGTGTTCATGGATATTTTATGCCCTTACTGCAATGACTGAACTCCTAATTTTCTGCAGTGTCGTGTGCTGTCAAGCTGCCAAGTGATGGTGCAGATCCTTCACATGGGGTACACTGCATGTCATTCAGTGCTCCGGGTGAGGATCAGAGGTTGATAGCTGCAGCGGAGAGCGGACTATTGTCCTCTGCAGAGGAAGATGAAGCCGAGCTTCCCCTTCAGGCGTTGTTGCTCAGACTGAGTCGGAGTTGATTGCCATGCTTACCTGGGCCGCTGTGAATGTTGGACTCAAGTGGAACCCTTCCCCTTGTCCTGAGCACTCAGAGTTGGATGATTGGTTCCTGGGTGCAGTGCATGGTTCACAGCCACATTCCACCTCAGTGTCTTTCTTCCCAGGCATGAGGAGGTTTAGAATTTGTGGAAGGAAACTTTTACTGCTTGAAACCTCCTCCACTCTGTGGTGGGGCCGCCAAGGGTTACATGGAGATTCCCCAGGTGGAGCATGCAATTTGCGGTGCACTTGTGCCACAGGAACGTCATGCGGGATACCGACAAAGTATGCTTTCTTGATGCCCTCATCTTGCAAGGTGGCCTATTTGGCAACATTGACGAAGAATGCAATTCTTAGCAGTAATTTTTGGCAATCCAGAAGCAGACTGAGGCAATCAAGCACATCCTGCTCCAGCGTGACACCTCTGCCACCAGGCCGCCATGGACTGCCCTTGCTGCCCGTCCCCGCCATACGTTATCCCTTGGTGCCGCTCACATGGAGCCTGGCTACATTCAGGGACAAACATTTTTCATGGATGTTTATGTGGACCGCACACAGAGCTTCAGAAGTTCTGAGCAGCTCTTTGTCTGCTTTGGAGCTTAGCAGAAAAGAAAGGTTGTCTACAAGCACAATTTGACCCACTGGATAGTGGATGTGTACCAATCCCAAGGCGAGCCATGCCCACTTGGAGTGTTGCCTCCTTTTGGGCGTTGGCACATGGCGCCTCTTTGGCAGACAACTGCAGAGCTGCACGCTGGGTGACACTAATACCTTCACGAGATTCTACAATCTCTGGGTGGAGTCGGTTTCTTCTCATGTGTTGGGCACAAAAAGGTAATGTATGGAAAGGCTGGCTAAGTGTCTTGCTTGCAGCGCCATTTCCCTTTAAGGGGGATACGAGTGGCTTCTTAGCTCTCCAGGTGAGTTCCACACTTGGCTAACCCTGGATTGAGTTTCCTCTGAGCATCCTTCAGCAGTCAGGTACGGCAGAGGCGTCCAACACCAGGTCCAGTACTTGAGTGCGTGCCCGCTCGGTCAACCCCTGTACTGGGCTAGATGCTGCATGTGTTGCGATTTCCCTACATGTGTATTCTTCCATGGTATGATTTCCCTGTTGGTAAACCAATGTCTTTCTCTGGGCATATGTAGCACTGCCTCACAAGTCAGTTTATATGTGTATTTCCACATGTTCCTCCCTACAGGTAGGATGTGGCCTTCGTAGTGTTCCTCTCCATTGGATTATGTACGCTTCCCCAGCGTTAATAACACTGGTATTGAGAACCAAGAACCAAAGCAAATAAAATGTAAAAGGAACAGCAGCTACGATGTCTCGATGGTAAGCCCTGTCCCTTCCACACCGTTGGCATGGAGGACTAACATTCTGGGCTTATGTAGGGCATTGGGTAGGTTTACGACTTAACAGGAACAGTGTCAAAAAGGGCACTCTATAGCTTGCCAGAATCTGCATCTCTACCACTTGTAACACAGTTCAGCGGTTGTGGTGTTTTCCATAGGGACCCCATTTGTTAGTCGACATAATGTTATAATGACTGACAGATAGGGAACGTCTTGGTTACTGATGTTCCCTAATGGAGGGAACAGAGTCTCGGCTCCTCAGCATAAACCTGAATGAGTGGATGCGTGCCGCCATCTTATATACCCGTATGTATGGGGGAATGGCTTGGCATGCAAATTACACTCACTAATTCCACTGCCACAAACAATGAACACATATCAGTGTTATTTTAGTATCATTGAGATACAATTATAGTTTTAATTAATTCCTTTGGAATTAGTTTGTATTTTTTTATATTAGCAGGATTAAATAAGTTTAAGGTCTTTTATATTTTATTAGTATCCAGCCTGTAATTTTTTTAAATAAAAGTATTATGATAACATGAGGAAAAGAAGAAAACACCTTGTTTTCCCATCACATATTTTAGTAATCATCATAAATTAGGTTTCATGTGAAAGCTAAAAAACTCAAAATTGAAATCGGACATTGCGCGTTACTTTAAAACCTTTTAGCGGCCTCCTCCCCCTAGTGGGCGGTGTCATGTTTCATTTTACAAAATTTATTTTAACTATTTATTTACTCAAAATAATTTCTAATCTTGACAAAACACATATCATCAGAAAGGTCTGAGACTCAAGGTTCCATATTTGGTGACTGTTTTGTGATAGAAGTGATATTATGACGGAAATGTATTAATTTATCACAGGAAAATGCATAAAAAAATTAAATGGAGTAAAGTAAAAAGAGTAAAAATTATTTTATATATATATTTTTATAAAATAAAAAATGTTTAGTACAGTACATTTGTTTTACAGTAAACTTTCAATTCTATAACTTTTTTACACTTTTATTTTTTGAAATGCTTTCCACAATAATCTGCTGAGTGTCTTCTTTAAAAAGAGACCAGCCTTAGCATTCCCAAGCCTTAATGAATTACAGCCATTTAAGTTGGGATAGCACATTTTCACATCTATGCTCAAAAAGTGTGGTGACAGTTAACTCTATGAGTATATCTCACTCACCACAGAGTGTCGGCGACCTCCACTGCAGGATAATCCCGGCTTCACGGCACTCGGACGCGTAAGCCTCCAACACGTCACACAAACACTCGTCCACATTGGACCCGCAGGCGCACAGATCATACACACATGATGCAAAGAACATCTCGGGTGGCACCACCTTATGACAACGCTCAAACATGGCCGACTTCAGTACTGTGCAGCGAGCATTTGCGGTCTTACGGGCATTGTATCCAGCCTCCTTACACGGATCAATGTTTTTCACATCAGAACACTTAACACTTGAATTTCCACTGCCCACCTGCAAGGAAAATAATATTTAACATTTGAAATACATTAATAGCTCATTATAATACAAAACTGTGTGGCTAGCATGCATTCTTCAGACATGTTGAGCCTTGGTATTCAAACAATGAAAAACAGGTTTGAAAATTACCACATTCCAATCCACTTCCCACATTCCCCACGGTCACATTTCTACTTTTTCTGTCATCTACAAACCCACATATCAATCACATACAGCATGAAGATGTTTTAGTGTTTTAACCTTCCAGTTGTTTCCAAAAGCTGCTTCAGATTTGGCGATTTTTCCGTTGCGAAGTTTCATGTCGTCCTGAGGGAAGTTATTGAAGTTGCCACATAAACCGCACATATGCTTCTTGTAGGTACCAGGTACGCTAACTTCCACATGAGACCGGCCATTCCATAACACCTTAAATCATAATCATCAAATAAACAAAAAGTGCTATCAAAATGTAATATAAAATATTACAAATTAAGATAAGATAATGAGATAAGATTGAACCCAGAGTGAATTCATGCAGAGACTGTACCTTCAGCCCAACATTGGTGTTCAGAAGGATGGTGTTGGTCTTGCGCTCAAGGTAAACATACGGCTCTTTAAGAAACGGCAGGGACACGGGTTGATAATTAACCTGATGGATCGAAGAAAAGGGAGGAAAACAAGCAACAAGCAAAGTTGTCAATATTCAAAACTGAAAAAGAGCCTAAAGAATAAAAGTGTCTAAAGAAAAGATGAAGGAAAATTGATAATCAGGGTTTTCACTAATCTGGGGTTCACAAAGAAACTGCGTGAGTTGATGAAAAGCTGATAATTAATGAAACCATAAAAATCTAAAATTTAAATAAATAATAATAAAAAAAATCTAAATAAAACACTTACTAAAAAGATTTACCAGCATGTCATGTGGCCATTTAACAAAATCAGGGAACTGTAAACAATGCAAATGTGTTTTTAAAATATAAAAAAATTATTATGAAATGATTATGAATTATTTTAAAAAGTATGAAAATATTAAATAAAAATCTCTGAGGGTACTTCAAGTAAAGATTTTAGCGGGTTTGGTTGACATAAAAGTTTTGGGAATCCCTGATTTAGCTAATTATATGAGCTATTATATTCATCACACTCATCACATACAAATATAAATGTGTAAGAAAGAATACCAATCACAAACTATTATGCGACTGTGACAATGACATCATGACTCGGTTATATTTTGAACAGTGAACATTCCATCATAAGTGAATTACAAACTTTAAAAATTATGAAAATACTATAAAAAAATAAAATAAAGTATATATATATATAAAATAACATTTCTATGGTGTATTATAAGTATTGTGAAAAAAATTGTAAATAGCACTGTATAGGCCCATTTAAACCTGTAAACAGAACATTGTAGTGAATTGGTGTGGGCGCCAATATATTTATCATTATAGTTATCATTCTTGGTGTGAACAGGCCTAAAGGCATATCACCTTGACAATCCAGTCCTGAAACAGCTGCACAACAACATCTCCAATAAACACGGTCACTTCTTTAGTCCAAGACACTCCACTACGCCCCCGGTCATCATTAGACACATGGACACTGAAACACACACGTTTCCATGTTTCACAGAGACATTCCATAGACATAATGATTTTTACACTGTACAAACTGTATATTTTATCCCCTAACCCTAAACCTACCCCAAAACCTACCCATCACAGAAAACATTCTGCATTTAAAAAAAGAGAGAAAAAAAAAAAGAAGCTGTTTTCCTCATGTGGACCAAAAAATGTCCCCACAAGGAGAAGAATTTCAGATATTGCCATTTCAGATTTTGTTCCCATAACATAGGGTTTTACCTGGACCTATACGCACACGTGTCTGTTTAGACTACTTTTGTGGTGTTTTTATGTTGCTAACTTCCATTTTTGTGTGAACTATCCCTTCTAATGCACAGTATACACTACTCTTCAAAGGTTGGGGTAGGTAAGAACAATTTTGAAAATAACTGTTTTCTATTGTTCATTTAGATTTAAATAGATACATTTTGAAAATGTAACTAATTCCTGTGATGGCAAAGTTAAATTGTCAGCATCAGTACTCTAGTTTTCAGAAATCATTCTAAGATTCTGATTTGCTGCTCAATAAACATTTTTTAATCAATTTTGAAAACAGTTGTGCTGTTTAATATTTCTGTGGACACTGTGATACTTTTTTTTTAATGATTCTTTGATGGATAAAAGTTCAAAAGAACAGCATTTATTTGAAATTGAAATATTTTGTAACATTATAAATATCTTTACAGACACCTTTGATCAATCTAATGCATCATTGCTGAATAAAAGTACATTTTTAACAATGACACTGAACTTTTGAACAATAGTGTAGATGTGAGTAAGAGAATATTCTGAGCACCTGAAGTCTTTTCCCATACAGTCCTGAGCCAGAACATATGTGCACGTCCCCTGGAAGTTCACCATCTTTCCATCAAATGTTCGATAGTGAGGGTCTCCAAACACAATGCAGGTGGCGGGGTGGGGAATGCAGTGAGGACAACACGTTCCAGGAACTACAGCCAGAGTTTCATCCTACAAACACACAAAAGCTACAGTATATCCAGATCTATTATACCTGAGAGGGGCCCGAGATGTCCTTGCCAGTCATAAATGTTCTCACTAATATAGTAGTATACTGATTTGTGAGTCTGCAGGGTTGTAGGTCATTGTTTATGGTAAACATCCTAAAATGACTGTAAAAACAATTATTTAAACAACTTTACAGTTCAAATAATACAAGTTTTGACAAAATTGGTTTAAAGTCTAAAATGTAAAGTTTATAATTTTATAAATCTTGTTTTTAAGAAAAGGGATGAGTAAAATATTATTAAATGTAATATTCTAGAACCATTTTATTCAGCATTTTTGAATGCATATTCTTTTTTGTTTAGTCATCACAATAAGCCTCATCACAAGTCCAGGTTTTCCATCCCCAAATTTAAAGGGATAGTTCACCTAAAAATTATCCCATGATTTACTCACCCTCAAGTCATCCTAGGTGTATATGACATTCTTCTTTCAGACGAATACAATCGGAGTTATATTATTAACCCCTGGAGTCGTGTGGATATCTTTTATAATGGATGGATGCACTTTTATGGACTTCAAAACAGAAACCAGCCATTCACTGCCGATATAAAGCTTTGAAGAGCCAGGACATTTTTTTAATATAACTCCGATTGTATTCGTCTGAAAGAGGATAGTCATATAAACCTAGGATGGCTTGAGGGTGAGTAAATCATGGGATAATTTTCATTTTAGGGTGAACTATCCCTTTAAGACCTGTTGAAATGATAATTCAAACTTTTCTTATACCATTTAAGATATTTAAGACTTTTCATGACCTTAAATTTGATCAAACCAAATGTAGAAGAATTTTTAAGGACTCGCAGGGACCTACATTTAAAAGCCTGTTGACAGGTTTCAAACTATGTGAAGTTCTCACTAATATAACCTCAAAGGTGCATATCGTCATCTCACCGAGGCACATGTGAGCGTTGGGCATCTCTGGGTTTGGCAGTGCACGTCTCCGGACACACAGGTGCAGGACGTACACTTGTCCACCTCCCAGTGGTCATTGTGGCTGTATAGCTGTCCCTCATATGGACAATGTGCATCGGTGTCTATGTAGTGCACAACAGTTGTGATGCCTTTGCACTCTAGACAGCACTTCCCAGGGTTCTTCACTTTGACTGATCCATCCGGACAATCAAGTGGAGGACACTCCTGCAGATCACACTCGATGTGCCCTTGCTAAAACACACACACATGAATTACTTTAAAATGTGCTTAATACTGCATTAAACAATCAATAAATGTGACTCTAGAGCTTTTGGTGCAGATGCGATTCTGTTCAACATCAGGGTTTGATTCGTTTGGTTGATGTGAGAGTTGTTTAGCCTCGCATTCTTTAGCCAATCATTCACATACTGCTTCTAATAAACTTATTACAATTATATCTGATGAAATAGTACAATCATTACATGATGCTTTTTTGCTTAAAATGCTATAAGCAGCAGCTATACTAATTCTTCTCCTTTTGCTTTCCTGTTTCTATATTGTGATGCCCATCCTGAGCTGGGCATCCCAATATATCCAGCTCCAGTTTGGAAACATTACTACAGACCCAGCTAACAAAAAATATGTTCTAAGAACGTTCTGATAACATTCTTATTAAGGTATAGAAACATTATTTCTGAATGTTCTCTGAACATTCCAAACATCCAGTTTAAAAAAATAATAATTCTTGTTTATGCAAAGGTTAGCAAAAACATTAAAAGGAACGCTCCAGTTTATCATTTTACAAACATTATGGGAACATCACTTCATGAATATTGAACAATTTGAAAGTAGTAATGTTTAAAATGAGGAGGAGCTTCTTCCCCCAGGCCATCAGACTCCTGAACTCAGTCACTTAACACCACGTGACTTCACTTCAGGATAAACATACTGACATTGCACTGCACTTTCTGTTCTCGTTGTTACTGTGTAACAACCTGTTATAAACCTGTTTGCACATTATACTTCTTTGTACATTTCTGTTAACCACATATTTATAAGTCTACAGTTTACTCACTGCACAGTTTATTTCACTTATTTTATTCCACTTCTTTATTTATTTATTTTTTTTTTCTACTTGATTTATTTATAATTCTACACACACACACACACACACACACACACACACACACATATATATATATATATATATATATATATATATATATATATATATATATCATATTTTTTATTCTATTTCTATTATAATTTCCTCCTTGTGTTTTTAACTGTGTGAATTTGCACTGTCCATGGAGCGGACCTGTTTACATTTTACTGCCGGTTGTATACTCTGTATATAACTGTGTATGTGACAAATAAAAATCTTGAATCTAAAAACATTAATGAACGTCCAATTGAAACGTTTCATGAATGATGTATAAATAACGTTTTAGTGCTAATGTTTTGAGAACATTTTTTAAGACCAGATAACTACAAATTAACTTTCTATTAACATTAATGGGAGAACGTTTGTTCATAACTTTTTAGAGAGAACCTCGCCAGAACGTTGACCAAAGTTCTGAGAACGTTATCTGGGGATGACGCCAAATGTGGATTGACTTACAAAACTATTCAATATTATCCTTATATGGCATATTATCCTCATATTGTACACAAGATGTAATTGCTGCCTAACACGTTCATTGTGTTACCACATGATGAACTACTATAGCTCATTACTTTGACACGCTCACCTCTGACTGATAACAGAATACTTCCTAAATTGTAACATTAAAAACATGCATTTGAAAAGCCGCTTTGAAACAGTATGTAGGCCTATTGTGAAAAGTGCTATACAAATAAACTTGAATTGAATTTTCCCATTTAAAAGCATCATAACAAGAACTTCCTGATAAAACTGACATAACCTGAACAGTTTGCTTCTTAAAAAATAGCATAAAACCTTCAAAATTAGTGTTTTGCTTTAAACTGTTTGTGTTTCTCCAGAAATGGTTTCCTGATAGTTCCATTTTAGTTTCCTCACATTGCAGATGCAGATGATACACTCATTCTCCTTGTCTGTCCATCTTTGGCCATTTGGTACGTGAGTTTTGTCGTCCTCTAATACACACTCTGAGACAAACACATATACAAGTCAGCACACATACACTGGAAGAAGCGACGTTGCAAGCGATGTTTCTGATAGCGAGAGACTGTACCATCACAGACAGGGCAGCAGGAATCAGGGGGCGTGTGCTGATCATCTGGAGAGCAGCTGAGAGTAGGGCAGCCCCGATGAATACACGTCCATGTCAAATCCTAAACACAAACATAATCATCATTCCATATCAATGCACATGGCTTTACAAAACAGCAGTGCGTTTCCATACCTTGCACTGACAGGTGAAACACGGATCATCAGTGGCCAACACTTCATTACCGATCAGCGTAGCTGTGCAGTTACTGAGGGGCTCTGAAAGCACAAGAATTAAACAATCAACCCACAAAGACATCAAGCTTAGAATCAAATGATTCAACTATATGAAAAAGATTTGAAAAGACTTCTTCAAAAAGTCTCATATTGTTTAATCTTATGTTAATCAATGTTATAGATCTTAGTTAATATATTATTAAAGTTTGATCAAAATGTTGCATTTGTGAAGTGGAGTCTTAATAATTGAACTGACAAATATTAAAAATATGTCTGACCTAAAAAAATTCAGTGTAGACAAAAAAAAACATTTTGAAAATTGGATTCAACTAGAAAATGTACATGACTTATATCACTTAAAATGTATTTTTGCTCATCTCAAATTAAATATGCCATATAATACAGTCTATTTTCAATAGGATCGACAGCCCACCGCTCATTATAGCAAAATAAACAGTTATTATTCCACGGCTCTAAGGAATACTTGATTGACCGACTGAATGTACGATGTACCATACATTCCATAAATAAATAAATAAATGGACATGAAATACATACAGTACTGTGCAAAAGTCTTAGGCACATTGGTATTTTCACACACACACACACACACACACACACACACACACACACACACACACACACACACACACACACACACACACACACACACACACACACAAAAAACTTTATTTATATCTTTTACTGTAGTGTGTCAGTAGGAAATATCAGTTTACATTTTCAAACATTCATTTTGCAATTAATTGTAATAATTCAGTGAGATTTTATTTATTTTTTTATGCACAAGAAGTCTGACAGCAGCTGGTATGATCTGATCTCACCATCATCGAGGCTTTTGTCACCTGCATCTATTCCTGTACTAATTCATGTAGTTTTGCAGGAAGGTTTCTTCAAGTGTCTTGAGGAATCCAGAACTTGCCACAGTTCTTCTGGATTTAGTCCATCTCAGTTTTTTATGTTTCTTCATGTAATCACAGACAGACTCAATGAAGATGAGATCAGATCTCCATGTGGAGCATCGAGACTATTGTCAGACTCTTTATGCATACAAAAATCTCACTGGATTATTACAATTAATGGCAATTAATTTATAAATGTAAACTGATATTTTCTACTGACACACTACAGCAAAAGATATAAATAACTGGCTTAAACCCACTTTTTGTGTGTAAAAATACTAGCGAGCCTAAGACTTTTGCACAGTACTGTATGTGAGGGAAAAAAGAGACTATATAGTATATACAAGAAACACAAAACTATAGCACAGCAATGTAGAAAATCGAATTACAGCAAATCTGTTTATACTAACGTGCACAGACAGGGCAGCAGGAGTCAGAGCTGTATAGGATATTGTGTTTAGGACAGTCCACCAGACTTGGGCACTGCTTCCTGTAGCAGCGTAAGTGCTGTTCCCCGTCTGGCATCACCTACAACACATACACAACACTGTAAAGCAAACAAACCAGCATATGCACACAAAATGTTTTGATGAGCCATACTTCACAGGTGCAGATCTGACAGGGGTCACCAGAAGGGTGGAAACTCTCTCCAGGGCCGTACACACGGCCTTCAAACACGCAGTCTGACAGAAGAAACGCACACATTTCAAACGTTAAACTTCCAAAACAAAACTATGCATGCACAAAACTGTTTGTAGGGATTGTAGTTGTACCTGCGCACACTGGGCAACATTCTCCCGGCACGCTGATCTGGTTTAGACAGGTGGAGAGACAGTGGACCTCTGAGCAGGTTGTCACTCCATCCACACACATACAGGACATGCAGGGACCACTGGATGGAAACCAGGTACTGCCTTCAAGGTGCTCAACACCATCATAAAAACAGCCTGAGAGAGAGACAGCTTGGTTTAGTAACACTTATTTTAGAGCCAATCAAAGTATAATCTTATTTAAAGGGATAGTTTACCCAAAAAAGAAATCCAGAATTTGAAACATGGCATAAGCTTTATTGCTTGGAAGTTCGATCCGGTTTAACTCCACATAGGCATATGGTATTTATCTATAACATGTCATAACATGCACGAGTCGGTGGGCGGGGCTACAGAATTATGGCGTGTTCCAGGCAACCCGTAACCGTAAAGTGCACTGGAACAGCAGTCAAACCTGTGACTTCCCACCCGTGAACTCGTACTAGATCGATGTACTCCCAGTTACGCGCTCTGAAGTCACATCAATGCACATCACACACAAGTCACAACAATGGCAGCCCCTACGGATGCGGTGTTTATGAAAATCTTACACGTTGAGAAATAGACTTTAGGGAAGGAAGTTGTTTCAAGGAAAAGTTATTTTTATTAAAACATTTAATTTTAATCTTCAAGGTTTTGTATTCACAACCATAAATACATTACACACGACCAAAAAAGTTTAGTATATCACAACAGAGGTCATTTGTATACAGAAATTTTAAAGGTACAGAAGCAAAAGCAGATTGTTTAAGTCTAGGGTTCACAGAAAGGCCGGGCAATTATCATGAAAAACTAAACTAATCCAAAGAAATTTGACTAACATTATAAGTCTATGTCAGGGGGAAAAATCTAATGTTACATGTCCTAATGGATGTGTCTGTACCTCTGCAGCGGGGACAGCAGGAGCCGAGATCAGTGACCTGATGCATGCAGGTCAGTTTAACACACATAGGACCTACGCAGTTCATCTCACCATCCTGAAACACACATTTGTAAACACTGAACCTTTCTATCAGTCAAATCTCATGCTTGAGTCAGCAGGATGTTGAGGATGAAATGCTAACGGCTGAATTTGTCTATTGTGTGTCTTACCACACAGGTGCAGTTCAAGCAGGGGTCAGTGGGGAGGGTCAAGCTCTGTCCTTCTTCATACTCCTGACCTTGTTGAACACATACTGTGAGACCAAAGAGATCACAGGTCAAACTCAGATCAGAAAAAACACAAACTCGCATCTAAACAGACATGCATGTTTTTTCCAGAGCCTAGTGAGCTGAATTGATCTCAATAGAGCTTGAAGTTTTTTATTATACAGTACACCATAACAGCATAGTGTTTAAATGCCATATTGGTGTACTATGATATGTGCAGGTACCCAAGAGAAAACACGTGGTCCTACCATGGTAAAAAATATTACATTGTATTATTACATTGTATTAACAATGGCACTTTTTTTGTTCATGTATTGTTGCTAGCGTAAAATCATAATAAATTAATCTGAGAGAGCAGTGTAGAATTTTTTTAATTTTTTTTTATTGTATATTATATTTAATTTTTTTCTTTAATTGTAGACAGTAGAAAAAAACAAGGCATTACAATGGCACTTGTTAATGTATTGTTGCTAGAGTAAAATCATAATAAATTAATCTGGGATCCTCCTTCAAAATATATCCAAATTGCTAATGACCATTTTTCTACACACACTGACCTCTGCACTGTGAGCAGCACTTTCTCTGTGGGGTGACGGGATTCTGGCAGGAAGCCACAGGACAGGTGACCGCGGTGCACATAACAGAGCCATTCTGACACACGCAGCTCCTACAGGGGTCCGAGGGGGGGTAGAATGTCTGTGTGTTTCCGTACTTCTGCCCTTCAAACAGACATCCGTCACACAACGGACAGCAGTGCCTATGCCGCACCGGATGAGTGCACTGCTGAGGACACAGCTTCCTCTCACACAACACGACTCCACTCTGGAAAAAACAAACAGATGCATTATGCTAAAAATATACTATGGTACATTAATGAATTCAGATGTTAATACCAGGATACAGTATGTTGATATACAGTATACAATGTTGCTTTTGATTACCATATTCATGTACAGTACTATGGTATTTGCATGGTACTCGAGAGGGAACACATTATAGTACATAGTATATGCCCAAAAAACTTTCTAATACAATAGATTTTTTATTTTATTTTACATTTTATAATCATTATATTTGATATTTTATGTTGAAAAACATGGTATTTCAATGACACTTTTTTGTCAATCATAGCATAAAATAATAAAAAATGAATTATTGTGACAATCAGAGAAGTAACTGGTGTAATTATATTTACTATGGTAAATGTACACATATAAATCGATGGTCTCACCAGGCATTTGCAGGTAGAGCAACGGTCGTTGGATGGGGTGAATGTGGCTCCATTCTCATGCACCTTTCCCAGGTGTTCACATGTCCCTGTGCACACAGGACAGCACTCACCTGGAGGACGCACGGGCCGCTTGCAAGGTGCTTCCGGACAAGACACTGGTGCACATGATACACTTCCATTCTACACAGTACATATTAAGTAAAACTAAAACACAGTAGCAGCAACAAGAAAAACATTTCACAAAAAATGTATAATGACATATGGTTCAAAATGAAGATAAACTATGGTAAAAGTGTGGTGTTTATTTGTGTACCAGACAAATACAGCTCTTGCAGTGATCGTTGGGATCAGGGAAATGTTCCCCATTTTCACATTCTCGACTGTGGTATTGACAGCCTTCACACACTTGGCATGTGCAGGGGTCCCGCTGAGGGTGAGGGCAGGAGATGCTGGGACAGCTTTTAGGAGAACACTGAACCTCACCTCTCTGATCAACAAAAATATCCAGCCCCACCATTAATTCACATAAACACTCAGATAAAACGTAATTATGTTTGATTCATTTTATACAGATATAACGATAGAATGATAGATAGAACGATATACAGAGCGATAGACTGAACGATAGATAAACACTGAGGTATCAAATGTTCACACGTTCTAATTTGTTACACTGTTTATGTCAAGTTATGTCATACTTGTTTTGTGCATATATTCCAAGCTTTGGCAATATTGTATAATTTACAGTCATAGATAGATAGATAGATAGATAGATAGATAGATAGATAGATAGATAGATAGATAGATAGATAGATAGATAGATAGATAGATAGATAGATAGATAGATAGATAGATAGATAGATAGATAGATAGATAGATAGATAGATTGAAAAAATATTGTATTAAAATGTAAACATAAATAAAACATAATTATGACTCTGTTTGTGAGTGTACTTACAGAACATCTGCACTCGTCACATGATGCTTTGGGTGATGGGAACGATTGACCATCTGCATAAACTCTTCCCTCAAACTGACAGCCTGTGCAATAAACACACACATAAACACACACACACTGTGTGGGTCATATGCTTGTACCACGGCCATGAGTCAGTTGCAAGCGTTATGAAGGGAGGGGTACTCTCATTCTAAAGAGCATGCAATTGGACAAAAATCATTGTAGTACAGGATGAGTCATCAATACTTTGTTCTCATTTTATCAGAAGAGAATTACTGTAAAATATAAATTCTGTTAAAAATGCCTGTAGACAGTGTGTGATACAGTACCATCACACACAGGACAGCACTGGTCTGGCCGAGTGATGGGGTAACTACATCCTGGGTTGTGACATGGCCTCCTATTGCAGGTCACATGACCATTCATGCACATGCAACGACCGCAGTTATCAGAAGGGTCTGCAAACTCCTGACCGTTCAGGTACTCCACATCAGCATACATGCAGCCTGAAGAAAAAAATACAACTCATAATAATGATAATGATAACTATAATAATAATATTAATAATAATTATGGTATCAAAACAATTATATAATTTATAAGACACTTAAACAGCCACCAATAATGCTCAACTCAACTATGTATGCAAACACGTACCATCACATTGTGGGCAGCACCTGCCCTGTATAGGGAAAGGACATGCATTGCGGAGACAGTGATTACGGTCACATGTGACTGTCCCATCACGACAAACACACGTCCTGCATGGGTCTGATGTATCCTGAAACGTAGCGCCGTTAGCATGTTCCCTCTCATTGTACAGACAGCCTGCAGAGCCAAAGACAGACAGATATCAGTGGTGTGCTGTGGTATTTTTAAAAAAGGGTCCTCACATTTTTCTTTATACAGCAAAGGTAAATGTATGTCCCTGTTAGACTTAATTTTGTAAGACTGTAAGATGCCGGGAGGTCTGGGCTAAGGAATGACTACTCCCGAGAAAATAAAGGATGTTTTGGGAAATTCACATTTGAACTCTCTCTTGTGAAAGTCCCCACCCGAAGCTCAGCCACACAAAGTCATTCCCCTTAATTTACATTTCATCCCCCCCACCCTTATCTCTCCTCTCCACATGTTCACCCAAAATCTATGTGAGTTAATGTGAACAAGTACTATACAGTATTATGCATGTTTGGAATCATTTGAAATGTCTCAGTGCGACTGGAACAAAGGTCTCATTCCCACAGAAGTAAAGCAAAAGATAACAAAGGTTTTAAGAAATTAGAGATATTTTGCTTATTGTGGTGGATGTGTCCTCTGCCAATTGGTCTTTACCCCTGTCCCCCAAAAAGGTGTAAATTATAGATTTACAGGACTTGATTAATGCAAATTCCCATTGTGAACTCATGTTTACATTTGAAAGAGGTTTCTGTCTTGGTCCAAGTATTTAAGGGATGTTGCAGAAGCGTCAGGGCGTGATCCTTTACTCAGGGCACAATCCTTTGTCAGCCCATAAAGCTGAGTGTCTTCTAGATGTTCATGGGGCACATCTGACGAGATTCTAGATTTCTGACTAACTGCTCAACTTTAATTAAGTTGTTATGCAGTCGCATTTAGGAGGCCAGATAAAATACTATTAAAATAATATGGCATTGTTTTATAGTACTGGTCATAACCTCTGGTTACTGTTTCAGCGTTAACTAAGTTGTTATATAGGTGACTGTAGGGGGCTACATGGGTACTTCTTAACAATTGCAAGCATGGGCGGCATTGTTAAATCGCTTTAGCCATAACCTCTGGTTAATGATTGGACTGGCGAGTTTGTGATCGCCCACATAACGACCGGTGCGAGGACCCTGTGCGACTCTGAGAACCGAATGAATGATTTCAATAATAATAAAGCGTTAAATAGAATAATCAAATGTATAGTTAAATTGTTATACAAATGACCTAATAACCAATTGGCATTCTAATCTAAATTCGAGGTCATGATAAAATGGAGTCAGATAAAGGTAAATTGTAATTAAATTACTTTGCCCCGCTGAAAAGAGAGAATGTGCAGAAACCTTCATCCGCTAAACGTAAGCCGTCATTGGGACGATTGGGCGGGCCCTACAATTTTCCTGGTTAAATAAACATTACATAAAAAAGAGAGACCAAATACAGTTCTATTTTGTATTTTCCACTAATTAGCCTATGTATAATGTTCAATTTATTAAAACCAAGTATAAATTTAATGAAATTTGTGTTTTGATGCATTTTTAACATTTATTCCAAAATAATAACTAAAGACAGTAACAATTTAAACAGTCATCAAGCTTGTTCACACTGCTCACAGACACGAAGATGTACTTTTAATTTCCCCAAGCTGATTGCTCACTAAAAAAAACCCACAGTCATCATGTTTTTAAGTTTGAATTTGACGTGACATAAAGTGGTGATATATAAGTGGCTGAGTTGCACAAACCAATCATATCCAATCATAACCAATTATATTCAATCATAGCACGATGGAGGCATTGCCTCCTCTCACATGACTTTCCCCCATTCATTCTCAGTTACCACCTATCAAACTCACTGCATGTTTTGGGGTGTCTGTTAAAAGTCAATTGGCTCAGGGGAAGCAAGCCTCCCACTGTAACTTTACCCATGGCCACAGGTGCTGCTGTTGGATAATGTTATGTTATAAAAACGAGTGACTTCTACACCTTTTAATATTTTATTTTTGTAAAACCGATTATTTTCTCATCCAGTTTTTTTGAAGGGACACTGCCTCCCTTGCCCCTGATACATACATCGATCAAACATAACATTATAACCACCTTCCTAATATTGTGGTCGCCCTTTTGCTGCCAAAACAGCCCTGACCCGTCGAGGCATGGACTAGACCCCTAAAGGTGTGCTGTGGTATCTGGCACCAAGATGTTAGCAGCAGATCCTTCAAGTCCTGTAAGTTGCAAGGTGGGGCAACTGTTTGTTCAGAACATCCCACAGATGCTCGACTGGATTGAGATCTGGGGAATTTGGAGGCCAAGTTAACACCTCAAACTCGTTGTGCTCCTCAAACCATTCCTGAACCATTTTTGCTTTGTGGCAGGGCACATTATCCTGCTGAAAGAGGCCACAGCCACCAGGGAATACCGTTTGTATGAAAGGGTGTACAGGGGCTGCAACAATGCTTATGTAGGTGATACATGTCAAAGTAACATCCACAGGGATGGCAGGACCCAAGGTTTCCCAGCAGAACATTGCCCAACACATCACACTGCCTCTGCAGGCTTGCCTTCTTCCCATAGTGCATCCTGGTGCCATGTGTTCCCCAGGTAAGCAACACACACGCACCCGGCCATCCACGTGATGTAAAAGAAAACATGATTCATCAGACCAGGCCACCATTGCTCCGTGGCCCAGTTCTGTTGCTCACGTGCCCACTGTTGGTGCTTTCGGCGGTGGACAGGGGTCAGCATGGGCACCCTGACTGGTCTGCGGCTATGCAGCCCCATACACAACAAATTGTGATGCACTGTGTATTCTGACACCTTTCTATCAGAACCACCATTAACTTCTTGAGCAATTTGAGCTACAGTAGCTCATCTGTTTGATCAGACTACACGGGCCAGCCTTCACTCCCCATGTGCATGGATTGAAATCCTACAGCGCCTGCAAGGTCCCCCTGCTCAAGAAGGCACATGTACAGGCCCATTTGAAGTTTGCCAACGGACATCTAAATGATTCAGGGAAGGCCTGGGAGAAAGTGTTGTGGTCAGGTGAGACCAAAATGGAGCTCTTTGGCATCAACTCAACTCATTGTGTTTGGAGGGAGAGAAATGTTGACTATGACCCCAAAAACACCATCCTTACAGTCAAGCGCGGAGGTGGAAACATGCTTTGGGGCTGTTTCTTTGCTAAGGGTACACGAAGACTTCACCGCATCAAGGGGCGAAATCTTGGACAAGAACTTCCTTCCCTCAGCCAGAACACTGAAGATGGGTCATGGATGGGTCTTCCAGCATGACAATGACCCGAAACATACCGCCAAGGCAACAAAGGAGTGGCTCAAGAAGAAGCACATTAAGGTCATAGAGTGGCCTAGCCAATCTCCGGACCTTAATTCTCCAGAAAATCTGTGGAGGAAGCTGAAACTTCGAGTTGGCAAGCAACAGCCATGAAACCTTGAGGATTTAGAGAGGATCTGTAAAAAGGAGTGGCCTGGTGACCAACTGCAAGAAACATCTTACCTCTGTGCTTGCCAACAAGGGTTTCTCCACCAAGTACTAAGTTATATTTTGCTTGGAGATCAAATACTTATTTCCCTTACTGAAATGCAAATCAATTTATAACCTTTATATAATGTATAATATATAATTCTGTCTTTATCCATTAAAATAAACCTACCATAAAAAGTATAGACCCTTAATTTTTTTGTAAGTGGGCAAACTTGCAAAATCAGCAGGGGATCAAATAATTATTTCCCCCACTGTATATGTGTGTGTGTGTGTGTGTGTGTGTGTGTGTGTGCGTGTGCGTGTGTGCGTGTGTGTGCGCGCGTGCGCGTGTGTGTGTGTGATATATTTGATGGTCCCATTCAAAAGTTTGATTAATTTAATGTACCCTTGCTAAATAAAAGTATCTCATTAAAGTTTTCACATGCTCTTCATGGGGTTTTTATGAAGTGTCTCACCATCACATGTGCGACAGCACTCTTGAATTATGGGGTGAGAGCAGGCGGCAGAGGGGCAGGGCCTGCGCCGGCATCTCATCGTCCCATTTGTGCAGGAGCATGATTGACAGTTGTCAATGGGATGGTGGAACTGCTGCCTGTGTCTGTAATACTGTCCTTCAACAAAGCAATCAGCAGGGGGTGCTGTAGGGAATGAGATAAACATGTACATCTACATACACGCAAACAAACACTTTCATGAACATATACAAGAGGGTGTAATGATGTCACATCATGTTGGAATTATGGTAATTTTGAGTTGCTAGTAAATAGCAAATGAACAGCTTAGAGTACGATTTTCAAATTGTCATTGATGACATTAAGTGATTGTGGCATAAGAGCAGCAGTGTGACCTGAACACTTGGGGCAGCACTCTCCTGACTGAATGAACGTATCAGCACAATGCACCACTGGACATCGCTTCATCAGACACTGGACGTTACCATTCTACAGACAGACACACACAGATACACAACATAGATTTACAGTATGACTCTAATATGTATGGATGTACATTACCGTTCAAAATATGAAGTCAGTATGATTTTTTCTTTGAAAGAAAATAATAAATTTATTCAACAAGGATGTATTATATTGATCAAAAGTCACAGTAAAGACAATTATAATGTTACAAAACTTTTTATTCATCAAAGATCCTGAAAATAACCTTGATAATTAAAAATAAATGTTTCTTGAGCACCAAATCAGCATATTTGAATGATTTCTGAAGGATCATGTGACACTGAAGACTGGAGTAATGATGCTGAAAATTCAGCTTTGCTTTCACAGGGATAAATTACATTTCAAAATATATTAACATAGAAAACAGTTCTTTTAAAGGTGCAGTGTGTAATATTTATGAGGATCTACTGACAGAAATGTAATATAATATACGTAACTATGTTTTCAGTGGAGTATAAAGACCTTACATAATGAACCATTATTTTTTATTACCTTAGAATGAGCCATTTCTATCTCCATACACTGCGGGTCCCCTTACAGTGAAATCGGCATTTTCTACTGTAGCCCTAAACGGACAAATTTCTCTACAGAACACTAGTCACTGGCTGAATCCGAAATCACCCCCTAAACCCTTATTCACCATTTCCTACATTAGTCCACTCATATAGTTCACTTGAAGGGGTGAATGAAAACGAGTGAGTGAATTCGGACAGCCGTTGTGTCGGCTGTACACTTGTTATTGCGGTGCAATGTGGGATTGAATGAGTGCACTCAATAACGTCCACTATGGTTTTGGACACCACTACACTGGCTGTTTGCATAGGGTATAGGGGGCGATTTCTGATTCAGCCACTCTCTGCTCTCTCCGACGACAAAATTTTTGTCCTGTGTCGGTCACTGTTGCTTCTCTGTGTGCTCCGAAAGGGATGGGGGGATGCAATTCACAACCTCACCGCTAGGTGCTGCTAAAAATCACACACTGCACCTTTAAAATGTAATAATGTTTCATTAAATAAATATATAATATTTAAATAAATTAATAATGTAATAATATTTCATCAAATAAATCCAGCCTTGATGATCATAAAAGATTCCTTTCTCAGCAATCCCCCACACATTTCATCAGTAGCGTATGAGTAAGAGACACTTACGGTGCAACGGCACGCCCTGCATTTGTCTGTTGGATGTGGAAATTCCATTCCATTTGGATAATCATTACCTGCATATCTACATCCTGAAGGAAAGGGAGAGGAGCTTCATAAGTGACTGGTTTGCATATACTTACAGGAAAGAGTTTTATTTCTCCTAAACAGAAATGTCACTGAATAGAGGGCAATTTGAGACTATTTAAACACACAAAAAAATTCCATTCCAAAAAACATAGGATGCAAATGTGCACCTAATGAATTAATATTCTATTCTAGACTTAATCAAAGACTTTATATATAGGAAGACGGTGCACTCCGATTACTTATGAATGGGAGAAAGTGCAATGCCCAATATGGCGAATAAGCCCTACCTTCTAAATGAAAGATCCAATCGTTGATTAGTAAAGTCATCGAGTCACTGCAGCATTAGAATCTCAGGTTTTCAGACTTCATTGGTTATTTCAAATATGAAATTTAATTGTAAGCTTGGCAAACAGTTTTGGAGATTTTGATGTTTCCCCATTCCCCAGGTTCAAAAATGGCCGCAGAGTGAAATTACTTGTTTTAAAGGGACTTTGGCTTTTGGCTTGCTCAGTTGGGGACACCTAAATTTCAACTATATTACCGATCTGCCCGTATTGACACTATATGATAATTGAAATTAGCTGGATAACGTCACCGTTTTCACCAGCGCGGCTGTACAGCCGAATCAAATTCTGTTGCATTATTTTCCTGTTAACACTGTGAAGCTGCTTTAAACAACTGGACTTGTAAATAGCGCTATATAAATAAAGGTGATTTTATTTTAATTATACATACTATAACATACATATTAGTTATTAGACATAAAGTATCTAATCACAATTTTTCTAAATGAATTAGTTTGATTAAAGGATGACGAACTGTGAAAGGAAAGGAAAATGTGCATTCATTAAGGTAAAACATGAAAATAAAACTGGAAAATGAAACCAAAAGCAATTTTGATGTTTAAGGCTCTCACCATTGCAGTTGTTTGGGCAGCACGTTCCCGGACGGGGATAGTTGCAGTTCGGCCTTGGACACTTGTGATTCCCACAGTCCACACGTCCATCATTGCAAACACAATCCTCACATGGATTCCCAGGATTTGGAATTGTACCTCCATTAGTAATGATGCGGTTATCATATTCACAGTCTTGAAAGGGAAGAAAATGGCAAGAGGAGACAATAACTGTTTGTGTGCACACTAAGACCAAGTTATCTGAGGTTAGTTAGTGAAGGTGTACCTGGACACTGGGGGCAGCACTCTCCAGGAGGAATGTACGGATTAGAACACGTCACTTGTTTACATTGTGGCATAGCACACAAAGGCTGACACACACACACACACACACACACACACACACACACACACACACACACACAACAGCATATTTTATCAAAACGTTAAACATTTAATAAACACTGAAACATTAAAATAGAGTTGCTCAAACGCATGGTTACTTCAAAAGGTTTAAAACCTTGTATCAAACGTTCATAAAATGTAAGATCTAGTATTGTGCATACCTGACAGGTGCACGTTACACAGGGATTATCCGGGTCCTGGAATGTTTGGCCGTTTTCATACAAACGCTGCTTGTACTGGCACGGCCTACAGTTGTCACAGCACTCATCACCTGTCATATAATCATCAACATCTGCTCAATAACTTATTCTGATATTTATCTGTCCTGCCGAATGGATTGTTATTGATGTTAGCGACTGTTACACCCTCTAGTCTGAATATTCTGTGGCTCTGGTCCAAACCCAGCATTTGTAGGCATTACAGGAACAATCACGATGTAAGGTGTTCTAAACAGACTGCAAACTTGTGCAAATAAGATAGCTTATGCAAATCTAAAGCAGCATGGCTATTATATAAATATTTATCAGGAAATATCAGCAAAAATATTTTACCATTTGACTAAAAAACATTTTAGTCAAAACTGTCTCTCTCTCTCTCTCTCTCTCTCTCTCTCACCCACCTCTGGTGGGTTCTAGGCAGGGCACAGGGGTCGGTGCACAGTTTTGACTACAAATCATCTGCCCCCCCACACAGGAACATATTTTGCCTGCATCAGTCCACGTGGCTCCTTCCTCATACTGAACGTTCTTCGAAATACAGCCTAAGAATGAACAGAATGAACACACATAAACATTCAAATGTTTGGGGTTGGTAAGACTTTATTTAATGTCTTTGCATTTATTTGATCAAAAATACAGTAAAAAAACAGCAAAAGTTAAATATTATTACAATTCAAAATAATTCACAAGTTTTCAATTGTAATATATTTTAAACTGCTATTTATTCCTCTTATGGCAAAGCTGAATTTTCAGCATCATTACTCCAGTCTTCAGTGTCACATGATCCTTCAGAAACATAATAAATGTCATAATATATTTTATTAAATTTAAATTGAGTCCTTGGTGAATAAAACTATATACCAGAGGTCTTCAACCCTGCTCCTGGGGACCCAATGTCCTGCAAAGTTGATTTCCAACCTGCTTCAGCAAACTTATTTTCAACAAGTGATCCTGAAGAGCTTGATTAGCTTCAGCTGTCTTTGATTAGGGTTGGAGCTAAACTCTGCAGGACAGTGGGTCCCCAGGAGCAGGGTTGAAGACCTCTGCTATATAAATTTCTTTCAAAAATAAAATCTTACTGACCCCAAATTATTGAATGGTATTGTGTGAGAGAATGTGCATTGAATGGTATTGTGTGAGAGAGCTTTATGCAAGCTGTGAGTCAGTGTCTGTGTCAGTGTCTTACCTCTGCACACTGGGCAGCAGATGTTAGGAGGGGCGGGAGTGGGGACTGCACAATTCAAAGCTGGGCATCTTTCCTGGTGGCATCTCACATTACCTCCCTTTAACAAAAAACACAAGAATCAAAAACCTGATTCAAGATGATTCAAGAGTTTTATTTGTCACATACACAGTTATATACAGAATATACAACCGGCAGTGAAATGTAAACAGGTCCGCTTCATAAATAAATCAAGTAGAAAAAAAATTAAAAAAAATAAAGAAGTGGAATAAAATAAGTGAAATAAACTGTGCAGTGAGTAAACTGTAGACTTATAAATATGTGGTTAACAGAAATGTACAAAGAAGTATAATGTGCAAACAGGTTTATAACAGGTTGTTACACAGTAACAACGAGAACAGAAAGTGCAGTGCAATGTCAGTATGTTTATCCTGAAGTGAAGTCACGTGGTGTTAAGTGACTGAGTTCAGGAGTCTGATGGCCTGGGGGAAGAAGCTCCTTCTGAGTCTCTCAGTTTTGGCCATCAGGCTTCGTAAGCGCTTACCAGATGGCAGCGGCGTGAAATGAGGGTTTGCAGGGTGATTAGAGTCCTTGATGATCTTAGTAGCTCTACCTTTGCAGCGTTTGGTGTAGACGTCCTGCAGAGACGGGAGAGCTGACCCTGAGATACGCTCGGATAAGCGCACGACTCTTTGCAGGGCTTTGCAGTCATGACTGGTGCTGTTCCCATTAGGGATGGGCGATACCACTTATTTTGTTTTCGATACGATACCGATACTTTCAAGGCCAGTATCACCGATATCGATACCGATACGATACTTATAAACTGAACTTTTAAATGATTACATTTATTAAATTATTAAAATTACTAAGAGTAAATTAGGTAAAGATACCCACTTAACATTATATTTGAAAGGCATTTTAACATTCAATACGCCTTAATTGCAACCTATGAAATCTTTTTATATACACATGGTTAAAATGTTTACTTGTAGTGGTAACCATGGAAATCTACAAACACTAGTTGAACTACGTTCACTGTAGTAAAAAAAAAAAAACATGATTAATTTTCATGAGGGACTGCCAGTGGCAGAACGTTGCACCCATAAAATGCAACCTTTTTATTCTGATAGTGTATGATTTATATTAGTATTAGTTACTGAATAGAAAATTATCAATATCAACACAATATTTCTTGTTTTATTGTGAAATAACTCAAACATATGTTTTTCTGTCTTCTGATGAGTATTGTTCTGGGCTGTGTTTTCAAAAGCATCAATGGTTTGTTATGATAGTTTTTGGAAACTCAGCTCTGTTTGAATACAGTGTCATTAGTGAGCGAACACTCTCTCTGTGATCGATTGGTTCTGTCTTGCAGCATTTGCGTACGTTCAGATCATGGTTCAGATGAGCAGGAAAATAGTCCTATACGACACAACTATTCGGAAACATAGGTTATTCGTATTGTATGCATAAAATAATCTTTTGAAATAAACAAAATTACTGGTTTAATAAAAAAAAAAAAACACCTTAGTATCGATATTTTTATTTGAGTATCGATACTTTTCAATGCTCACGTCAGTATCGATATATCGATACTTCATATCGATACGCCCATCCCTAGTTCCCATACCACGCTGTGATGCACTAATACACTTTAATACACTTAATACACTGTTTAATACAGTTAATACACTTTCTATCGCCCCTAAATAGAAAGTTTTCAGGATAGCTGGTGAAACCCTGAATTTCCTCAGCTGGCGCAGGTGGTACAGTCTTTGCCTGGCTTTTTTCACCTGTGTCTGAATGTGAGCAGTCCAGGTCAGGTCCTCGGAGATGTTTACACCCAGGTACTTGAATCTGCTCACTCTCTCTACTGGTGACCCACTGATCATGAGAGGGGAGTATGACCTAGCATGATATTTGATGTGTTTTGATGTGCTGTTTAAATATGCACATATGCAAATGAGATTCAAAGCAGATAACAACTTTTTTTTCCCGGATAACAACTAATTTTGCCCCGTTCCTCACAAAGAACTATTATATAGCTCCAGATAGTGCCATGAGTCACATGGGCTACTTCTATGGTGCTTTTATGATACTTTTTTGTCCATTTTGGACTTTTTTAGTTTTAGTTTTTGACATAAATATTCTTTAAATGTATTCAATATTTTGTCATAATATTCATTAATTTGAGCTAAATATGATTAAACCAAAAATTACTTAAACACTTAAACATTTTATATACTAATTTTAGCATTTTTAACAAAAACAACATTTTATTAACAGTATATCTTTAATTACATTTTGAAAAATCATTGTCAAAATCATAGTCAAAATAAAAAAACCTTTGTTAACAAACATTTTTAACAGTAATTTCATTGAAGAGATTAACATTGTTGTAAACTGGATTGACAATAGCTCTTTTCACTCAAAGTGTGTGTGTGTGTGTGTGTGTGTGTGTGTGTGTGTGTTTCACCTTGCATGTACACTGTACGCATGGACCACTACCGGGAGGCCTGAAATCTCCATTTTCATAAACCCTTCCTTCGTATTCACACACTGAAACACAGTAAAAATATTTTTATTTAGTTATGTGTTTAGAATCCAGGACTGATTTGTTACTATGTTGCATGTTAGAGAAGGAGAGGAAGAAAGATCTGTCTTAAAAGAAAGAGATGTTTGTCTTCTTTACTGTCACAAGTAGGGCAGCACCGGCCATGTGGCTTTGTTGGATGCGTGCAACTCGGAGTTGGACATGAAGATCTTGTAGGTTCACACGACACTTGCCCACCCTGTATCACAGGGTTTACACATTCAAATACAAATGCATTCAAAAGTACATTCAATACATTTAGTACACACTTTTATCCAACGTGACTTACAGAAAACACTCACCAAGCACTGACACATCAAGCATGGATCCTGTCTGGATACGAAGGTTTGGCCATCTGCGTATACAGCATCCTCATCTCTGCACTCCGCACATCTACACACCAGTTGATTAATAGAGTGTTTCCCGTAAGATGCCGTCTTGTGTAATATTTTATCCAAAACGGTTATGAAAAACTCTTATTAATACCGTTCACAACATTCTCCTGGTCTCTTCACTGGATTATGACAGGGAGTTGGTGGACAGGGGTTCTGAACGCAATTAATATTCCCATTCTGAAAGAAGAATAGTTAACAATCTTCTGCTAGAATGCATTTTTTTTTCATTTTAGGAAACCATTTCATCCAAATCAATTTACAATGAACTTGACATGGTAGATGAGTTCATTTATGTCTACCTGGATGACATACTGATATTTTCTTCTTCTCTCCAGGAACATGTTCAGCACGTCAGACGAGTGCTCCAGAGGTTGTTAGAGAATGGGCTTTTTTTCAAAGCAGATAAATGCGCATTTTATGCAAAGTCTGTTCTGTTCCTAGGGTACATCATCTCATCCAAGGGAATGCGCATGGATCCTGACTATGGCTATGGTAGATTGGCCAAGTCCATATTCCCATAAGGCCCTACAGAGCCTTGTGGGATTCGCCAATTTCTACCAACAGTTTATTCGTAATTTCAGCCAACTAGCCGCTCCTCTGACGACATTGACCTCCTCCAGAACGATGTTCAGGTGGTCTGGTGTAGCCGAAGCTATATTTACCAAACTTAAGAGCTGCTTTGTTTTGGCTCCCATTCTGATTGCCCCTGATCCATCATGTCAGTTCGTGGTGGAGGTCGATGCGTCAGAGGTGGGGTTAGGTGCGGTTCTCTCCCAGCGCTCTTCCTTGGATGACAAGATGCATCCATGCATGTTTTATTCCCATCGTTTGTCGCCAGCCGAAGGCAACTACGACATTGGTAACAGAGAGTTGTTGGCAGTTAAGCTAGCATTGGACGAGTGGCGTCATTGGTTAGAGGGGTTGTGGGTACCTTTTATCGTTTGGACCGATCATAAGAACTTGGAATATATCAGATCTGCTAAAAGGCTCGATGGGGCTCTTTTTTTTTCGGACGTTTTGATTTTTTTCTTCTCTCTTGTACTGCCCGGGTTCTAAAAACATCAAACCTGATGCTTTATCTCACATTTTTGACCACTCCAAACGCCCGTCCACTACCGAGTGCATTTCACCTGAGAGACTCGTTGTCTCTACACTCACATGGGAGATCGAGTCAAAGGTCAAAACGGCCTTGAAAGGGGTAACGTCTCCACCCGGCGGCCCACCGAGTCGATTGTTTGTGCCTGAGAGACTACGGTCCAATGTTATTCGATGGGGTCATTGTTCCAATGTAGCATGTCATCCAGGAGTTAACCGGAACAGTTTTTTGGTTAAGCAATGATTCTGGTGGCCGTGTATGGCTCGTGACATTCGGGATTTTGTTTTGGCCTGTTCGATTTGTGCTTGTGGTAAGACTTCCAATCAACCTCCAGATGGGTTGCTCCAACCTCTGTCAGTCCCTTCGAGACCCTGGTCCCACATAGCGCTCGATTTTGTTACCGGCCTCTAGGGCAAGACGGTCGTTTTGACCGCTGTGCTGGTTCTCGAAGGCGGCTCATTTTATTCCCTTGCCCAGATTACCTTCTGCCAAGGAGACAGCGGTGACTGTTGTGGATCACGTCTTCCATATACATGGCCTCCTGATGGACGTGGTTTCTGACGGGGCCCCAATTTGTATGCAAATTATGGAGGGAGTTCTGTAGATTACTGGGAGCGAGTGTAAGTCTGTCTTCGGGTTTCCATCCCCTGAGCAATGATCAGACCGAGTGGTCCAACCAAGACCTTGAGAGAGTGTTGTGATGTTTGGTATCCAAGAATCCTTCCTCCTGGAGCAAGCAACTTTCATGGGATGAGTACGCACATAACTCATTACCACTGTCATCTACGGGCCTCTCTCTGTTTGAATGTAGCTTAGGTTACCAGCCACCAATTTTCCATAGTCTGGAATCTGAGGTCGCAGTCCCCTCCGCTCGCGCCATTGTCCAGAGGCATCGCCACACATGGAGCAGAGCCCGTGAGACTCTGCTCCAGGTGGGAGCGCGCACCAAGGCTCAAGCCGATCGCCACCGGTCTAAGCCTCCCGTCTACGTCGTAGGTCAAAAAGTGTGGCTTTCATCCAAGAATATTCCTCTCCGTTCCACATGTAACAAGCTTGTTCCCAAATTCATTGGTCCATTCCCTGTCACCAAGATCCTTAGCCCGTGACAGTCTGCCTCAAACTACCTCCTGCATATGGGAGGATTCACCCCGTGTTCCATGTGTTTTTTAAAACCAGTTTTTCATTCCCGTATTAATCTGTCTGCCCCCGAGGATTCCAGTACTTGGTGGACTGGGAGGGTTACAGCCCGGAGGAGAGAAGTTGGGTTCATACTGGATCACTCTCTTATCGACGATTACAATCGATGGGTAAGTTCTCCTGGGAGTGCCAGGAGGCGCTCCTAGGGGGAGGGGTAATGTCACAGTACTGTCACTGACTCATTCTCTCTCTGTGTGTGCGTGCTTGTATTGGAGGCGTGGTCACTGATTGCAGCTGATCTGATCATCACCGCCAGCTGCACCTGAATTACCTGCCTATATAATGTCTCATCACCCACCCTGTGTTTGTCAGATCGTTTGGAGTTCTCTGTGTTTTGTTCTGGTCCAGGCTGTCTCTGTGTTCCTGCGTTTCATGTCTGGATCCAGTGTTTGTCTTCATGGTTGTTCCATTCCTTGTGTCTTCACGGAAGGCTGGTTGCCCATCTGCGTCCTTGCACTGCCAAGTATGGACTACCGTGCACCTCTTCTCATCTGACCCACTGCTACTACTCTTATTATTGAAATTATTCAATAAATACTGTTTTATACTCGCTACTGAATCCTCTGTTATTATTCCTGACAATTTGGTTGAAACGTTTTCTTTTTTTCCAAAATGATTTACACTGCATTTAAGGTATACATTTTATCATTTCATGCATTCTCTTGAAACTGAATCCATGACCTTTGCATTGCAAGTGCCATGCTCTTCTGCTATGCTACAATAAAATTAAATAAACATCAATAAGGTAAGTAGAAATTGTAAATAAACAAAATTTCCAATGCAAATTACCACACATGTACATCTGCCCTCACACGGGGGTCCTGATGGCAAACTCATTTGATTCGGGATGTAACTTCCATTCACATTACAACCTGTGAGAAAAATATGTATAGAAATATATGTAAATATAGCAAACTCATATGAAGTATAAGTAGCCATTTAATTGACACTTCTATCGAAAGTGATATAGCCATAGCCTGTCAATAAATGTTTGTTGTTAATAGACCTAGCATTGTTCAATTCTAACAAACATCTTTTTCTTGGAAAAACATCCACAAATGTATTATTCACTAAAACAAGCAATATTGTATCAAAAAAGTAAATTGACAGACTTTTGATAGCATGCTCTCAAAAGTTCTGTTTTAGACATATTTAAACATATCAAGTCATTTTTAAAAGGTTAGACACACCATCACAGACAGGACAGCAGGATCCAGGGGGCGGAGAGGCTGGGTTCGTACAGGCAACATGACAGGGTTCACTCTCACACTGAACCTGACCTTCCTACAGAGAGAGAGATTACATTTAAAGACTAAAACACTGATAGTCCATGAGATATGCAATACATTAAGAAAACAAGCTATGTAAACAATAATAGGACATGTCCCACCGTGCATGTACAGGTTGCACAAGGGTCATTAGGATGGTTCCACTGAGAACTGTGCATGTGCCACACATTGTACTGGACACAACCTTCATATCAAACAAAAGATGAGTATGAGCATGTCTGAGCAAGTTAAATGTCATTAAAATTTGCTAAAATGTACAAATAGCTCACATCACACTTACTTCGACACCTGGGACAGCACTGCCCACCTACAGTCTCCACCAAACGACAAGGAAGTGTAGGACATGTCTGAGTGTCACAGACAATATTCCCCGCCTACAAGAAAAAAAACACACACAACCTCCTTAATTAGTAATTCAACTTAAAACTTTAACAGAAAATTACCAAAAGCACCATTGTAGAGGACATTTTATTGAATTTTAGAATATACAGTACGCACAAGATGTGCAAGAAGTTAAATATATCATCTTTTTGGTCAACGTTAAAGGTAATTCATTACAAGTGATGAGTGTTATGTACAGCGCTATTATTGTTAACTAAAACAAAATATATAAAATATTATTAACTGAATTAAAAAAAATATATATATATATCAATATTACATGAAAAACTATTAGTATATAAATACTAATAAAATAACACTTGTTATGTATGTAATGACATTTGTGAAAGTAATGAGTGAAGTAACGTTACTTTTGGATTTACAACATAATACTTATTTCAATTTTTTTTTACATTCATTTAGTGAAAAATGCTAAACCTATTTTTGCACAAAAATGCAGGCCTACATTTTACAGACAGCACTATAAGTAACACGAATTGTGAATTAAGTTGCAACTATAAAACAATATTACTTTCCATAATAAATAAGAATGTAAAGAAAAACAATAAGGACATTACTATAATGCTATTACTCTTACTATAATATACATTTATTTTTAATAATAATTACAATATTCAAATGTACAATGTCTAATTGTAACTTTGTGCTAAATAAATCCCAACAAGGACAAAACAGAAATGCACATTGTCATCTCACTGCCTTACATTGCACACACAGTGTTTGCAGGGGTCACGTTTGGCTTGAAAAGAGACACCATCTAGGACAACTTGCCCCTCAAAGTTACAGCGGGAACAATCTCTGCAGCAGGAGCCAAACGGTGGCTTCAAACCATGTTGACACGTCTGAGGACATTGTTGCACGTCAACACACGCCTGATTCCCACCCTGATGAGCAAAATACAAACCACAGCACAGTTTGATGCAAACGATAGGGTCATTTCATCCACTAATATGTAATACTTCATGTGTGTAAGTGAGAGGAAAGCACCTGACATGTGCAGGTCTGGCAGCCATCAACGGTGCTGAAAGAGCCGTTGTACGGTCGACCGTCCACATCACATGCTGCAAAGGACACAACAGATGGCACTGTGTAAGTGGTTCCAGTACCATTTGAGTCACAAAGAAATGATTGAGCTTTGACATGAAAATGAAAGAGTTTAAATGTGCTTGTGAGCGTGTACCAGAGCAGGTAGGGCAGCACTCCCCAGGTCTCCTGTAGGGATTGGTACACTGGGTGGGCGAACACTGAATGGGATTACATGACACCTGACTGTTCTGCAAATAAACACATGCATAATGCATAATGCTTTATTCTGTTCCTTTGTCCGGTCTCATCAATATTAACGTGGTTGTGTTTATTATATCTCCTGTGTTTTCCTGTTTCTTCTGAAGAGTATTATTAAATGTTTTTAGGTTACACTTTATTTTAAGGTGTCATTATTACAGTGTAATTATATATTTAAGTACTGAGTAATATTAATTAACAACATGTACTTATTATAGGGTGAGGTTTCAGTTGAGATTTAGTTGCATGTATTTATACATAATTTACTGTTATTACTATGGTAAGTACATGTAACATATGTAAGGACACTGTAAAATAAAGTGTTACCGATTTTTATTTTGGATATTCCTTCGTTGTGCGCATTCTCTACAACACCCACACCTGACATACAGTTTTTATAAATGTTTATTCATTAGTTTTAGTTCATTTCATTTTAGTTATTTTAATACTTCAAGTTAAACTAAACTAAATATTGCCTTGGCAGGTGGTGTTTATAATAACCCTGAAACATGTATAACACAATTCACGTAACATTTGCAATATAAAATAGCATTTGTTCACCTTTTTATTATAGAATTTTTCAGTAGAACATTTACAGAATATACAGTGTCACGTATGCATGGTTTCCACTCAATGTTGATATTTTAACAGATTTTGTGAATAGTTTTACATAAGCATTGATATTTTTATCTTTGATTTTAATATTTTACTGATAAAACTTAACATGCATTGACCATTTTTATGGCAGGAACAAAACTTAATCATTGAAATGTCTTTTGCCATTTCAGTTTGAGCATTCAACCTTATTTAACATTTACACGCAACTATACATTTAAGATACAATGTATTTAAAAGTCTGTATGCTTTAGTTTATACTTGAACATTTTTTGTGAGCGTGGTTTTTACAGGTTTTGTGGTGCAGTTGTTGTTTCAAAATTAAATTTTGATTTTAATTTCAAATTATACTTCATCCCCACACAGAGAGCAATTACACACACACACACACACACACACACACACACACACACACACACACACATTGGTGCACATATCATTATGAAGTTTTTATACTGTACAAACTGTATATTCTATCCCCTTACCCTAACCTACCCATCACAGAAAACTTTCAGCATTTATATATTTTTTAATAAAACATTGTTTAGTAGGACTCATAAACCATGAACCATGTTTATGTTGTAATACCAGAGTAATTCCCACATCATTATACAAATTTGTGTCCTCATAAATCATATAAACAAGTACACACACACACACACACACACACACACACACACACACACACACACACACACACACACAGTAGACTCACAGAGCAGATGCAGGTGTGACAAGGGTTTGATCTCGGCACAAACACATCACCGTTCTCATGGATTTCACCTTCATGATTACATTCTAAAGATTAACACAAAGAAAAAACAAACACACCATGTATGAAGCAAATGCAAGTTGTAAGTACATTGGACAACCATGTTAATACCATATTTTATGAATATGGCACTCATTCATTGGTATATATGAAAGATCAGTGGGTATTTATGTGTATGTATAGAGATGCATTGTGAGTACTTGTTTGGCAGACAGGGCAGCATGGTCTCTGAGGAACAGACGGTTCCTCACAGGACTGTGATGGGCATGGATTCACTTCACATTCTATTCTTCCATGCTATAAATTAAACACACACACACACACACACAAGACAATGGCACACGCCAGTGTGGGAGAAGCATGTGAGTGAAGATCAAAGCCTAAATCTTTTAGAATCCCTAGGTGAATCTTCATACCTCACATGTACACCGGTTGCAGTCGTCTGGGCTGAAGACGTCGCCATCATTGTAGATACTGCCATGAAAGCGGCATTCTGCAATCAGAGACAAACACACAATGTACTGTGGTGGAACGAAACCCCTATGAAACCCCCTGAGATAATCATGTGAGATGAACCACTGGCAGGTAAAAGGATGTGTCTGCAAGCATATTTCCTGCCCACATCAGATCAAATCATCAGATCATATCTACAAAATGAACTCTAAAAGATGCCTGAAATTATACATGAGTGATTTTCCAGGCTGCTCCAGACATCTGATGTCTGAAAATGAGTTTAAAAACAGTTCAGTGAGTTCTCATGTAAAGTGGTGTTGAAAAGTTTGAGACCAAACTTGGCTGAGACCAAACCAAAATGTATATAAACAGAACTAAGGATTCTAAAAAAACGAAAAACAAAGACACGACTTTATTGATGTAAAGTGAAGAAGAAAAATGCAATATTCTATTAATCAAATAAGCAAATTAGAGACATTGATTATGTAACGCCTTCATATAGACTCTAAGACATTTTTGTTTTGATTAAAGCAAAAGATGCTTTAATATCATTATCATTAATGTATCATCAATAATATCATATACATATATATATATATATATATATATATATATATATATATATATATATATATATACAGTCCCTGACAAAAGTCTTGTCGCTTGTGTACAAATTGACCTGAAGTGCCGCTGAAATATATTTCTAATCAAGATTTTTTTTACAAGAAATGGCTCATTTTAATCCCAACAGCTTTTGTAATAATGTTTCAGTGCAAAACGAAACTGTCAAAAACTGTTCTAATATTCACAGCTTGGTAAAGCCCATTGAGTCAATTTTTGCAAAGACATAAGTGTTGTCGCCTTGCCATATGAGCTTCACCTGTGACTAATAATTGATCAAGTAGGTCTCAGGTGTGTATAAAAAGAACTCCAGTACACTAGACCTTCACATCAACTGCAACTAGACCTCTGCAAAAATGCCCAAGATTCACCCTGAGACTAATGTTTTGATTATTAAGAGGCTGAAGACCAGATCCACTGCTGATGTGGCAGACACCTTCAATGTATCTCAGCGTCAAGTACAGAGGATAAAAAAAAGATTTGAAGAGACTGGAGACGTTTTTGACAAGCCCAGGTCAGGCAGACCCCACAAGACAACTGCTCGAGAGGACCGTTTGTTGGCTCGAAAATCCAAGGCCAGCCCATTTTCCACTGCAGCAGAGCTCCACGAGACCTGGTCACCTGAAGTCCCTGTCTCAACCAGAACAGTTTGTCGGATTCTGTCTCGAAATGGCCTCCATGGTCGAATCGGTGCCCAGAAGCCAGCACTAAACAAAAGCAATTGAAAAACCGTGTGGCATTTGCCAAGGCCCACAGCCTGCTAAAAGGATGGACGCTGGATTTTTCAAATGAATCTTCTGTTGAATTACACCACAGTCACCGCAAATATCGCAGGAGACCTACTGGAGCCCACATGGATCCGAGATTCACCCAGAAAACAGTGAAGTTTGGTGGCGGAAAAATCATGGTCTGGGGTTACATCTAGTATGGGGGTGTGCGAGAGATCTGCAGGGTGGAAGGCAACATCAATAGTCTAAAATACCAAGAAATCTTAGCTACCTCTTATATTCCCAACCATAAAAGAGGCCAAATATGCAGCAGGATGGTGCTCCATCGCATACTTCCATCTCCACATCAAAGTTCCTCAAGGCGAAGAAGATCAAGATGCTCCAGGATTGGCCAGCCCAGTCACCAGACATGAACATCATTGAGCATATGTGGGGTAGGATGAAAGAGGAATGGATGCAGTCCTTCAAGCTCATGGAAGTCATACAAGATATTAAATTTGGATCTCACAGCACCACTACTTAATTTGCTGACATATTTTTGTATTTTGTACATATCATCAATTTCTGTATAGTCGACAAAACGTTTGTCTTGCCAAAATTTTACCTTTCTGTCTTGATTAAATGATAAATCTTTTTTCAGTGAAACTAATTTATTTCAGTGCATTAAACATCATTTGGGAGGGTTTTAGCTTTCATATGAGCTATTTCTTACACCAATTGATTAATTAAAAGTCAGATTAATAGCAGGTGTTTCTACAAAATAGATAAGCGACAAGACTTTTGTCGGGGACTGTATATATATTAGGGCTATCAAATTAATCGCAAATTAATCGCACATCAAATTTAGCTGAGAAATTTAGCTAAGAAATTAAAAAGATAATTTAAAGTCATTACAAAAAGTAGCTTCAGAAAGGAATATTTTTGGGTGAACAATACCTTTAATGTTTGTTTTTATTAATATGGAAATATGAAATTATACTCTCAGCAGGTGGCGGTAAATGTCTAATTGAGTCATTGAGTCATTCATTCATTCAATCCGTTCAGTCAGGAGTGAAATGAATGGTTATTTATGAAAATGGTAAATGTAAATGGTTCTCTTTATGGTCCATTGAATCATTGGTTCACCCGATTTGTTCAAAATGCGGATTCAGAAATGAAACGTCATTGTGTATTGCTTGGAATCAGAAGTGAACAGTTCTACTTTTTGTCTTTATATTTTCGTTGACAAAACTGAGCAAAATGACTTTTGCTAGAGCCATAATGCACATTGTGGAAATTTGATAATATTGAAGTAATGTTAGATTATTAGTTGTTGTACTTGCATTTTTTTGCATTTAAAGATTAAGAATGTTTATACTATAATTATATACACTCACCTAAAGGATTATTAGGAACACCATACTAATACTGTGTTTGACCCCCTTTCGCCTCCAGAACTGCCTTAATTCTACGTGGCATTGATTCAACAAGGTGCTGAAAGCATTCTTTAGAAATGTTGGCCCATATTGATAGGATAGCATCTTGCAGTTGATGGAGATTTGTGGGATGCACATCCAGGGCACGAAGCTCCCGTTCCACCACATCCCAAAGATGCTCTATTGGGTTGAGATCGTCTCGAAGGCCGGTTCAGAGGGAACGGAGATGCCACGTTGGAGTACTGACGAATAGGAATCTCGCTCGCGAGAGCCAATCTACTTCAAGTGTAACTAAAACGAGCCAATGCACATTGGGATGCAATGATTGCACCAGGTGCTCATGCCACGCCGTGCGGGTATAAATGAGACACAGGTGATTGCATCAAATCAGCCTTTTGCTGAGGAGCCGAGTAGGTAGACAGGCACCCCAGCAGGGTACAGAGGACATGGCGACGGGACGTGGCGTCTCCGTTACATACGTAACCGAGACGTTCCCATTCAGTCGGTCACTCTCGACGCCACGTCGGAGTACCGACGAATAGGAATCCCTACCAAAGTGCCATGGCCTCTGCCCCCTTCCAGTGCCCAGTGTGAGCCGCCTGAGCTCTCTTACCTGATGAGACGGGGCTCAGTCCATCACTGCTGTTCCGCATGACCCTGCTCAGTGATTATTGCATAACACTGGGAAAGCGTGCCCTAGAAGGGGGACGCTGCAGAGCCCACATCGTACCCCGAAGGAGTTATGTGGAGTACAATGCTGAGCCGTAGCCTGCAAGGGAGGAGGGGGCTCGGTCCCAGTGACGGGAAGGCTCTCCCAAGGGAAAGACACGGGCTTCCCGTAGGAGCGACCGTGGAAGAATATATGGGATCCCCGCAGGGTCACTCATATAACCCCAGCCCATTACCGGTTCTCAAGGATTCAGCGGCAAGGGGCCTGATGCTCGACGTCCCGCGACGTCCGGCACCGAGTGTGATGGAGGACTCACAGAGTCTGCTTCTGGAGAATAAGAGCACCGGAGCGCTGCAAGCCGACAAGAGCCGGGGCCTCTCGGTGTTTCTACCCGTTTGAGGTGAGAACACAGGAGGAGACCGGCTCTACACGTAGGCTATAGAATCTAGCGAACGTGTTGGGTGTCGCCCAGCCCGCAGCTCTACAGATGTCTGACAGCGAGGCGCCACGTGCCAGCACCCAGGAGGATGCAACACTTCTAGTAGAGTGTGCTCGCACCCTGAGTGGACAGGGCACACCTTGTGCTTGGTAAGCCAAGGTGATGGCATCCACTATCCAAGCTTTGAGTTCTATCCATGTAGATCCGCAGAGCGCGGACGGGACAGAGCAAAGCTAGGGCTGGGTCTGCCTCCACCGGGGGCAGCGCTTACAGGTTCACCACCTGGTCCCTGAAGGGAGTGGTAGGAACCTTGGGCACATAGCCAGGCCGGGGTCTTAGTACCACGTGGGTATTACCCGGCCCGAACTCTAGGCACGATTCGTCGACCGAAAATGCCTGCAGGTCCCCTACCCTCTTGATGGAGGCCAATGCAGCCAACAGCAAAGTCTTCATAGATAGAATCTTTAGCTCTGCTGACTGCAAAGGCTTGAATGGGGCATTCTGGAGTGCTCGGAGCACCAGAGCAAGATCCCAAAAGGGTATGGAGGGGGGTCGAGGAGGATTCAACCGTCTCGCCCCCCTAAGGAACCTGACGACCAGGTCGTGCTTCCCAACCAACTTACCTTCTACGTGGTCATGATAGGCAGATATAGCAGCAACATAGACCTTGAGGGTGGAGGGCGACAGCCTACGCTCCAACCCTTGTTGCAGGAAGGAAAGCACAGACGCGATCGAACATCTTCAGGGGTCCTCTCGGCGAGAAGAACACCACTCGACGAACAGGTTCCACTCTTGTAGACGGTGCACGTGCCGAAGTGATGGTGTTAACTACCTCTTGGGGTAAGTCACCTAGAACCTCCGCGTCCCGTCCAGGGTCCAGACATGAAGCTACCACAGGTCTGGACGCGGGTGCCACAGGGTGCCCCGTCTCTGAGTCAGAAGGTCCTTCCTCAGAGGAATTAGCAAAGGAGGGGCTGTCGCGAGGACACCTGACTTTGCACCTGACACCTGACTTTGTCGGTCTCCCTCATGTCCGCCAGACACAGCCAGAGATGGCGTTCCTGGACCACCATAGTGGACATCGCACGACCCACGGCCCGCGCCGTAACCTTCGTCGCATGAAGCGCGAGGTCCGTTGCGGTTCTCAGTTCCTGGAGAACTGTGGGATCGTGACCACCCTCGTGCAAGGTCTTCAGAGCCTGGGCCTGATGGACCTGCAACAACACCGTAGCGTGTAAAGCAGAGCCTGCCTCTCCACAACAAGCCTGGTAGGCCTTCCCGATCAGATCGGATGAGTACCCACAGGCCCTGGAGGGAAGACACGGGTTCCCCCTGGAAGTGGAGTTAGGGCACAGTTTCATAGCAACGGCCCGTTCCACGGGAGGAACCTGCGTGTATCCTTTTGCAGGTCCGCCATCGAGGGTGGTGAGGGAGGAGGATCCACTGGGCCGGTTTCGGGCAGTAAAAGGTGCCGTTCATGACCTAGTGAGCTCCTCGTGCACCTCCGGGAAAAAAGGGACGAAACCAATCATTCAGCCTTGAGGGTTCGGGACACGGTGGAGGGTTCCACACGAGCCCGACTCTCTCGGCGGCCCGGGAAAGCATAGCCATCATCTCCGGGTCAGTATCGGGCACAGCGGGTCTTCCCGGAGGAGCCCCCTGCGCCGACACGTCCTCTCCAGAGAGTTCTGACCCTCCCTCCGATGCAGCGATGGACATCTGGTCCTCAAGAGGAGCCCCAAAGGATACGGATGATGCACACATCGTGGATGGCTCACCGCGTTCCAATGGCAGCTCTACTGGCTGCGGAGTGCAAGAGGGATGAGGGTTCCCCGGGGGTTAGTTCCCTGGGGGAAACGCGCTCACCATAACCCTCAAATCAGCCGGGCCACCGCCTGAAGTAACCCTCTGTGGAGGGCTAGATCGAGGCAGAGGCACGGGGGCTCCGCCCCTTGCGAGACAGAGCCTCAAACGCAACTCCGAGATGGTCATGTTCCCGCAGTGAGAACATGATTCATCCACCAGCGCTGCCTCAGCATGCTGAACGCCCAAACACGAGATACAGCGCTGATGACCATCCCTCGGTGACAGGAAACCACCGCATCCAGAAACACACAGATAGAATGTCATCTTGAAAAAGACGCAAGCTCTATCTGTGTAAGCTCTTTCAGAAGGACGCTCTCCTTGGTGCTGAAGCACACGGGGGGAGGGGTCGCGGTGACACCGTCAGGGGATAGTGCAGCCTGACGTGCGCGCTCTCTCACACGAAGGCGCTCTCTTACCAGCCATAGGAACGGCTTTTTAGCGCTCTCCACCTAGCGCACCGAACCGGCTGTGAGAACAGCCTTTGTGATCGTTCTGACAAACAACAAAGAGAGATGATCGGAAAACCACACAACCCGCTGCTGTGCCGTCACACCAATACCGAGTGAAGAGATCGCTTCCGAAAGGCGGCTTCCGTCTTCAGTCAGGACTGCGAAGTAAGGAGTGATATCTGTCGTTAACCATCTACCACTCGGCTCCGAAGCAAAATGCTGATTTGATGCAATCACCTGTGTCTCATTTATACCCGCACGGCGTGGCATGAGCACCTGGTGCAATCATTGCATGCCAATGTGCATTGGCTCGTTTTAGTTACACTCGAAGTAGATTGGCTCTCGCGAGCGAGATTCCTATTCGTCGGTATTCCGACGTGGCGTTGAGAGTGACCGACTGAATGGGAACTGGTGACTGTGGGGGCCATTTTAGTACAGTGAACTCATTGTCATTTTCAAGAAACCAATTTGAAATGATTCAAGCTTTGTGACATGCATATCCTGCTGGAATCGGTCGGCCCATTCTCCTCTGACCTCTAGCATCAACAAGGCATTTTCGCCCACAGGACTGCCGCATGCTGGATGTTTTTCCCTTTTCACACCATTCTTTGTAAACCCTAGAAATGGTTGTGCGTGAAAAACCCAGTAACTGAGCAGATGGTGAAATACTCAGACCGGCCGTCTGGCACCAACAACCATGCCATGCTCAAAATTGCTTAAATCACCTTTCTTTCCCATTCTGACATTCAGTTTGGAGTTCAGGAGATTGTCTTGACCAGGACCACACCCCTAAATGCATTGAAGCAACTGCCATGTGATTGGTTGATTAGATAATTGCATTAATGAGAAATTGAACAGGTGTTCCTAATAATCCTTTAGGTGAGTGTATGCTTTTGTTATGTTCTTGCTTACGGATGAGGTAATTAAGACGTCATCACCGGGTCAGTGAATTGTAAGCAAGTGACGGAGCGATACAGTTTTTGACCGTCATTCCATATTGTGCTGTTATATAAAGTTAAAAGGTTGTAAGTGTTTTGCAGTACAAAAATTAACAAGAATTCAAAAAGGAATATAACGACTGTAATGAGTTTGTCGCGTCAGACTAGTTGCTTTGAACGAATGGTACATATAAAACTTGGATGCTAAGGAGTGCCATTACATCTAGTCAAAAACTTTGCTCTTGAAGGACGATCGCTAAACGGATTATAGATGGTTGGGACTTCTGTTTTTTCTAACAAGAACTAATGGATGATCGTCAACATCAAAGGATTAAGCGATCACATGGATGCGTTTGGTGGATGCACGTCCATTATGAAACTACGCATGTGGAGCACACGAGACATTTAAAAGTTACGGCGCATTGTTCAGTCTGTTGGAATATCCTGTTTGAGGAATATTGTATATGAGCAGGTAAGTTACACATAGTTTGTGCACTGATTCTGCAAAATGGATGTTGATGACTCAACACATTGCAGTACCGATTTTTGCCACGAGGTGGCAGGAACTGTGTCACAAATGGAAGAAGCTGCCGCTGTCAGATCGAAAAGAACACTTAATTTAACTGAAAAGGCATTGGAACTAAAGCTGCACAATCTCATAAAGGACAGAAGATCAAAACTTGGCCAAATGACCAAGTTAATGAATGAAAATTATATTCTTAAAGATGATGAGAGGAATCTGAATAATATTGAGGAAAAGCGTCAGAATTACTTTTCAGAGTTGAATAAAGAATTCAATTGCCTCAATACTGAATTAGGAGTGCTTCTGTCCGAGGAAGAAAGAAAGGCAGATCACGAGAATTGGTTACAGCATAAATCTGCATATATTGAGGAGTTTGTAAAACAGACTGAATCTTGGATTCTTACAACCAAAGATAAGATAGAAGCTTTTAATATTGGACCGGAAGACAGTGTTTCAGTTGCTTCATCCCAAAGACACAAAAAGAGATATGGCTCCGTTGTTGGACGAATGTCAAATGTATCCGGTCGCAGTTCAAGTTCTGTAGCTCACCTTAAACAAGAAGCAGAACATGCAGCATTATTAGCCCGGGCTGCAGCTTTGAAAAAGAAGCAATCCATTGAGCAAGGGGTGGCGAAATTGAAGGCAGAACAAGAACAATTGGAGTTGGATACCGAAATTGCAGCTTCCTTTGCCAAACTCAAGGTATTTAAAGATAAGGACATCCTGTTTGACAATAAGAGTGAATGTCAATCAAAAAATGCTTATATGCATTGTAAGAAGGAACAGAAAAACTCTTTCCTTGAGGAACAGCATAGTAAAAGAGACGTGACACCAACACCTTCTCAGAGAACCCACAGTACAAGATCTAGAAAATAACTCGTTAAAGATAGCAGTTCTGGAGAACTTGAAGGCAATTTGTACAAAGTGATGCAAAGACAGAATGAGATCACTGAGATGTTTGTTAAACAGCAAAATTTCTCTCATTTGCTACAAAGAGACATTCCAATATTCACAGGAAATTTGATGGAAATTTTTCAGAGCTTTTCAATATGCTATCAACACCAAAACCGAGAGTGCAAGATACAAATTGTACTTGTTGGAACCTAACAATGGCTACAAAAATGCTTGGGACCTTTTGCACAAAGAGTTTGGCGATGAGCTGAAAATAGCCAGTGCCTATATAGACAAAGTGCTGAATTGGTCACAGATAAAACCAGAGGAAAGGCATTGAAAACATACACACTTTTTCTGATTGGATGTCGATCTTGATTATATGGACGAAATGGACAATCCGAATTGTCATCTCAAAGCTTCCATTCAACTTGAAAGAGAAATAGAGAGATAGAGCCTTTGAAATTCAAGAACAACGTGGAAGGAGAGCAAGATTTGCGGACCTTGTGAACTTTATAGACAGAGAAGCCAAGGTAGTCACAGATCCATTATATGGAGAAATTCAAAGCTTTTCTGTGGGCAGTGAAGGAAAAGGAAAGGCCACATATGTCAACATTAAAGTTTCAAAGAAAATTCCACAAAAAGGTAGCAGTTTTGTCACAGCCATTAATCCTTTTGAAAAGGAAGCACCTGACTCTGCTGGAAAAGGAACATCAGTTGTAACTGCCAGTGCATTTGAGAAACCGTTTGTTTTGTCAGAAGAACCACACACTGGAGTCCTGTGGTAAATTTGTTGAGTGCTCTTCCAAAGAAAAAATTGAAGAAAAAAAGTCAAAAGGCTTATGCTTCGGATGTCTGACATTGGGTCATCGTAGTAAAAACTGTAGAAAAAGAATGACATGTCAAAAATGTTGGCAAAGACACCCTAGCATACTTCACATTGATAAGAAGGATGAACAAGTACATAGGCAAAAGAAAGAAGACAGCACAGAGGAAAAACGTGTATCCTCTGCTTTGGTCTCACTTGAAAAAGAATCATGTGCTGGTACTGAGGCCGGAGAAGCTGAGTCAATTCTTGCAATTGTGGCAGTAAAAGTCAAATCCAAAAAGAGTGAGAAAACTTTGGAGACATATGCCTTATGGATATGCCCTTACCTGGATCCAGGTAGCTCAGCTACATTTTGCACTGAGACATTAATAAAACAGTTAAATGCTAAAGGAAAGAAGACAAAAATACTGCTTCGAACAATGGGACAAGAAAGGCTAGTGGACAGTTATGTTGTGTCTGATCTGGACTGGACTGGTATGTGGACTGGAAGAAAAAGAGTATATAGATCAACCAAGAGTTTACACACAAATAAGTATTCCAGTAAGAAGAGGAAACATTCCCTCACAACGACACATAGAGAAATGGCCTTACTTGAGCAAAGTGCGTCTTCCCACTATTGATGCAAAAGTTGGCTTGTTGATAGGAACCAAAATTCCTAAAGCACTGGAACCTTGGCAGGTCATTAATAGCAAAGGAAATGGTCCCTATGCATTAAAAACTTCCTTGGGTTGGGTAGTAAATGGACTCAGCAAAGACACTGATACCTGTTGTGAAGAGATGGAAATGCAGTCAGCCATTGCTATCAACAGAATTTCTGTAGAGAGTATTGAACATCTGTTAGTGCAGCAGTACAATACGGAATTTGCAGAACGCTGCATTGAAGACAAGCCTGAGATGTCACAGGAGGACCGCCAGTTGATGAGGTTCGTTGAGAAGTCAGCACAATTAGTAAATGGACGCTACTGCCTTGGCTTACCAATGAAAAATGAAACTGTGAAAATGCCAAATAATCGCAGTGTGGCAGAACAACGTGCTAACAGTTTGAAAAGAAAGCTGAGCATGAACCCAGACTTGCGTGAGGATTACAAGACCTTCATGAGTGATATCATAACAAAAGGTTATGCAGTCCAAGTTCCAAAAGAGCAACTAACCCGAGAAGATGGTAGAGTGTGGTATATCCCCCACCATGGAATATATCATCCTAAAAAACATAAGATTTGTGTAGTCTTTGATTGCAATGCAGCTTATCAAGGAACCTCATTGAACAAGCAGCTGCTCCAGGAACCTGATCTCACTAACTCTCTGGTAGGAGTTTTGATTCGGTTCAGACAAAAACCAGTGGCCCTAATGGCAGACATAGAGTCTATGTTTTATCGAGTAAGGGTTCCAGACGCAGATCTGCTACGTTTCTTGTGGTGCCCAGAGGGTGACGTGACACAACAACCTGAGGAATACAGAATGGTTGTGCACTTGTGCACATCTTCCCCAAGCTGTGCATCCTATGCCCTCAGGAGGACGGCGGAAGATGCTAGAAATAAAGTACCTCAAGAAATAGTGGACACAGTGTTGCAGAACTTTTATGTTGTTTATCTGAATTCTGTGTCAGCAGAGAGCCATGCTATTGTCTTGGCAAAACAGCTCAGAAATCTGTGTTCTGATGGTGGCTTCCGCTTGACCAAGTGGATTAGTAACAGCAGAGCAGTCTTGTCTTCCATTCCTGTAGAAGACAGAGCTAAAGAAGTCAAAGACCTAGACTTGAGTCACAATGTCTTACCTATGGAAAGAGCTCTAGGAGTCCAGTGGTCCACTGAAACTGACATGTTCACCTTTAAAGTGCAGGTCCAAGCAAAGCAATCAACCAGAAGAGGAATTCTATCTGTGGTCAGCTCAGTATATGACCCTCTTGGATTTCTGGCACCTGTCATCTTGCCAGCCAAACAACTACTGAGGTTGGGATGAAGAGATACAAGATAATCAAGAACAAAGATGGTGCAACTGGCTCTTGGACTTAAAACAACTGTCTACATTTACAGTGCCACAATATATCAAACCAGCACATTTTGGATCTACAAAACTGGATCAACTGCATCACTTTGCTGATGCCAGTGAAGATGGATACGGTACTGTGACTTATATCTTGCTAAAGAATGAAAGGGGTGATAAACACTGTTCCTTTCTAATGGCCAAATCAAGGGTGGCACCTTTAAAACAGATCACAATACCCAGAATGGAATTGACTGCTGCTGTTGTTGCCGTCAGAGTTGACAAAATGATGAGACAAGAGTTACGGTTGAATCTTGAAGAATCAGTCTTTTGGACAGATAGCATGACTGTGTTGAAGTACCAGAATACATTGAGAACCAGAATACTCGGTTTAAGACCTTTGTAGCTAATCGTCTAGCAGTCATTCAAGAAGCAACTACAGCCAATCAATGGAGATACGGTAACACATCACTGAATCCAGCAGATAATGCTTCCAGGGGCATGAGAACAGAAGCATTCATCAGATGCGAGAGTTGGATACAAGGACCAAGTTACTTGTTGGAGGATGAAAATGAATGGCCAAAAAGATCAAAGGACATTGTGAAGGTTACTACTGATGATGCTGAGGTCAAGAAACCTACATCAGTTAATGTTACGGCTGTGGATAAGAGTGTTGATGCTGTGAACATGCTTATCAACTATTACTCCAAGTGGCATCAACTGAAAAGAGCAGTAGCCTGGTTTTTGCGGTTAAAAGAGTTGTTGTTATGCAAGCAAAAAAAGAGAAAGGAATTAAAGCATGCAATGCATCAGAGTGAAAGTAATCCTGATAAAGGCAACATTCTCCTCAAAGAAAATATGCAAAAACACAAAGAAACATGGTGGGGTAATGCTCTTACTGTGGACGAATTAGAGAGAGCTGAGATGGAACTCATTCGTGTCACGCAAAGAGAAAAGTATACAGATGAAATTGCAACTTTACAGAAGAATAAAGCTCCTGTTAAAAAGAGTAGTTCTATCTACAAACTGGATCCAATTCTTCTGGATGGAGTGTTGAAAGTAGGAGGTAGATTGAATAAATCTGTTCTGTCAGAAGAGGCCAAACATCCTGTTATTTTGTCTAAAGACCTACGCATTGCCAATTTGATTCTCCAACATATACATCAAGAACTTGGACATAATGGTAGGAACCACATGCTTGCAAGACTGAGACAGAAGTACTGGATTCCAAAATCTAACGCTGCAATTAGAAAGGTCATATCACAGTGCTCAAAATGTAAACGTCTGCATGCCAAACCTGCAATACAGAAAATGGCACTGCCTGAGGATCGGGTCATGACAGACAAGCCCCCTTTTACTAATATGGGCGTCGATTTTTTCGGACCCTTGGAAGTCAAACAAGGCTGCAGTCTAGTGAAAAGATATGGCGTTATTTTTACTTGTCTGATGGTTAGAGCAATTCATATTGAAATGGCTCATTCATTAGACACAGATTCTTGTAGGAGGGGACAAGTTGCTATTATGCATTCAGATCAAGGAACCAACTTTATCAGTGCTGACAAGGAATTGCGAGAAGCAATAAAAACCTTAAATCAAATCAAAATACAAGATGCTATGAGTCAAAAGGGCATCCAGTGGATTTTTAACCCACCTGCAGCATCCCACCATGGAGGGGTGTGGGAAAGGCAAATTTGTACTGTAAGGAGGGTACTTGCATCTGTGTTAAATCAGCAAACCCCGGATGATGAAGGTCTTCAAATGATTTTGTGTGAAGTTGAAGCTATTGTTAATGACAGACCGATCACAAAGACATCAGATGACTCCAATGATCTTGATGCTTTGTCACCTAATCATTTATTGTTGTTAAAAACACAGGCAATACTGCCACCAGGCATATTCAAAAGAAGATCAATACGCACACAGGCGTTGGAAGCAAGTGCAGTATCTCGCAGATTTATTCTGGACCAGATGGACTACTGAATACTTGTCTCAATTACAAGAGCGTCAAAAAACTTACAGATAGGAGATGTGGTTCTCATAGTGGATCACTGTGCACCCAGACTCATGGATGATGGGCAGGATCATAAATACTATGCCAGACACAAACAGGACAGTAAGACGTGTGATAGTGCAAACAAAAACCAATATGTTAGAAAGACCTATAACTAAGCTTTGTTTGTTAGAAGAGAGTGTTTAAACTGGAAACAAAAGAAAAATGAAGGAATTATTCTCAGTGTTTATGTCTCCACCTAAATGACTAGTAATTGACATAGTGTCCCCCCTATACAATTAGGGGCCGGAATGTTAGAGCCATAATGCACATTGTGGAAATTTGAAGTAATGTTAGATTATTAGTTGTTGTACATGCATTTTTTATAAAGATCAAGAATGTTTATACTATAATTATATATGCTTTTGTTATGTCCTTGCTTACGGATGAGGTAATTAAGACGTCATAACCGGGTCAGTGGATTATAAGCAAGTGACGGAGCGATACAGTTTTTGACCGTCGTTCCATATTGTGCTGTTATATAAAGTTAAAAGGTTGTAATTGTTTTGCAGTACAAAAGTAAACAAGAGTTCAAAACGACTGGAATGAGTTCGTCGCGTCAGACTGGTTGCTTTGAACGAATGTTAAATATAAAACTTGGATACTAAGGAGTGCCATTACAACTTTATTTTATTAAACTGTTGTATAAGATTAGTATCGCATTTACACTTGTGCTATTCTGGATAGAAAAACAGAACTCATGAGATACTGCTTATAGCCTATATCATGATGTATGGAGTCAAAATAATGCCACATAGATTTGCAAAAGAATAAAGTATTGCAAAAGAAAATAAAGTTTTGCAAACAAAAATAAAGAATTGCAAAAGAAAAATAAAGTACTGAGAGAAAAAATAAGTTTTTCCACGGCCAGGTTTAAGTTTGATTGCAATATTGCCAAAATTTCATTATAATCGCATTATGAGGGTGCATGTAAACACACTCATTGAAACCTTTAAAGGGCACCTATTATCCCCCGTTTTACAAGATGTAATTAATATAAGTCTCAGGTGTCCCCAGAGTGTGTCTGTGAAGTTTCAGATCAAAATTCCTAACAGATCATTCAATATACCATTTTGAAAATGCCAATTTTGGGGTTTAAGAAAAATGATCTGTTTTGTGTGTGTCTCCTTTAAATGCAAAAGGAGGGCAACGTCCTGAGGGCAGAGCCTTCACAGCTCGTGAACACGCGAATGAAAACTGAAACAGGATACATCTGTTTGGTTATGATCATCTCTATCGCGGACACGACATTGCAGGTCTTCATCATCATAAAATACTATCATCTGCAATGCGTTTAAAGCCATATCACTCTCAACTTGAGCACACACACCCGACGCATGCGCACAATAAACAAACTGAGAAGCCATTGTTTGTAGTTCATTAAGTTAAGTTCTCTGATCTATAGTTTGATGATTGGATTGCTGATTAAAGCAGATTAGATAGTTAATGAGTATGACGTAATGAATTATTTAGTGTTTTGATTCATAATGGTGATGTAATGGATGTTAGATTACTCACCTCTTAAACGGTTACACTGAGTGTGGCCACAGTTGCGCCTGTCAGGACAATCCACCTGATGTCCTTCATTAACGCACTTTTTTCTTGTACACTCACACGTTTCCAAGTTCTCAACCCTCGTCTGCAGGTCAGTGTTCTATATACACAGAGAACTGATTTTAAAAAATGTGTGTTGGTTGTGTCATGGTAAAATAATGGTATCAAACGCACTTTGATACAGTGCTGTTTTAGTATGCCTTATATAGAGTGGCTATTTACACTAAGTGAAAATAGCTGCATTTGTTGGCAGAGGCTATTTACACTAACTCCGCCCACTGAAGTCTGGCTGGGACAGAAAAAATTACGGAGCATGCTAAATTGTCAACTGCAGCCATAGTGTAAGTGTAAGTGTAAGGTGTGTGGTAGAAGGTTTTGTTGCAGATCGACAGAGTTCGAATCTGTCTTTTGCCAAACTCGCTCTACTCCCTTTTCTCATCACATATCAGATCAGAAAGGTATTTATTTTCAATAAAAATGAAGAAGATTTTCAAAAGTGGAAATTAAATGTCTAACGTGCGTTTAATAATAAAGTGTTTATCAGTTGTCCCAATAAAGCGGCATTAATTTAATAATTTTAATAAATATAATAAATATACTTTACACTCTGTTATTATTGCATCCTGTTTAATGTACAACAACAATGAGGTGCATATCTGCCACTATTTATAAGTAGCATCTAACTATTTACAACAGCAGAAAATACTGCTATTTTTACATAAATGCTGCTTTTTCACTTAATGCAAAGCAAAGCAAGTTTATTTATATAGCACATTTCATACACAATGGTAATTTAATGTGCTTTACAGAAAAGGAATTAAAATATTCATAAGAAATAAATATTTACATAAGTGTAAACAGAATTTATTTCTATTTAAACTTAGTGTAAAAAGCAGCTATCGCTAATTGCAATTAGTGCAAATAGCCGCTGCCTTACTTATATAATATCATCGTTTTTATTCATATTTTTCATTAGCTTTTATTTTTATATTTTCAGTTTGCATAATTTTAGTTAAATTTTTAGTCATTTTGTTATGTGCATGTCATTTTTATTAGTTTCAGTTTTTTCTAAGTTTTCATTTATTTTATTTCCATTTTTGTTTTAGTTTCATTTTAGTTAGTAAATTTAGTAGTTAAACTTATTTCAGTTAGTTGCCAAGGCAAGGCAACATTTTCATTTATTTTAAGTATTTAATCTAATTTTCCTATATTATTTTATTTCAGATATTATCTTATTTCTTTAATAGTTTTAGTTAAGGATAACAATAATATATATATATATATATATATATATATATATATATATATATATATATATATATAAATAAATAAATAAATACCATAATCATTTACAATGACATTTGCATGATACTCTAAAGCATATCAAAATATACCATGTACTATCATGGTATATATCCCTTTATACAAACCATGGTATGGTCATGGTACAGGCACAAAATAACAATGATAGTACCATGGTACTTTTTAGTCCGTTTTTTGTAAGTGCAGACACACAATATGTTCTCAGTGTACCTGTTTCTTCAGCATGTCCAGCATGGTGATGATGCTATGCAGTTTGTTCTCCAGTTGGCCAAAACGCACGTCTGATTCACTGGGGGAACTTGTACTTAATACTATTCCATCTCCACGGTCTCCCTGGTCTTGCATCATATCCAGGTCCGTGACTGCTGTGAATTGGGCTGTGTCATGACGGTAGTCTGTAATAATCACATACACACAACCACAAATGCAAAAACACATTATAAAAGAAGTTGAAAATCTAAATCTAAACCTGAATCTAATCCTCCAAGCTTTATGGGGGTGTATGACCTATATTTATAAAGTTTCCTGTTGTGAGTGTTTTTTGCATGTGCATATGTACACTCACCTAAAGGATTATTAGGAACACCTGTTCAATTTCTCATTAATGCAATTATCTAATCAACCAATCACATGGCAGTTGCTTCAATGCATTTAGGGGTGTGGTCCTGGTCAAGACAATCTCCTGAACTCCAAACTGAATGTCAGAAGGGGAAAAAGAAAGGTGATTTAAGCAATTTTGAGAGTGGCATGGTTGTTGGTGCCAGACGGGCCGGTCTGAGTATTTCACAATCTGCTCAGTTACTGGGATTTTCACGCACAACCATTTCTAGGGTTTACAAAGAATGGTGTGAAAAGGGAAAAACATCCAGTATGTGGCAGTCCTGTGGGTGAAAATGCCTTGTTGATGCTAGAGGTCAGAGGAGAATGGGCCGACTGATTCAAGCTGATAGAAGAGCAACTTTGACTGAAATAACCACTCGTTACAACCGAGGTATGCAGCAAAGCATTTGTGAAGCCACAACACACACAACCTTGAGGCGGATGGGCTACAACAGCAGAAGACCCCACCGGGTACCACTCATCTCCACTACAAATAGGAAAAAGAGGCTACAATTTGCACAAGCTCACCAAAATTGGACAGTTGAAGACTGGAAAAATGTTGCCTGGTCTGATGAGTCTCGATTTCTGTTGAGACATTCAGATGGTAGAGTCAGAATTTGGCGTAAACAGAATGAGAACATGGATCCATCATGCCTTGTTACCACTGTGCAGGCTGGTGGTGGTGGTGTAATGGTGTGGGGGATGTTTTCTTGGCACACTTTAGGCTCCTTAGTGCCAATTGGGCATCGTTTAAATGCCACGGCCTACCTGAGCATTGTTTCTGACCATGTCCATCCCTTTATGACCACCATGTACCCATTCTCTGATGGCTACTTCCAGCAGGATAATGCACCATGTCACAAAGCTCGAATCATTTCAAATTGGTTTCTTGAACATGACAATGAGTTCACTGTACTAAAATGGCCCCCACAGTCACCAGATCTCAACCCAATAGAGCATCTTTGGGATGTGGTGGAACGGGAGCTTCGTGCCCTGGATGTGCATCCCACAAATCTCCATCAACTGCAAGATGCTATCCTATCAATATGGGCCAACATTTCTAAAGAATGCTTTTAGCACCTTGTTGAATCAATGCCATGTAGAATTAAGGCAGTTCTGAAGGCAAAAGGGGGTCAAACACAGTATTAGTATGGTGTTCCTAATAATCCTTTAGGTGAGTGTAGTTCAGATGTTTAAATGTTTTTATTGTTGCTTTCATGCCTGTTACATTGTCACAGAACCACGGACGCCTCTCATATGCCCTCATGGAGAGTTCAGCAGTCTGCCAAAAACCCTGAAACAATAAGAAAACGCATACAGTTAGTTCTGTGACAATAAACACAATAGCAACCCACTGCAAAGTCATGACAGTAACATTATAAAACAGACGAGCAATGACGAACACCAGAACAATCACCACTATAGTATGCTTTAACTGTAGCATTAACCATAATCAAAATGTAACATTACACTGTCAGAAAAAAAGGTACATTGCTGTCACTTGGGGCGGTACCCTAAGGTACAAAACCGAAAAGGTACTAATACGTACCTTTAAGGTACTAATACGCACTCTAAAAGTACTGATATGTACCTTTAAGGTACTAATACACACTCTTAAAGTATTGATATGTACCTTTTAAGGTACTAATATGTACCATTTAGGGGTGAGTAAGGTACAAAGATGTACCTTTTCACTTTTGTACCTTAGGGTACTGCCCCAGTGACATCACTGTACCTTTTTTTCTGAGAATGTATAATATTACTATATTCTAATGTTTAAGACAAAGGGTCAGTGTTTGGCTGCAAACGCATCTTACATCTTACTTACATCTTACTGCATGCAGCCATTTAAAAAGTGGCCATATATGCTTTCTGATTGAATCAAATTTGTTGCAAGCAACACAAAAATATAATTATTATATTATAGCAGATGTTTTGGCAGCGACCACTTCTTTTTCGAGGACTTCTAAATGTCAATAGTTTGATTGAGAAGAATGGGAATGCTAATGGATTGCTTTCTCCAGGTCATATAGATCTACTTGGTGGCGCCTGATACTTGAAAAAGATTCAGAAAATTGAGGAAAAACTGGAAACTGGCTGTGGAGAAATATTACAGCCCTTGCAGACAACCCTGATTTGGGTTTGATGTGGTATTTGCATGCTGGTTTTGATTTTGTTCCTCTCCCTGAAATTTGTTGCAATAAATGCTATTTATGTTTCATCTTAGAGCAACGTTTGGAATAATTAAATTTCTCAAAATTAAAAGAGTCTCTTATGCTAAAAAGGCTGCATTTATTTGATACAAAAAAAAATTATATATATATATATATATATATATATATATATATATATATATATATATACACACTCACCTAAAGGATTATTAGGAACACCATACTAATACTGTGTTTGACCCCCTTTCGCCTTCAGAACTGCCTTAATTTTACGTGGCATTGATTCAACAAGGTGCTGAAAGCATTCTTTAGAAATGTTGGCCCATATTGATAGGATAGCATCTTGCAGTTGATGGAGATTTGTGGGATGCACATCCAGGGCACGAAGCTCCCGTTCCACCACATCCCAAAGATGCTCTATTGGGTTGAGATTTGGTGACTGTGGGGGCCATTTTAGTACAGTGAACTCATTGTCATATTCAAGAAACCAATTTGAAATGATTCGAGCTTTATGACATGGTGCATTATCCTGCTGGAAGTAGCCATCAGAGAATGGGTACATGGTGGTCATAAAGGGATGGACATGGTCAGAAACAATGCTCAGACAGGCCGTGGCATTTAAACGATGCCCAATTGGCACTAAGGGGCCTAAAATGTGCCAAGAAAACATCCCCCACACCATTACACCACCACCACCAGCCTGCACAGTGGTAACAAGGCATGATGGATCCATGTTCTCATTCAAATTCTGATTCTACCATCTGAATGTCTCAACAGAAATCGAGACTCATCAGAACAGGCAACATGTCCAGTCTTCAACTGTCCAATTTTGGTGAGCTTGTGCAAACGGTAGCCTCTTTTTCCTATTTGTAGCAGAGATGAGTTTACATATATATACACACTCACCTAAAGGATTATTAGGAACACCTGTTCAATTTCTCATAAATGCAATTATCTAATCAACCAATCACATGGCAGTTGCTTCAATGCATTTAGGGGTGTGGTCCTGGTCAAGACAATCTCCTGAACTCCAAACTGAATGTCAGAATGGGAAAGAAAGGTGATTTAAGCAATTTTGAACTTGGCATGGTTGTTGGTGCCAGACGGCCGGTCTGAGTATTTCACAATCTGCTCAGTTACTGGGATTTTCACGCACAACCATTTCTAGGGTTTACAAAGAATGGTGTGAAAAGGAAAAACATCCAGTATGCGGCAGTCCTGTGGGCGAAAATGCCTTGTTGATGCTAGAGGTCAGAGGAGAATGGGCCGACTGATTCAAGCTGATAGAAGAGCAACTTTGACTGAAATGGATCCATCATGCTTTGTTACCACTGTGCAGGCTGGTGGTGGTGGTGTAATGGTGTGGGGGATGTTTTCTTGGCACACTTTAGGGCCCTTAGTGCCAAATGGGCATCGTTTAAATGCCACGGCCTACTTGAGCATTGTTTCTGACCATGTCCATCCCTTTATGACCACCATGTACCCATTCTCTGATGGCTACTTCCAGCAGGATAATGCACCATGTCACAAAGCTCGAATCATTTCAAATTGGTTTCTTGAACATGACAATGAGTTCACTGTACTAAAATGGCCCCCACAGTCACCAGATCTCAACCCAATAGAGCATCCTTTGGGATGTGGTGGAACGGGAGCTTCGTGCCCTGGATGTGCATCACACAAATCTCCATCAACTGCAAGATGCTATCCTATCAATATGGGCCAACATTTCTAAAGAATGCTTTCAGCACCTTGTTGAATCAATGCCATGTAGAATTAAGGCAGTTCTGGAGGCGAAAGGAGTCAAACACAGTATTAGTATGGTGTTCCTAATAATCCTTTAGGTGAGTGTATATATATATATATATATATATATATATATATATATATATATATATATATATATATATATATATATATATATATATATATATATATATATATATATAGTGAAATATTATTATTACAATTTAAAATAAGTGTTTTCTATTTAAATATGTTTTGAAATGTAATTTATTCCTGTGATCTAAAGCTGAATTTGCTAGTCACATGATCCTCCAGAAACATTCTAATATGCTGATTTGCCTCTCAGTTATTAATAAGTCCTCTTATTATCCATGTTGAAAAACATTTATGATATCCCCCAAAATATTTGGACATGTAGGGGACACTTAAAAATTAATGGATGCCTTGATGCCTAGATAATAAAATATCAAACTAAGTGGCATTCATTTTAAAGACAAATAATACATTTGAAAGCACTAGTCCAAACACTTTTAGGGACACAACCATGTCAATAAACTCACGCTGAACTTGCTGGCCTTATTTCCTGCAGTGCTGGAGAACGTAACCTGCAGATCGTGTGGGAAGTCTAGAGTCAGGATTCGTCCACCTTTTTTCAGTTTGAGCACCACGGCCTCCTCGCATTCCACAAACAGCACCACCTGTCTGGGCTCCACACTCAGAGCCATCCTCACCCAACCGCCGGCTATGAACGGACTCCCGCCCGGCAGCTTAATCACCTCCGGCCGTAGACCGTCCGCTGACCTGAACTCCATCTGCAGCCAGTCTGCTCGGGTGTTGGAGACAAGCTCCAGCAGGGGGCGTCTGTCGTGCTGCAGCTGGGCAGGGGAGATGAAGGAGATGAGAGTGGCCTCCGAGCCCTGGATTTGCCGGCCCACCAGGTGCAAACCCAGGACGCCCTGTGAGGTGCTAAAGAGGTAGTCGGCTAAGTCCTGGCGTAGCATGAGATGAGGCGTGCCGGAACGGAAACGCCAGGCTGGCGTCTCTGGGTCACGACCTTTGGCCTTAGACACCACCCGGTGAGAATGAGTGATGTTTAGACCCTTCAAGAGGTTGATTACTAATAGAGGAAATTAATGACATGAAGAATGGCATCAGCAATGATATTATGACATTAAAAAGCCACATGCTTCATGTCTGGTAATCATTCAGAACCATGGTGTATCCTGTACCCTGGTACCCAGTACCCTGGTGTTACAACAGTATATGATAGAGTACCATAACTGTACCATGGTACCTACACAGTACTTTTCATAAGGGTGTTCTCGTAGTCCTGACAGATGAAAATATCTGATATGTTAAATTTACTACCAGTCAAAACTTTTAAATAATTAAGATTTGTTTAATGTATTTTATGCTTACGAGGCTGCATTTATTTGATTAAAAAACAGTATAAACAGTGATACTGTGAAATATTATAAATAAAAAATTGCATATAATTTTAAATGTAATTTATTTCTGCGATGTCTTCACTGTCACATGATCCTTCAGAAATCATTCTAACATGCTAAAAAATATTATAAGCGTTCTAATAAATGACATTTTAAAATATGTTAAAATATGAAACTTTTATTTTAAATTCTAATATTATTTTACAATATTACTGTTTTTAAAAGTAAAATAAATGCAGTCTTGATGAGCATGAAATCTAAATTATTTAAAAAAATTCACCAGTAGTGTATCTGCATCATAGATGAAAATGAAAAGATTTATAAGTTTATAAATATATAAATAGTAAGATGGGGTCCCTGTGGAACAATGATGGTGAGTGAGGAAAATGCTCTTAATGACTTCCTTTTCCTTGTCAGATATTCCCTGAGGACAAGGACAAGGCAACTCTACATACCCACACACAAACCCACTCAATCCATATCTCAGGTATTTCTGTATGAAATCAGAAAAGATAAGAGACAGGAACTTAAAAGGGCAGACAGAGACAGAGAGACAAGGAAGACAAAAGTTATGTGAAATAGTGATGATCTTTTGAAAAAAAAAAGGAGTACCCGAAATTGGAAACCGTCAGATAAAGTCTAACAGAGACAGTGATAACAGTCAACAGAGATAAGTGTTTGCATGTGTTTTTCGTAGCTATGTTTTAAGAACAACATTGTCGGCTGAAGACAGCTAAATCTAAAATCAGAATCAAAATCTCCATTTGAAACATCCTCGAAGTCAAAATAATTCAGAAATTAAGCTTTTTTTTCTTTCTTTATTTTTCTATTGCAAAAACTTTTCATTTAGGGGTAAGGTAAGTTTTTAATAATCATTAGCTTTACTTAAAAACAATAGAGGTCAATAGTATGTTCTCATTTAGATGTTTCTGACTATACACAAAAAAAGCTTTTTTAATAATAATTTGATTGTAGTATTTTGGGAGGGTTCCCAAAGGGAAAATGTCAATAATTTGTTTAGTCACTTATTCAACTTATTAGATCACGGGCATCAGCGCAAAGTGGATTCTGCGCTCATTTAATCTATTATTTGATGTTTTTAAAAATGTTGTAGATTTAAGTAGTGAATAAGAATTGCTAAAAATTATTGAATATATTTTGAAACAAAGGTCTTGTTAATGTTTGTCAGTTTTGTTCAAGGTAATTAAAGCAACAGTTTTTCAATAACAGAATATGTAAACATATGATATTTGGGGTAAAAGGCCCCTCTGCTGTTGGGGCAAAAGTCACCATATTTAACATGATAATAAACAGCAGCTGACTTTAACATTTGTTGACATGACACGATTAGATTCAGATTGTAAGTATCATAAATTAAGTCCACCTTATCTCTAGATAATCACCATATTTATAATGAAACCATCAGATTTAAAAATGTGATATTAATCATATCATATAATAAAATATAATTTATTGTTACTATTGTAAATCTACACTCACCTAAAGGATTATTAGGAACACCATACTAATACTGTGTTTGACCCCCTTTCGCCTTCAGAACTGCCTTAATTCTACGTGGCATTGATTCAGCAAGGTGCTGAAAGCATTCTTTAGAAATGTTGGCCCATATTGATAGGATAGCATCTTGCAGTTGATGGAGATTTGTGGGATGCACATCCAGGGCACGAAGCTCCCGTTCCACCACATCCCAAAGATGCTCTATTGGGTTGAGATCTGGTGACTGTGGGGGCCATTTTAGTACAGTGAACTCATTGTCATGTTCAAGAAACCAATTTGAAATGATTCGAGTTTTGTGACATGGTGCATTATCCTGCTGGAAGTAGCCATCAGAGAATGGGTACATGGTGGTCATAAAGGGATGGACATGGTCAGAAACAATGCTCAGGTAGTAACAGCATGCACAGTGGTAACAAGGCATGATGGATCCATGTTCTCATTCTGTTTACGCCAAATTCTGACTCTACCATCTGAATGTCTCAACAGAAATCGAGACCAGGCAACATTTTTCCAGTCTTCAACTGTCCAATTTTGGTGAGCTCGTGCAAATTGTAGCCTCTTTTTCCTATTTGTAGTGGAGATGAGTGGTACCCGGTGGGGTCTTCTGTGTTGTGGCTTCACAAATGCTTTGCTGCATACCTCGGTTGTAACAAGTGGTTATTTCAGTCAAAGTTGCTCTTCTATCAGCTTGAATCAGTCGGCCCATTCTCCTCTGACCTCTAGCATCAACAAGGCATTTTCGCCCACAGGACTGCTGCATAATGAATGTTTTTCCCTTTTCACACCATTCTTTGTAAACCCTAGAAATGGTTGTGCGTGAAAATCCCAGTAACTGAGCAGATTGTGAAATACTCAGACCGGCCCGTCTGGCACCAACAACCATGCCACGCTCAAAATTGCTTAAATCACCTTTCTTTCCCATTCTGACATTCAGTTTGGAGTTCAGGAGATTATCTTGACCAGGACCACACCCCTAAATGCATTGAAGCAACTGCCATGTGATTGGTTGATTAGATAATTGCATTAATGAGAAATTGAACAGGTGTTCCTAATAATCCTTTAGGTTAGTGTGTATTAAATTATTATGGGATGGTTTCTGAATCTTTACTTTTTTAAATGATTTTGTTTCTATATTTTTCAGATATATTTCTATATTAACATATTTTAATGACAGCATATTTATTGATCAAAAATAAATTATTTTATTCATCAAAATAAACAGATAAATAGTTCAAACTTTGCTAAAGTGATTGTTTTGAACAAGTATTAACTTGGACATTATTAAAAACATATTATTTTAGCTGAAGTATTTGTATTAATACTGTGTGCCTTTTGCCCCATGCTGGTGAGCCTTTTACCTCATGTGTGGGGTAAAAGGCCCCCCTCGTCACCTCATACATTTATACGATTCTTAAATAAAATAAACCACTTTTATGATTTTTTTTCACACAGAAATTGTTGCTCCATAAATGTTCAATACAAACATATATATTTTTCTGTATATCATACATTATAGGAGTAGTGAAAAGCACATTTTTCTTAAGGCCCCGTTGTACCCTATAAGTGCTGCAACACCCGTTAATGTATTACATTCATCTTTCTTCTTTTTTTTTTTTTTTTTTACTATTTTAATAAACTTTTAAAATAACTTTTATTAAACTTTTGTGCAGTTCACTTAAACAGTCCTATGGTGACAGGTCATTTATTTTTAAACTTATAAATATTCCACGTAGTTTAGATTAATCTGAGGTCATAAAACTACGAATAGCCTGCAATATTGCGTCTTTCTGTTGGCATGTCCTAAACTAGATTATAACTGGAGATTTTCAAAAGACTCACTCATCCATCCATCCATCCATCACTGGTTCCTCTAATCCAGCGCATCAGTGATATTATGCACACAATGAAACTAAAACAATGTATCATGTGTTTGATTGACAGCTGCTCTCACCGGTCTCATCGCCGCGCGGGTGGTTCGCGTCCTGGTGAGTTTGAACGCAGTGACAAACATTCCAAAGGACAAACAAACTCCAGACAAGATCTCCAACTACAGACTTCAGCCCCATTCTCACCAGCCAGTGAGACGACTTTAGTTGTCACAAAGTCGTCAGGAGGAAAAAATAGTAATACCGTTTTCCTTACTCAGAGTAAAACTGAAGGAAAAATTATTATAAATATCAAAATACATTAAAAGTTTTTATTTGTATATGCTATATATAAAGCGAGATATCGGATGAAGAGCTTGAGCGTCCTCTGGTATGGTCTCGTATGACAGCGATCCTCAGACTTGAAACATCTGGACTTGTTTTCGGCTGTTTAGCTGGGGGGGTTAGCTCCTTTCCTGTCGCCTCCAAACAAAACAAGGCAACGCTTCGTTATTTTCCCTCCTCCGCAATTGAAATAAAGGCTGTAAATGTGACAGCCGCTGGAGACCCCGGCTCTCTCCTCTGATCTGAGTTCCTCTGCTCCTCTTACCCTGATCCTCCTCCTCTGCAGCCAATGGAGAAAATCTCTGCAGTTGAACATTTCCGGATTTCCGGACTGCTTGAAGTCCTCAAGAACACAAAGCAGTTTCATTAACACATAATGCACAATAATAAGTTATGCAAACATTATATGCTCAACAGATCACGTGCATTCCAAAACGTGTGAATATGAAATATGGAAATATGATATGATATAGGCAATAAAAAGAAATATATATATGATGTTTTATGAATTAGAAATAATAAATTAATCAAATCTATACCCTTACACTGGCTGTATAATTGCAGTAATGGCCAGTTTCAGTATACCATGGTATAGATAGATAGATAGATAGATAGATAGATAGATAGATAGATAGATAGATAGATAGATAGATAGATAGATAGATAGATAGATAGATAGATAGATAGATAGATAGATAGATAGATAGATAGATAGATAGATAAAAGTTCAGAGACCACTACAGAAAATGTATGTTTTATTGTCATTTCTATAATACATGTACATGGGGAACAGGACTGTAAAATAAAGTGCTACCACAATTTATTATTACAATTTATTATTATTATTATTATTATTATTATTATTATTATTATTTTTATGTCTCCCATCCCCAATTTAACCCCAATTTACAACCATGGAGATACAACCTTGTATCTACAACCATGGAGTTAATACAACCATGGAGACTTCATCAAAACAAATAGAATCATCATCATATATATATATATATATATGTGTGTGTGTGTGTGTGTGTGTGTAAGACAGAGTTAGTTTCTTCATGTGTAAAAGACCACTCAGATGACCTTTGTTTCTGATTTCTTATTGGTTAAAGCAAGGACACTATTTCAGCCTCCTAATCTCTACCAATCTTAATTACAGTGTGCTTCCAAGACGACTCTATTTGTGTGCGCGCGCTCCTCTGTCAGGGTTTGTTAAAGTATATAAGGTACACTCGGACTAGACAGGAATAGCCCAGATTACCCCACAAAAGACACATGCTGTTACCACCAGGACCTTGAAAACATCTCAGTTTTGTTTTGAATGTGACATACAAGCATTGACCAAATATAAACATTATTGACCAGTGTTGGGAAGGATACTTTGGAATTGTAATAGGTTACAGATTACAAGTTACCCTATTTAAAATGTAATAAGGAGTGTAACTATTTCAAATTACTTTATTATGTAACTGATTACATTTGATTATTTTGATGACTTTTCTACATTTCTAATGAATGTTTTCAACTGTTAATCATTTTCAAACCAGGTAGGGTTAACCTTACAGTATGTACTCAACACTGATTACTGTCGGACCTTCAAAGACTATAATAATTGAATTTTAAAGCACAGCCACCACTTTACTAAATGGACTTTAAATGGCAGGAGGCATTGTGTACACCAAAAACAGGCTAAGCAACAAATATCTATCTATCTATCTATCTATCTATCTATCTATCTGTCTATCTGTCTATCTGTCTCTATCTGTCTGATGGATGGATGGATGGATGGATGGATGGATGGATGGATGGATGGATGGATGGATGGATGGATGGATGGATGGATGGATGGATGGATGGATAGATAGATAGATAGATAGATAGATAGATAGATAGATAGATAGATAGATAGATAGATAGATAGATAGATAGATAGATAGATAGATAGATAGATAGATAGATAATTACAAGTTCAGAGACCACTACAGAAAATGTATGTCTTACAAATTCAATTCACATTTTGTCATTATAAATTATAAGCAATACAAATTGAGTGAAAGTTAAACTGAAAAATTAAGAAGAATTTCAAAATGACTGGTATGTTCAAACGCTATATGCCATAATTTCAATTATTTGATTAGAGATCTAGAAAAATAGAGCAGTAGAAGTATATTTTTTTTTTTTATTCAAAATCATCTTGGTTTCTGTTAATTTCCAGATTTTGAATCCCAGATTTTCAGCGTGGTCTGACTTTGTAGCCCACTGTATTTGTTTGATTATGTACACCATTTCCATATGGGTTATGTGGTTTTGTTTAAAGGTGGCCATCTTAGAATACTGTTATTTCATTGGCCAGGAATGAAGCAGTGCTATTGGTTACACCTAGGATGATGCTTAGACCTAGCTGTGGTATTGACTTGACCTCTTAACTTGGCTCTGATCCAGTGAGTTTGAACACTAAACCTCAGACTTATCCACTGTTATTCAACTGCTCCAAACAGACATGAGGTGGACTCTTATATGCAAGTCACAGCCAGACTCTACTCTAACTCTCTTTTATATACTCACATCCAAATAAAGGATGGTAATAATGTAACTTTGGAGAGAATATCTGGACATCTGGACCTGAAGAACACTTAAATGGGACAGGTAGGTTGGCATGCTATCTTTTCTTATTTAATACAATACTCAAACAGTCCTGAAGTCTATTTTTGGCTTGTGTATTCTTGTGTATAAGAGAGAGCGAGAGAGATCCATCTAACTTGTGTAACAGTCTTATATAACTGAGACAAACTAAAAACAACATTAGATGATCTGTCTTCGTTTTATTCTGTGTGTGTGTGTGTTCACCGCACATATCATGTTAGCATGATTGTTGTCTTCACATTAGCACAATGGTGGAGATAGACTCCTTCGTCAAGCTCTAATGAGGATGATGATGATATAACTTTATTGTCAGACAAAGTCCGAAGTATTTCTTGTGTGACAGTATGCTCATTTACAATTATTACACATAAATCCCTTATCCCTAACAATCCACAATACCATCACATAAAACAAGAGAATTACAATAATAATAATAATAATAATAATTATTATAATAATAATAATAAAGATGTACAGTGAACGCTGAATGGCTGAATTGATTTCACTTTTAATTCTCTTCTGTTGCTAAAACAAGTAAAATGCTGGAAAATAAGTTTGCAGAGTTAATGTATTACATTCATTCGTATTAATTCATTTCATTTCTAAGCTAAATGAATACAGAATTAATATAGTTGTAAAATATTAGCAAATGTTTTATGTTTCAAATACTTCAAATAATGTAAACGTAATAAAATCTTCTACCAAAAGGATATCACATAAAACAACGTTTTGTTAAAAAAAATGCTGCACGTCATGCCTAACAACACCCTCTCATTCCTTATTGCTTAATTATATTATATTGTACTACAATACTTAACCGTTAAACTTGACTTGTTTGGAAAGTTGTATTAAATGTAAAATTAAATGTATTCTTGTTGACATGAATGGAAATTGGTTAACCCAGCTCGTATACGTGTGTCTTAGTGTGTAAGCAAGAGCGTGTTTGCACATAAGAAGGCTTAACTGTCTGCTGAGAACCTCCTTAGGAGATTTATAAGCCTTAAACAAGAGCAGGGCTGTTTGCTGGAAGTCTTTCTTGGGTCATACATTTACAGGTCATGTTACTCCATGCTGGATTTCTTAAACACGAATACAATAATACATTTCCAGCCCTTTTAGCTACATTTAACTATGTTTAGGCATCTGTTTCTCTTTAGCTAAATTAGCCAATTTATAATAAGCTGTATTTTGATAATGGGGTATATACAAACAATGGCATGAGAATGAATAGCTTTCAGTAATGTTCTACACTTTAACAGACAGTAAATATAATAACTAAATGTAATTTTTAACATGCCTTTTGTTTTTATCCCTGCAGTGAGAAATGTTTTTGAGGTTGATCTTCAGTCAACAGCCATTGTGGAAGATTCTAATATTCTGCCACATTTATTCTGTGGTCAGCCGGCATTCTGTAATTGGTATAAACACAAACAGAGACAAACCACATGGAAAAAAACACACACACACACACACACACACACACACACACACACACACACACACACACACACACACACACACACACACACACACACACACACACACACACACACACACACACACACACACACACACACACACACACACACACACACACACACACACACAACACACGTTGGTATACAGGAATTCTCCATAGGCATAATGGTTTTTATACTGTACAAACCATATATTCCCCTACACTAAACCTACCCATCAAACAAAAAAATTCAGATTTTTAGAAAATGGGGCGTGCATTTTTAGAAAAAGACTAGGTCATAATGTAGGTCAAACCAGTACACACACACACACGCGTTGTGTTTTCATGTTTTATGGGGAATTTCTGTAGACATAATGATTAAAATGTTCAAACTGTATATTCTATATCTTAACCCTAAACCTACCCATCACAGACAACTTTACATTTTCAAAAAATATTACGAGCTGTTTTCCTCATGGGGACCAAAAAATGTCCCCACACGGACAAGGATTTCGGATATTGCCATCTTTGTTGTAATGCATCAGACTATTCTAAGAATTGTCAGAAGTTTGAACTTAATATTTAGTAATACTGATCTGACTGCACTGACACAATTGGATGAGAACAAATCTTGAACAGATAGCATGTAATCATTGAAACAATGTTGAGTTAATGTTGATGAGTCCATTGAATTAACCTTACAAAGTGATGTTGCTTCAGTATCACTTTTGCACCCTCAGTTAATGTTGAGGCAATGTTGAGATTTTAACCACAAATCAATGGTAATGTTATTGATTCAACATTACAAAATGATATTTTTTCAACATCACTTTTGCAGCCCCAGTTACTGATGAAACAATGTTGACATTTCAACCATAAATCAATGATAATGTCATTGAATCAACATTATGTGATGGTTCAATATCACGTTTGCACCCGCATTTAATGTTGAAACAATGGTGAACAAAAAAATCACATTGAATCGACATAACACTATGATTGATTCTACATCACTGATGTTGAATCAATATCGAAATTAACAAAAATAATCAATGGTAATATTGTTGAAGCAACGTTACATTATGATGGATTATACATCACTAATGCGCTGAATTAAAGGGATAGTTCAAACAAAAATGTTTTTCTGCCATTAATGCTGCCTTCACTTATAGGAAACTTCTTACTTCCCACTTCAGAAGTCGTGATTACGAGCTTGTTGCATTCAAGTGCTTTGTTGTCGGAATGAACAGGAATCATGGAGGACACCATGTTTACAATTAAATTTATGATGCTATCCAGATTGTCCACTTTCTGCTGATTCTGTAATTTCAGTCAAATGCAGGCTATTTTTGCTGTGTATAAAACATACAATATGCTTCAAATGATTACTCGTATATGTAAATATGCACTACGTTAATGACAAGACGATCAAGCTGTTTTTGGGAAAAAATGAATACCTGTCACAGCAGTAGTTCTCCCCACCACCATTTTTAAAGTTTAATGGCACGCTATCGGAAATTTTATAATTCCCACTTCTGAAGTTGTGATTACAAGCTTATCGCATTCAAATTTTGAAATGGGATGCCGTTCATGTGCTAATTTTACCTAGGAAACTCATATTTATGATAATTCCGACCCTCGTGTCATTCCAAACCCATAAGATTTTTGTTCATCTTCACAACATAAATTAAGATATTTTTGATGAAATCCTAGAGCACTCAGGCCCCTCCATAGACAGCTATTTAATTAACACTTTCAAGGCCCAGAAAGGTACTAAAAACATTGTTAAAATAGTCCATGCGACTCCAGTGGTTCAACCTTGATTTTATGAAGCGACAAGAATACTTTTTGTGCATAGGAGTATATTCAACAGAGATGGTAGCATTATTATTAGCTATCAGGTGGATGGAGGACACTCAGCCAGTGAATGATATGCTCAGCTTCATTCTCTTCATTATCAAGCTTTATTAGTGGGAGATCCTCAAGACAAGACATTTTATATGAAATTCTTTTAAGTATGTATAGAGTGAATAAGTTAGGAATTAAGATGTGTTTCCTGTGGGTTCCAGCACATGTGGGAGTTAATGGAAATAAGGAAGTTGACCATTTAGCAAAACAGGCTCTGAAATGATCACATATAGAAATCAAGAGACCACTAAGTAAAGATGAAGTTAAGGCCAAAATTAGAACAGCAATAAAAGGGAAATGGCAAGAACTTTGGAATGAGGAGGGAAAAGGAAGACATCTTTATCATATTCAAAATCAAGTAGGGAGGAAAGAGCTAATTTTGGCAGAGGAAGAGAAAATACAATCACTACCAAACTTCGCCATGGGCACACGGCTCTAAATTATTCTTTATATAAAACGAGCAAACATGAGTCTGGGAATTGTAGTTTATGTGGATCAGCAGAAACAATAGAGCATGTACTAATATATTGTACTGCTTATGTACAATATATTAGGGCTTAGGGCCCACGCCTAAACCAAGCCCCCAGTGGATTAGAGCAAATCGGGAAACGCAGCACTGATTGGGAAACACCCACTGGTGTTCTGCAGAGATACAGTGCTCATCAACTACAAATCACTGTTAGTTCAGTGTCACTGTCTCCACCCATGTGTGCTGTCGACTTTCATCAAAATGCCAAAGCTGATCCAACACACTTTAAAGATTGAAATTTCAGTCTCAACCAAAATGATGGTTTGGATCAAAACTCAACATTGTATCAATGCCACCATGCTTTCTGGGCACTGCTTATACCTGATTCGACTTCAATTGACAAATTTTGTTGAACTGTCTTGAATCAACACTGAACTGACTCAAAGTGAATAATGACACTAATGTCTTCTGTAGAGCTGGTTTATAGCTGAATTGAACTCATTTCATAATTGATGAACGTTACAGTTATTGATCTGAACTGAATCAACACTGAACTGACTCAAAGTGAATAATGACACTAATGTCTTCTGTAGAGCTGGTTTATAGCTGAATTGAACTCATTTCATAATTGATGAACTTTACAGTTATTGATCTGAACTGAATCAACACTGAACTGACTTTAGCTGAATAATGACTCAGCAGAATGCAACTCTATTTGCATCACTGATCATTATTGTGTATCGCTGTAAAGCTGCGTTGAAACAATATGTATTGTAGAAAGTGATATAAATAAAGCAACCAACATTTTACATTAGAACAGACTGCAATTAGAAATATAAGGAAAATATTGTTCAAATGAATGTTATGTTTTTTGTTTTTTTGGCAGCCAGTGAATGTGATGGTGGTCATGATGTGTATGCCACAGTCAAAGAGAACAGCCTGATGGGAACATTTATTGCCAACCTAGATTTCACTGGACACCCATCAGCCAATCCCACACACTTAAAGCTTTCTGGAAGAGATGCTGGTTGGTTTTATCTGGAGGGAAGAACTGTCAGACTGAACTCAACATCAACTAGGCTTATTGACCGTGAGGTAACATTTAAAAAAGATCTATGCATGCATTTATACTGTCATCTCCTGTCTTGTTTAAATAATATCTGACTATGATGATATTACAGGTACACGGCTCAGTTTTAACAGCAACAATAAGGTGTTATAAACATAAAACCCTACAGGTAAGTTGAATTATCTGTGACATACAGCAGCATCCTCTTAAAAAAATGGATTTAGATATAATTTACATGTCAAATGTTTTCATCAGGCTGAACACAGAATCATGGTAGAAATTCTGAACGAGAATGACAACAAGCCTGAGTTCTTACAAAGCTCCATTCAACCTCTGCAGCTCAGTGAGGTAAAAGGCAAAAAATAACCATTTTCTTTCATGTGATGGCACTACCGCTCAAAAGTTTGGGGTCAATAAGATTTTTAAATTATTATTCAGGAAGGAAGCATTTAATTGATCAAAAGTTAATTTGAAATGTTACAAACGTTCTCTTGAACCTTCTATTCATCAAAGAATCCTGAAAAATCCTGAAAAATCTTGTTTCCACAAGAATATTAAGCAGCACAACTGTTTTCAACATTGATAATAATATTAGCAAATCAGCATATTAGAATGATTTCTGAAGGATCATGTGACACTGAAGACTGGGTAATCACAGGAATAAATTCCATTGTAAAATTAAACAATTATTTTAAATTGTAATAATATTTCACTTTATTACTGTTTTTACTGTATTTTTGATCAAATAAATGCAGGCTTGGTGAACATAAGAGACTTCTTTCTTCTTACTCCAAACTTTTGTCTATATATTTTGTATATGGGTATATATTTTACTCTGCTTCTTGTTTGATGTGTTTGTTCAGTTGACAGCGGTGAACTCCGTAGCATTTACAGTCCAGGCAACAGATGCTGATGGAGACACGCTCACATACATCATTGATAAAACATCAGTAGGTGAACCAAGCATCTGTTCAGATCTATAAACCCACAGTAGAAACCTTCTGCTAGTCCTAATTTAGTCTCATCTGGCTTTAAAAAAATGTATGATAAATCAAATTGAAGCCTGGTGATAAATCAAATTGGCTACTTGATATCACATGTGGACATTTTATTATATACTTCCAGCCTGATGCCAGGCATTTTCGAATGGACTTGCCCAACAGTGGCAAAGTGATTCTCAACAAGTCATTGGACTACGAGATCAAAACTCAGCTGCGACTGACTATTTATGCAGTGGTAAAGTACATACAGAAAATACTTGTTTGGTAATGATAAATAGATGAAAAAACAAACAAAATAACAAACAGAACTGTTATTTACTCAAAATGTTCATGCGGCTTTAGGAGACTTACACAAATGAGCACTACAACACAACAGCAACAATAGTCATCAATGTGACAGATGGGGACGACCAATACCCACAATTCCAGCCTTGCACCCATCTCTCAGCCAATCACGGCAACCGCATATGTGCCAACCCCCTGTACACCGCCAACATCACAGAGAATGAGCAGGTAAGTGAACATTGTGAAAATGTGAATATTAAATATTTATTAAATATAGCTATAAATTACACTTACACTCTGAATTAGTCCAAGTCCACTGCAGAACTTAAATTAAAGGAAAAATTAAGTGTTGATTTTTTTTTCTTATTATTATTAATTTGACTTTTAGCTAGGCTGTAATACAACTATTGCTGTCAATCGATAAAGATTTTTTAATCGCGATTAATCGCACTCGTTGTGTGATTAACCGTACACTTATCTCATTAAACACATTGATTTTTGTCATCATTTGCTATATCCTGTATTTTCTTCAAGCTTCAAGGATCATTGGAGACTCCAAAAGGACACCAAATAACCAAATATAAGTCCATATAATTATATTATATAATAAATGTATACACACCTAAGCACCCATGAAAAAAATTACAGAAAAAAACGTTACAGAATTCACCGTGTATAGTATGTGTACAGAGCAACAACAACGAGATTTGTTTTCATTTTATCCGAGTCATGCTGCGATACCGAAAAGGACCACACGGGGACGCCAAAAACTCCTACACCAACCGCTTTGACTGCATAAACCTACGATTAGATACTAATCAAAACAACGTACACATGGCAAATCAGACATTATCCTTCCCGAGTGTGGAAACAAAGCGAATGTACTGTGTGTGTGTACATGAATGCAGCGTGCGATCAGTGATCGAGAGCACGCACATACACGGTTTGTTCTTTGTGCATCAATATAACAGACTCTCACGCGCTTACTGTACGACAGATCACTGAAAACTTTCCCAGAGTTTAACGGCTTAAAAATATTGGAAGCCCATTTCCGCCACTAAATAAAACATATTTTACAGTTTATATCTCAGGATTCTGTTCAAAAGTTTACGTTTGGTACAAAGTCTCTTATGCTAACCAAGGATACATTAATTTGATCACAAATACAGCAATATTGTGGAATATTATTATAATTTAAAATAATTTTGTGAAAACCTGATAAAAAAATTCACAATTCTTTGATGACTAGAAAGTTCAAAAGAACGCATTTATATGAAATATAATTTGTTTGTTAACTATGTAACAGTCTTTCACTTTTGATCAGTTTATTTCCTCCTTGCTGAATAAAAGCATTAAAGGGTTAGTTCACCCAAAAATGAAAAATCTGTCATAAATTACTCACCCTCATGTCATTCCAAATCAATAAGACCTTCATTCATCTTGAACACTAATTAAGATATTTTGATGAAATCCGACAGCTCTCTTTCCCTCCATAGACAGCTATTTAATTACCAATTTCAAGGCCCAGATAGGTAGGAAAGACAGTTAATGTGAATACAGTGGTAACCTTAATTTTATGAAGCAATGAGAATACTTATTGTGCACAAACCCTCCCAAAAATAATAATAATGACTTTATTCAACAATCTTTTCTCGTCTGTGCCAGTCTCCTATGTTGTTGACGTGGTAAATACAGTGCAGCGCTTTCGAAGCACTATAGCAGAACACCAGCTTACCATTGGCCGAAGCTGTTCACATGAGCACCATGACGCATATGTGATGTGACACAGGAGCTAGCCAATGGTGAGCTGTCAACAGCAACTCGAGAAGATTGTCAGTGTTGGGCTGCACTGTTTACATTTTTCTATGTCAACAGCAGTAACAGTTTCCAGGTGACTGCTTTATCCAGAAGATTGTCAGTGTTGGGCTGAACTTCTGATGAGTCACGAGCCTGTAATGAAAGTAGTGACGCTACTAGCTTAACTACATTTTTCAGTAGCTTGTCAGTAGCTCAGTTTTTAAAACAGTATCAGTAACAGTTTCCATTAGCTAACTGCTCACTTTTGTTTTTGCCACCATTTTTCATGAGCTGAACTCAAAGATCTAAGACTTTTTCTATGTACACAAAAGGCCTATATCTCTCAAATGTTGTTCACAAATCTGTCTAAATCTGTGTTAGTGAGCACTTCTCCTTTGCCGAGATAATCCATCCACCTCACAGGTGTGGCACATCAAGAGGCTGATTAGACAGCATGATTATTGCACAGGTGTGCCTAAGGCTGGCCACAATAAAAGGCCACTCTAGTTAGATTTAACTACTTTTTCAAAAGGGTAGCTTGAATGTAACTTATACTTTAACTTACAAGTAGCTTGTAAAGCTACGGTTTCAGAGTAGCTTGCCCAACACTTGAAATCGTTGAATAAAGTTGTTATTTTTGTTTGTTTTTTGTTTGTTTGTTTTTTGGTATTTAAATGGTACTATGGTCTATGGTTCAGAGAGCTCTTCGGTTTAATCAAAAATATCTTCATTTGTGTTCCGAATATGAATGAAGGTCATGAGGGTGAGGAATTAATGACGTGTACATGTATATAATTCCTTCTCATCACCTGATTAATTGTCACTCAGGACATTGTCTTGGATTTCGGTCCTGGTCCGATTCAAGCTTTGGATGGCGATGAGGGTCTCAGAACACCAGTAAAGTACTCCATCCTGTCAGGTGGTTATCCTCTGCTATTGAATCTATCTAAATAATAGTTTTCCTTTTGACTATATATATATATATATATATATATATATATATATATATATATATATATATATATATATATGTGTGTATATGTGTGTGTGTGTGTGTGTGTGTGTATGTGTGTGTGTGTGTGTGTGTGTGTGTGTGTGTGTGTGTGTGTGTGTGTGTGTGTGTGTGTGTGTGTGTGTGTGTGTGTGTGTGTGTGTGTGTGTGTGTGTGTGTGTGTGTGTGTGTGTGTGTGCTTTAATACAGGGGCAGATAATGGCAGATTTGTCATTGACAGTAGTTCTGGAGAGGTGAGGTTAACCAGACGTGTGGAGAACAGACTTCTGATCCCAACACTGAGACTGCGTGTTATGGTGCGTCTGAGAATATATATATATTTTTATTTATGTTTTTAAGTGTGGTTTTCCTTATTACATTTTGAAAGCATTGCAATGTTTCTGCTCAGGCAGCTCAGACGGATGACCCTCTGAAGTATGCAGTAGCCACGGTTCTGGTGAGGGTTCTTGCAGAAAACAGGTTTCCGCCCCATTTTAATCGTTCAGCGTACCGTGGTTTTGTCAGTGAGAGCACAAGTCCTGCCTCGCTTGTCATGACGTACGGCAACAGATTACTTATCCTGGAGGCCACGGATCAAGACTTCACAGATGTACGTAACTCAACAAGATCACAACATTACAAGACCACATACAACCATATAGCAGTAACAACCCAGTGCCAACATCCAATTTCAACATCACAAAGGCCTTGGTTTGACATTAATTGCATGAAATATGGATTAATGTTCCTGTTTAAGCCTAAGAAACTGAGTTTGTTTTATGTTTGCGGGTTAAAGGGCTTCAATCCCAGACTGCAGTATTCTCTCAACTCTCAACACAATAGCTCTCGGTTCTTTTACATTACACAAGAGGGACTGCTAATCGCTAAAACCAACCGACTACACCCCAGCCACAAATACTTCCTAGAGGTATGGCATGTAGACTATATTCATATGCAAAATCTGAACAATATTTTACAACTACTTATTCTATAAAATGACAATTGACAACTGTGTTGCAGGTTATAGCCACTGACCTGGAATCAGGAGACATTGTTAAAGCTGCATTGCATGTGGAAGTTCTTCAGAAAGGCCAATCAGGTAGTAGAAAATCTTCTCTGGATTCTTATCTTAGAAGGGAATAATCTTCTTATCTTATCTTGACAAGAAGCACAACATGAAATAATAAATAATAAACAATAAATGCATTACATAAGTTCCACAGGGTCCTTTGGGGGCGGGGCATCTGTATAGCCGTGAGACAGTGGGCAGGACAGAGGGTGTGGCAGGGGTGTGTCTGATCCTGCTGGCCATTGCCTTATTTACACTTGTGCGCTGCATACGGATGACCAGAGAGAAGCGGGATCAGGCCACCTGGACCAATGTGGCTGACAGTGGAAACCCTAATGTGGTAAGACAAAATCTATTCATGCAACTTGCACAACATGGACAAAGAACATGTTAAACTTTGCATACAGTGAGACCAAATATTATTCAGATACCAGATATATTTTTTTACTAGTGGGTGCAGGACACTATAGTTCATTTATGTAAGTGAGGATAGCAAAATAAAGTAACGTGGGACAGACATTTTATACCCAAAAATTCTTCATACAGTGGACTACCAGTAAAATTGATAAAGAATTTGGTGTTTTATCTTTAATTGTTAATGCGACCTTTTACACCACAGACTGAACAAAATTAAGCATTGCTTGCTAATTGGTTGACCTAAGTTGGTACATCTACAAACCCGATTCAAAAAACGTTGGTACACTGTACAAATTGTGAATAAAAAAGGAATGCAATAATTTACAAATCTCATAAACTTATATTTTATTCACAATAGAATATAGATAACATATCAAATGCTGAAAGTGAGACATTTTGAAATGTCATGCCAAATATTGGCTCATTTTGGATTTCATGAGAGCTACACATTCCAAAAAAGTTGGGACAGGTAGCAATAAGAGGCCGGAAAAGTTAAATGTACATATAAGGAACAGCTGGAGGACATCTGGGGACTGAGGAGACAAGTTGCTCAAGTTTAGGAATAGGAATGTTGTCCCATTCTTGTCTAATACAGGCTTCTAGTTGCTCAACTGTCTTAGGTCTTCTTTGTCGCATCTTCCTCTTTATGATGCACCAAATGTTTTCTATGGATCTGGACTGCAGGCTGGCCATTTCAGTATCTGGATCTTTCTACGCAGCCATGATGTTGTAATTGATGCAGTATGTGGTCTGGCATTGTCATGTTGGAAATTCCCTGAAAGAGACGACGTCTGGATGGGAGCATATGTTGTTCTAGAACTTGGATATACCTTTCAGCATTGATGGTGCCTTTCCAGATGTGTAAGCTGCCCATGCCACACGCACTCATGCAACCCCATACCATCAGAGATGCAGGCTTCTGAACTGAGCGCTGATAACAACTTGGGTTGTCCTTGTCCTCTTTAGTCCGGATGACATGGCGTCCCAGTTTTCCAAAAAGAACTTCAAATTTTGATTCGTCTGACCACAGAACAGTTTTCCACTTTGCCACAGTCCATTTTAAATGAGCATTGGCCCAGAGAAACGCGCCTGCGCTTCTGGATCATGTTTAGATATGGCTTCTTTTTTGACCTATAGAGTTTTAGCCGGCAACGGCGAATGGCACGATGGATTGTGTTCACCGACAATGTTTTCTGGAAGTATTCCTGAGCCCATGTTGTGATTTCCATTACAGTAGCATTCCTGTATGTGATGCAGTGCCGTCTAAGGGCCCGAAGATCACGGGCATCCAGTATGGTTTTCCGGCCTTGACCCTTACGCACAGAGATTGTTCCAGATTCTCTGAATCTTTGGATGATATTATGCACTGTAGATGATGATAACTTCAAACTCTTTGCAATTTTTCTCTGAGAAACTCCTTTCTGATATTGCTCCACTATTTTTGGCCGCAGCATTGGGGGAAGTGGTGATCCTCTGCCCATCTTGACTTCTGAGAGACACTGCCAGAGGGGCTGAGAGGCTCTTTTTATACCCAGTCATGTTGCCAATTGACCTAATAAGTTGCAAATTGGTCCTCCAGCTGTTCCTTATATGTACATTTAACTTTTCCAGCCTCTTATTGCTACCTGTCCCAACTTTTTTGGAATGTGTAGCTCTCATGAAATCCAAAATGAGCCAATATTTGGCATGACATTTCAAAATGTCTCACTTTCAACATCTGATATGTTATCTATATTCTATTGTGAATAAAATATAAGTTTATGAGATTGGTAATTTATTGCATTCCTTTTTTATTCACAATTTGTACAGTGTCCCAACTTTTTTGGAATCGGGTTTGTAGATAATACCAACTTAGGTCAACCAATTAGCAAGCAATGCTTCATTTTGGAATCGGGTTTGTAATTGTGCACTTAAATTGAACAGCTGACAGCTGATTGGTTGATTGTAATCCATTACATATCTTTCTATCAAAGTTATCTGACATTATCAAGATGAATTTGTTCTGACACAGTTTAACTCTGAGTTCTTGTCATATTTTATTACCATTTTCTAAACTACAGCGAATAAACTGCAATAATGTGTATAAATGTTGAAGGTGTCTGAATTATTTTGGTTTGACAGTATGTGCTGAAAATGTCAGTTTGTTCCAAACTTCTTATACACAATACATAAGAAACAAAGCAGTGTAACTAGTTTCAGCTTCTTAAACTAACGTTCAAAAATCTGGGGTCCGTAAGAATTTTTTATGCTTTTTAAAAGAAAGAAAAAAATTAAATATTGCAAATATTATTACAATATTAAATGACTGCTTTTTATTTGAATACATTTTAAAATGTAATTTATTCCTGTGATGCAAAGCTGAATTTTTAGCAATCATTACTTCAGTCTTCAAATGTCACATGATCCTTCAGAAATCATTCTATGCTGATGTCCTTCAGAAATAAACCAAACTTGATTTAACCAAACGTGCTCAACAAACATTTATTTTTATTATTATTAGTGTTGAAAACAGTTGTGCTGCTTAATATTTAAAAAAAAAAAAAGAATAATAATTATATAAAGTAAAAAAAAACTGCATTTATTTGAAATAGACATCTTCTGTTACATTACAGTAACATGTTCACTGTTACTTTTGACACTTTCATTTCATTAAAAAAATGCTTTGCTGACCCCACACTTTTGAATGGCATACCTTGATAAACAAAAACAAATAGAATATTTTAATATAATTTTTCCCCGTTAATTTATAAGCAAGTCTCAAAATGAATCTTTTTGCATTTCCTAATATTTCATGTCTAGAGTCTGAGAAGGTTCCAGATGGTGAGTTAATGTCACTCTTTTCCCCCTTAGTGAACCTCATTGTACAGTATTTTTCATTTCATAAAGAAATATTAAGGTTTAAGGGTAGATTGACAAGTAATCTCAGACATGCCGTTTTGTTGCTAAATTTAGGGCGATCTATTAAAGCAGTTCTGAGTCACAGAGTTATAGTGTGTGTTCACACTTGTCATGGTGTGGGTTGCTCTGGACGCACGACTCTCACAGTGCATTATGGGTATTTTCTAGCTTTTGCGCGTACATCAGTTGTACACTCGTTATTGCAGTGAATTGTGGGATTGAATGAGTGCACTCGATAACGTCCACTATGGTTTCGGACATGTCTACAAATGGCTGTACCCTCAAACAGTGCCCTTTTTAGGGGTATAGGGGGCGATTTCGGACACAGCCCTAGTCTCAGCCTCAGATGTCACGCCCACGGACCGTTGGCTGAACGTCTGATGCATATGGCACACTTATCTGGAAACACTTCAGGAGTTTCAAAGTCATCATCTGATCGGTTGGATTCTACAGGATGTCCGCGAGACGAGTGAGATGTGTTCTTTAACGGTCCACATGGAAACAAATGCTGCGACACCAAACTCCTTTGTGGAAGTATGTGAAGTTCGCGGCTCCATTGTTGCAGTAAACTTGCACAACGTTCTTGAATGAATAATTTTTAGATGCACCCAATGGGGGGGCCTGTGAATAGATTTAACAATTACAGACATAATCGATGTCTGTTATTTCAGGGACATGGACTTTACATGATCACGCCCCTAAACATGACACGGAACAAAACATGTTTTTTGGTTGCGTTACATGTCAGTCATACGTCCTCTTGGGCGGTCCTTGACCAGCGAAAGCTGCGATAGAGTCCAAACCATAGACTGTAAAAAAAATATGGACGTAGTGTCCGTGACGTCACCCATAGGATTCTGAAGAGCAGTTCTGAAGTGTAAAGTAGGGTCGAGCTGGCTGTTGCCATTTTGGCAGCGCGTCATCGCACGTCACGCCCGGATAACAGAAAATAGGCAAAGAGGCGGGACGTGGGCGGAGCTGAGGTGACGCAATGACTAACAGACAGCGGATAAATGGCTATCCACCTGTCACTCAAAGTGGCCACGCCCTTAATTATGCAGAACTTTAAGGCTTTATATAATGTAAACGCCCTCACAGTTGTCATGAAGGGCAAAATTAGCCGTGTAGACCAAAACCACAATTTGTACCAGGCTGTAAATGTTTTTTTCTGCTGTAAAGTTGGGCATTTTAACATGGGGCTCAATGAGATTCTGTTCCCTTCTGGAGCCTGTCCCTAGCGGCCAGTCGATGAATTGCAGTTTAAATCACTTCCGTATTGGCTTCAACAGAAACTGGGGGAGGTTGCCGCTTGGTCCAGACCTTTTGCCGTGAGTCGGAAGGTCTGACTATGCGAGACTAACCAAGACTCATCTTTTCAGCGGTCTTGTTTGGTGCACACCAGGGTTCGTATAGCAGCGTTCACACTTATTCAAATGAACCGCACTGAGCAAATCGCACCAGGGTTTGTTTTCATCAAACATGCTAAGTGTGAACGGTGTTTTTTTTTGGTCCGAACCAAACTACAAGTGTGAACACACCAGTCAGCAGATATTACTTGATGCAGTTTCCCAGACCTTTTCACTTTGAAAGTGCACTAAGAATATTATAAGTTATATAAGAACTTAATATTATAAGTTCTTATAATATTATAAGAATAACACTAAGTTATAAATATAATATTACAAATATCTTTACCATCCATTTTGATCAATTTAATGCATCCGTGCTTAATAGAAGTATGAAATTCTTTTTATTTAAATATGGACAATATTAGGCTACTATGTGCACCTTCAAATTTCCCATAGTAACTCTTGTGGATTTGTTATTTAAACAATAGAAATGTGTTTTCAGAGAAGCAATTTTAAATAGTATTTCTGTTTCAGGTGAACCACAGCCGAACGATGCCCTTAGTGGAGGAAACATTCTCATATCACAACGAGGCATTCAGCGAGTACGACTACTCAACCTCACCTTTCTATGGCAAACAGGGCATCTACACCAAAATAGAAGAACCACCACCATCATCATCATCATCTGTGAACTTACCATCAAAAACCTTCAACAGATCCTTAAGGGAACCAAGACATAATTATCTGACACTGCGACCCAACGGGAGGCCTGTGAATAGGTTTAACAACAAAACGGTGACATTTCGTGACTACGTTGTGGTTCGGGAATGTGATGAAGAGGGTGATGGATATACGGAGACTACGTTCACAACAGAGGCGGAAGTCTGTACTGATTTAGAAGAAATGAACATGGATTGTGAGTTAGTAGAGGACAACTATATCACAGAAGAATTTAAAATACAATCAAAAAGAACCAATTCATATTGTGACATAAATGAGTCGGAAATGCTCAATACATACTTAAAAATAGTCAACCAAGACTACGAAATACTTGACCATACAGAAGTAAAAACTGACTTAGAAGATATAATTCATGCAAATCCACTGGAATTAAGGCACCGAATAATAGACGGGAAGCACAGATTCAAGTCTGACCTGGACAGAATACAAACAGACTTAATTGAAAGTCAAGAAAGAGATTGTACAACAACACAAACCTCAGCACCAGAAGATGCTATACAAGCAGAATTCTCCATTTTTAAAGGAGAGCCATATATCATTAACCCTAAAGTCTTGGTTTCAGAAGCCAACAAACCCACCGTCAAATATTCAGAAAACGTTCAATCAGATGGAATCAGAAAATTTGCCGATCTTAATATAGATCTTCGGGCTTCAGATGTTGAAAGTTCTGTACAAAAGTTTCAGGACGCAAGTAACCAGGACACTGCAACACAAATCTTAAACACTGACTTACAAACACATCGAAGCACATTAACACTTGATTCAGGTCAGTACAATGGATCAGAACAATGTCTGGCAGAAGAGACAAACAGCACGGCAAACTCAAACATATATTATGTTAACGAGGACATTGCAACAAATTTAGATGACAGTAGCCTAGAAGAGGAGTCTGTATCTAGTCTAGATACAAGTGATCAGCATCTGAACTATGTTCATGATCCTCACGATATGCAGATAGAATGTTTCGATGAACAACACGATTCGGATGAAAGTAATGATGGGAGATGAAGATTGATGAAAGCTAAAAATGCTCGTTTGAAATCACAATGTTGAGCTTGAGCACCAAATGAGCCTTCGTAAAATGGGAAAAGCATCTGCAGGGCAATGAACAGATGGTTCAGTAATACAAGTATGCGTAGAGTTCGGGGTTTCAAACTAACCTCTAGCCTCATGTATTAAATTAAGTTTTGCAAGCAAGTTGTCCTGCACTGGTGGTTCTCAGACATCCTGTGCCCTTCTTATAGTGTGTACAACATTGCAGACATGCTTCCTTTGTATTGAAATTGCACGTTGCATTGTGATGTACCAATTCAAATAAAATCTACTGAAGACAAACAATAAGATTATCAGTGGTGTCGATTGTTCAACAGCTAAAATTAAACTTACGTGGAACTCATTCACTATGATATTATTGCATAACGTCAAAAGGTAATGGAAAAACATAGGAATAGGCCTAAAATAATTTTTGTGCATTATGGGCACTTATTATTTTAATCCAAGTACAAATCACCCCCTCATATCGCCGTAAACTAGCAATTCACCTGGAAACCCCACAAATGGAAACTCAATTAAAAACTATTCGTTTTAATCAATTTTATTGAGAAAACACTCTCAGCTATAAGACAGTATTTACAATACCTGACCACAGCATATTGTTCACATTCAATTATAGACATATATATACACAAACGATATACTAACATGGAGGGAGGAGGTCATTTTCAGTCATGTATGAATTGCACGGGGAGAAAAAGGCAAGAAAACAAAGCCTCGCTTAATAACGTTGAAGCAGTTTCAAGGTTAAGGGAGATGGAAAAAGGCACTTGAGGAAAGAACAGCTTTAGTTCGTTGATTCAGTCCATTAATGATAGTACTAACACTTCATAAAGGTCTCAGCGGTTGGAATGATTTTCAATGGTCCTTTGAGCAGGGTTTTATTCATAAAAGAGCCCCAGATTAGTTGGATCACTTCTGCCATTGCACTTACTGTCCTTCGTGTATGAAAGAACAATAAAACTGATCAAAGATCAGCACATCGAGCCACAACATCCCATGACCCTGCAGGCTCAAGAAACAAACCAATCTAGAACTCTGATTTAGGTCTGTTTTGAACCAAAGATCATGAAATTACACAACATTCTAACTATGATCTATTACTATGCATGATTTTCAATATCATACATCTTCTGGCTAAATGCAGATAACATGTACATGTAGTGGTTTCATTTCATATTATTTAGAGTAGTAGTTTACATAATTGTATTGTTTGTTTGGATTTATATTATGTGCAATGTCTCCACTTGAAACTAGTGCTGTGTTGGGTTTCACAAATGCCATTATGTTGCATTGTACGGGTGCTTTTAGTGCATTATAAACCATTAAGCCTCTACACATCACATCTTCTCATGTTGACCTGAACATTACATCATCAGCGCATTTGAAATTACATCAGGATCCAATGCCGATGACTGTTAAAACATGTTCACAAAAAAGGCAAAAAAAAAAGGGACTTGATCGAGTCGGCTTAGAAAAATGTTTTGTAAACACAGTAGTGTCTCAATGTTATATGCATTAAATCATAAAATAAATTATTGTTCTTTTTGCATTTCTCAAATGTAAAGTTTCCCAAATTAAAATTCATCATGTCGGACCAGAGCTTCTCCAAAATCTGTTACTTGGCTGCCGACAAATAGGTCATACTTATCCACAATTTCCTGCTTTGTGAGGCGTTCATCCTATAATGGAAAAAAAGGAGTTATTGAAGCAACTATCTTAACCATTTATTTAAAAGCTATTTAAATAGCATGCAAAGAAGACACTTGCAACACAAGATAGCTTAATATGTAATGGCTATGACTTTTTAGTAAAGGGTCTCTTCAAATGCAAGATTACAGAGAATTACCATGTTTTTACCTTATCTGCGTCAGACTCATACAGAAGGTGTTTGGCCTCAGCCTCTGCATGGTCATAATCGGAGGGTAAGATCCAGTCACGGGTCTCGTCTTTATCCATACGGCCATCTTTGTTTTTATCCCTGAACTCTGTAAACTGTTCTCTTTCGGTTTTCACCCATTCTGGTTCAGTTGGGTCTCCATTCTGACTGTACATATCACCTGAAACACACACAAGACAAATCAATACAGGAAACAACTGAATTCTGCCCATTCCAGTTTCACTTAAACACACACACACACCTTACCAATATATTCATCCAAGTCGATGAAACCATCTCCATTTTTATCAATGTCCTCCATGGTCTCCTGTAGATCGAAACATAGACCAAAAAAAAAATCCAAATTAACACCAAAGTCATTATTGTGTTAAATGGGAAAAGTATTACAAAAAGTAGTTTGAGATAGAAATATTTTATTGGACTCAACATAGAATTTAGGCTACAGTGGCCATGATTATATTTTTTGCAAAAGCTACATCTGAATTGGTATTTAGATATATTTACAGACTGTTTATTGCAGCTCATGAATGCATTTACATTGCAATTAAAATTAAATAATGCCATGAGATTAATAGGTTTTAAACGGATGTTAAATGGATAGTTAACCAAAATTATATATTCTGTCATCTTTCCCTCATGTGTTTCCTGTGTTACATAAAAGAAAATAATTTGTTTTTGTTCATACAATGGAAGTCACTGGTAACCGAAACAGTTTGGTTACCAACATTCTTCAAAATATTTTCTTTTATATTCTGCAAAAGAAAGAAAGTTATACAGGTCTGAAACAACATAAGGGTGAGTAAATGAACCATCCCTTTAATGTTGTTTTATTAATATGGAAATATGAATTAAAATTATCATCAATTAAAAGTGCTATTAAAATTGTTTATATGGTTCACATCAAGTTAAATGTTGTCATGGATGTTTGCAGCCAAAATCTGACTGGAGGGATATGTAACGGAAAATAACAGCAATTTTCGTTTGTGAAATAAAGCAGCCCGGTAAGATTACATTTATTTGAATGAATTCTATCGAATTAATGAGAGAGACAGAGACAGAGAGATTTGTGAATGTGAATTACCCAAGTCTCTACAGCGTCTCTATGTAATAAAGAAACAGCAAAGTTATCTCCTCGTTGCTGAGAAACATAATGTAGCTTTCAGTAGCGAAGCGGTTTTATTTATAAAATTCATGCTGCAGAGGTTGAAAACCAGTTTCAACGCCCCTGAATGTTTCTTACAATTTCTTACTTATAATGTTTACATCTCAATAAAACAAGCTGTGAGTTTAAGGATGACACATTCAGGCATGTCTGTTTCAGCAGATATTTTTGTGCTTACACGTGAAACAAATTCTGATCTGTGTCAGATGTGATTAAAAATCTTTTTTTTTGTGCCAGTGTAAATGCAGCCTCGTTAAAATGGCTGATTTATTCAGGATTAGTTATGCAGTGGCTTTATAGGTAATATTTTTTCAAAACTGAGCAAAAAAAGCACATTTGCACTCATGTGATATTGCTTAATTATATCATATAAGATATAAGTGAGACAAAAACTCATAAAGGGGCATTTTTACCCCAATATCTTTAATTTTAGGGACATTCTAACTGCATTCTAAAGGCTCCACAGAATTGTTGTTGCCCTGCATCCTGTTCATCACCAATCAACTGTATGAAATGTAAGATGACCTACGTAGGTCTGGGGTGGGGCAGCGCGTAAAAAGATGGATGAAAACAGCAGATAGCAACAATGGTACAGAAGAACGTGTGATTGTCCAGACGTACCAGCACTACAATATCCTTCATGTAGTCAAACTCCTCTGGGTGAAGAAACGCTGTAAACTCTTCTTTATTGGCCCTCATGTCACCATCATGGTCAGCCATCTTGAAACGGCGCTCATCTCTGGTCATCATTTGTCTGTAGTTAAAACCATCCTCAGGATCTGCTTCATCTAAACACACAGACATTATATTAGTCTGGACTGACTACATAGTCACAGCAAATTACATCACTTGCAAAATGAGGGTGAAGCTGCTCAGTCCAAAAGATCGGATTTGAAACCCAAATCAGATTTATGTGCAGCGTGAGCAAAGCCTTAGAAATACGATTAATTAATAAACTCATTATACACACCAAGGATGTAACCGTAGGTAGCGTTCTTGTATTCCTCCCAGGAGACATAAGCATCTGAGTTGAGATCATGAGCCTGCCACTGCCGGTCCACATCGTCATAGATCCATCGCTTCTGAGCATGTTTGATCCACCGTTTCATCTCATCAACAGTCACAAAGCCGTCGTGATCCTCGTCAATCTTTTCTACGATCTTACTGTAGACAAAAAGAAAGAGAGAGCAAATGATCCAGAGAACTTTCTCCGAAGAACTCCGATAGATATGTGGTGCATCTGTTCTTACCCCAGTCTCTCTTTGCTCTCCTCTGGCGTGAGCTGGTCAAAAGTCTTTGCCTCCTCTTGTCCGAGAAAAGCCTCGTGGTCATAATCAAAGTTCTCCTCATCATCATGCTCCTTGTTGCTTAGAGGGGTGTCATGATGGATGCGGTCCTTCTTCTCCATGGGTTTGCTGGAGGACTGAAGAATGCAGAGGGCGACGAACAACAAGAGTGGCAACAGGTCCATCTTCTTTTTTTTTTTTTAACAGGGTCAGAAGCAAAGAGGAGAGTGTATATCAATGCAAACACATACAATATTGTTACAAATAATAACTTCCTATCATTTCCTCTACATACATTGATAGTTAATTATTTTATGTGACAGGAAGCCCCTAGATTAAGTTCTCTATGTATTTTGTGTGTGTGTGTGTGTGTGTGTGTGTGTGTGTGTGTGTGTGTGTGTGTGTGTGTATTAATGTACCCTAGTACTGAATGACTACCATATTCACGTAGCCCGTTATTTACATGGCACTCCCATAAAACATCTTTAAAAAAACAGGGTAATAACCTGATACTTTTTGCTAGTGCAGTGAACGCTGTTCCAAAGTGTTACCAACTAAATCATATTATCTAATTTTTCCTTATTAATATTTCACCGTAACATTTAATTCATGTAACGTTAACCAATATTTAGACATGACAACATATTTTAAAATCCCCTCAATAAGCTTAATGCAAATACACATAACTCTCAAATGAGATGAAGGAAACAGCGAAGCATGACAGTCTGCATATCGGAGCATATTCGATAAACAATTTTATGGTTTAATGCAACTTTACCTACCAAATATTGTAGCGTTTCACGCCGCCCGGCTGATCTCAGTAACTCCGGATGTCAAACTAGTTTGAGAGGGTTCTCCTGGATGGCCCGCTCATCCGACCAATCAGATTTGACATTACGCTCAGACTTCGCTCAACGCACTAATCAGATTGTAGAATGCACTCAGCACCGCCCGAGCAAGCGTCGTCTGAGGCGCTTCGCGATTGGTCCACTTCAGTCCAAACGTGATTATGTCATTGGTTTAGAACTGCCACGTCCTCAAGGCACCTATACTTATTTTATTTCATATTTTCATGTAGGTCTGTAATCAATTGTATCATTGATATTAATAAAAAAGGGTCGGGAAAAAAGCCTTAAAAATCCAGACTCCTATCACTGATCTAGGCTCCCACTTACAGAATAATTTTTGTGGGTAATAATGGTAATAATATACTGATTGTTTATTAAAGTTTATTTAAATAAATGTAGTTTTTTTTAACGCCAAGTTTTGTGGCGTTTAAAATGACTTAATTTCAATACTAAGAGAACAGTGCCTTAAAACTAAGTTAAGTTAACCCCCTTAAATGTAATTTGTTATTAGACTTTAAATATTTCAGTATTTGTTATTTGTAAATTTTCTTTTTTTTTCCATGTATACTTACAATTATTGTGGTTGTGTTTAACAAATATAATACTTGTTTGAGGTCTAATAAAGTGACTTATTTAAATGAATACTGCAGCAACCCAACGACCACACCAGGTCATGGGACTGATGATAATGAGTAAAGTTTTACAAAAACAAACAAAAAAAAACGTCACATCACAAGTCTTATGAATTTAACATAACATTATGTTTTACTCTTGACGATATTGTGAAGATAATAAAATTCCTAAAAGTAGATATTAAAATCTAGGCTAACCCACACTTAAAAAAATGCATTATGGCATAGCATTAAATTACAAATAATAGCAATTCGAAACTTATATTGGTCCTCCTGCATCACATCACAAGCCAGAGCATCTTTCAAATAAATTATTGGAACATTTGTAGTTTCAAGAACCTTTTGAATCATTCACTCTCTGACAGCAGATGGCGTTTATGGTACATGCCGTAACCTCCGCAAACAAGCTGTTTCGGTTTCTGAAGAGTATTTAAATATTTCATCCATTCAGTCATTTGACGTTATTTTATCAGTCACATTACATTGGTTATGAATGTTAAATTTGAACTTTTATCTAAGCACTATTACATGTTATGTTGTCATGCGTTTACAATTTGTATGTTTCTAGGATAGTGATTACATATTACATAAAAAAATAGATGACCATGTATTTTGAAAATGGGTAAGTTTGTTTTTTATGCGTGTAAGGCATTCAGTTTCATTTAAAAGGTCTAAAAAGTCTTAAAGCGATAGTCCTTTCATTTCCTCGCCCTCAAGCTGTTCCAAACCTGTATGTCGTTATTTTTGTATTACTGATACAGTCTGCCATAAATCTGTGGCTACAAAGTCTGCAATAGTCAGATTACTGCTTAGAATTAATTTTTCAATGATTGATTCTTAAATTATTATTTAATCCTCCCCAACCCTGAACATATGGTTACAGTTGGCCCTTGGTTACAAGTTCTACTCTGCTAACTCCTGTCAGCCACTGAATTACACCATCCAACATCCCATCAGCCAAGTAGCCCCTTGCAGGTATCCATGCACAAAATTATTGACATGATTGGCTAACATGCTTGATCACGTTTCAGCGATATTGGTCAAAAAAGACAAAAAACAGCAATCATAAATGTATTTCATAATAGAACATTTTTTGATTATTAATGAAAGAAATCAAAACAGAGATTTAAAGATTTTATGAATATACAAAATACGGTTTCAAAATCTGCAAACATCAGCAGAAAATGTCTGATACACTGACACAGTGATTATTCACTGACATTGGGCAACATCTTTTCCATAGCTGTCTCTCGTGTTGGTTTCCTTCCAATTTTCCTTTCGTTTCCACCACACCCAGTCAAAGTCCAGCATGTTTCGGTTGCGTCACAAGATGACACAGTGTTTTGTAATAAGTGTCAGGCGGCTTGTAGATGTGACCCCTGCGCTACTGGTGGGGCAGCAAGAGTGGCAACCTCTCTTCTGAGGGTCAAGGATGCGAAAAGTGTGTCCATGATTCCCAAGACCTGTAAAAGCTCCTGTTGAACTTCTGCTTCCTGACCCAACAGGTCTAAAAGACGTTGCAGCAATCGCTCAACCACAAAAGACTGGGGAATAACCTGATGATACAGATCTACAGAGACACACACACACACACACACACAATATGAAGAAAACCTTCGAAAAACAATTACATTTCGCAACCAGAAGTTCACTTCTTCATTCTCATTTGCTCACATTCACATGAATATGATGTGAAACTCACCAAGAACAATATCCCCGACCATGAGCAGAGGGCGAGAGAAGCGTGGGTCAGTGATGTGCCTGAAAAACAATACCCAAAAACATCCTTTAACCTAATTTATGACTTTTTTTTTTTAATATCAAGTCATCACTTAATAAATGTATCGTGGCATTAAATCCCTGAATCAAGAAAATGTGTCCTGGACTCATGTGGCTTGTTCATGCTTAAGATTTTGACCTCCTGTTCTGGGTCACTTATGTGTTGTGTGAACCAAATTCTCAAGCTCACCACACCATGATAACCTGCCAAAGAATTTTCCCAGTGCTTTAATCGTTCGAAGAAGTCCAATTTTACTCAAGAATTTAATGGCATGCATTTCACAGAATATTAACTGTGCTGAAACTCTTTTACGTGTAAACTGTCTAAATGTGAAGCTCACACAGGCTTTCAATAACATGCATATACACATTTTCTTTTAGTTAAATTAAAAATTTATATATTTTTATATACATTTATCTATCTCTCTCTATCCATCTATCTCTATCTATCCATCCATCCATCTATCCCTCTATCCATCCATCCATCTATCCTCTATCCATCCATCCATCTATCTATCCCTCTATCCATCCATCTCTCTATCCATCCATCCATCCATCCATCCATCCATCCATCCATCCATCTCTCTATCTATCCATCCATCCATCCATCTATCCCTCTATCCATCCATCCATCCATCCATCTCTCTATCTATCCATCCATCCATCCATCTCTCTATCTATCCATCCATCCATCCATCCACCCATCTCTCTATCTATCCATCCATCCATCCATCCACCTCTCTATCAATCCATCCATCCATCCATCCATCCATCCATCCATCCATCCATCCATCCATCCATCCACCCATCTCTCTATCCATCCATCCATCCATCCATCCATCCATCCATCCATCCATCCATCCATCCATATCTATCCATCTCTCCATATCTATCCATCTATCTATCTATCTATCTCTCCATATCCATCCATCCATCTCTCTCTATCTATCCATATCCATCCATCCATCCATCTCTCTCTATCTATCCATATCCATCCATCCATCCATCTATCCATCTCGCCATCCATTCATCCATCCATCCTTCTATCCATATCCATCCATCCATCCCATATCTGTATTATTTCTACTATCAAATTAAAACATTTTGTGTTATGACATAAAAATTTCGTGAAAATTAAGCACTTTGCAATACATTTTCATCTCTGAAATGTGAAGAAATATGTTATTTAAAAATGTAAATGTACATCATGGCTGTAATTATATATATATATATAAAAAAAAACTGTATAACAGTAATTATAATCAGTGAGAACAAAACTCAAAACATGAAATGAGCTTAACTATCATAAAAATACCACAATTCAAAAACAACAATCATGTACCAAAATATGCTCTTTTTGTCTTCATAACTATATATACAGGATTAGGATTAGTTGATTTATAAATTTCCTGATAATTTACTTGCCCCCATCTCATCCAAGATGTTCATGTCTTTCTTTCATTTCAATCGCTCTGTGCGATCCCAGCCGAGGAATAGGATCTTATCTAGCAAAACCATCAGCCATTTTCTAAAAATAATAAAATAAACATTTATATACTTTTTAACCTCAAATGCATGACTTCGGTGTTGTCATATGCAGTGAAGATTAACATCACGTCAGAAAGGTTATGCTTGTGAAATAGGTGGAAGTACCGACCCAGTGCTAAAACAACGATGTCAGGCAATTATAAAGTTGGAAGAGAACATGAGTTTTTCACCACTGGGTCGATACTTTCACGTACACCACGGACGTGACCATTCCAACGTGATGATGTCATACGCAGTGAAGAAGAACAACACCGAAGTCGTGCATTTGAGGTTAAAAAGTATATACATTTTTTTTTTTTTTTTTTTTTTTTTAATGACTGATGGTTTTGCTAGATAAGACCCTGTTCCTCAGCTGGGATCGTGCAGAGCCTCTGAAGCCCTTCGAAGCCTTTGAAACTGCATTGATTTGGACCTTCAAACCATTGGTTGCAATTGAAATCCATTATGTGAAGAAAAATCCTGGAATGTTTTCCTCAAAAAAATGTATTTCTTTACGACTGAAGAAAGAAAGACATGAACATCTTGGAAGAGATGGGGGTGAGTAAATAAAATTTTCATTTTGAAGTGAACTAATCTTTAATTTTTACATTTTAAAATGAAATAACCCATTCACCAATGAACAGTTGTAACATTTTATACATTATGTCTATTACATTATGTATTTTTCATACATAGGCTGTACTTCAATAGTAATATTATATATATATATATATATATATATATATATATATATATATATATATACATATATATATATATATATATATATATATATATATATATATATACACACACACACACACACACACACACACACACACGTACATTTCAAGTCACAGTTCGGTACAGCGGGGAGAGAAAACTAAACATAAAATTGCTTCGGTACAGCATCGATAGATTGCATTCGGTACACATATGCACCGTACCAGAAGTCCTGTACCGAATGTACCGTTACACCCCTAATTGATAAATAAATTCATAAATAGATTTATTTATTTTTATTAAAGTTTTCATAAAATATCCCCTTGAACTTTACATGAGCCATCAATGGGAGTATGAGAGTCTGAAGTCATAACACTGTGTGTAACTTACTTGAGAAGGAAGTTGAGTAGCTTGGTTAAGCTATCTTCATCTCGTCCTGCGAGAGCATTTTTCAGAGTTCCTCTGCGGTTGAGCTCCACGATAACGGCAACGGTCACCTCTGGTTTTTTGGTGCGTGTCCATGTCTGTGTAAACATGCACAAACATATACTGATGTCTTATTCTGAACAGTCAAGCACGAAATGATCTTATATTAACACGTGTGTGTTTACCTGCAGAGCTGTGTCCAGGGCTTTGGACACCTCAAAGCTTTTTAGCTGTTTGTCATATTTCTTTAGATGCTGCTTCACTGGTTTACTGACCAAGAAATCATCCTAAAATAGAGATATGAAGAGTAAGACACATTTAAAGCAAAAAATAAAAATAAAAGCAGCAAAACAAAAAAGTGAACTTTATACATGCCTTAGTAAACAGCACTTAAAAAAGGTAAATTCTTATTTTATGAATTATATTATGATATGAATATTTCAGCTGTAGCATAGCAATATTACAGACCAATTCTAGCCGAAATGTTAACAAATCAGAAATTTAATTTAATAAAATTTAATTAAATATATAAAACATCACCTGTTTGGGCACAAAGTTCTTCCGCTTGACAAAGATCCGGTACGCTGGGCTCCGTCGCCTTTGACCAGTTAATGGCTCTTTTTCTTCTTTGTGTTTCCTGTGCCTGACGCTCAACACGCCATTGGTCATCCCCACGGCAACTACTTCATCATGAGGCTAGAGGAGAACCACAATGAACAACATCTCAAATCAAGCGCAAGTGAAAAATCACTATTAATTTTATATTTATAGATTTCTTCCTGTGTAATGATCTAAACGTACCGCGATAGCCAGACTGAGGATGGATGCGGCACAGTCAAAATTATGCACAACCTTATAAGAGGAGTTATACACTTTGACATGTCTAACATAGAAAGCAAACAGAAGAAATAAATCAACTTTTTCACCACAGGGTCATAAAAAAAATTGCATTTCTTTATTACGACTCACACATCCAAACATACCTGTCCAGTGACCCTGTGAGCAGCTTGTTGCCTGCAGAACTCAGACACGCACACGTAACTGTTTTGTGATGATTCTTAAGAGAAACAAGCTGTTGTCCCCCTTTCAACAGGTCCCAAATTTTAACATAGCGCCCTCCTGTAATGCATACACAAATGTTGAAATCTTGACTGGAAGAGCCACATTTAAAGCTGTTACAAAATAGCACATCAGTTAAATAATAAGTCTATATATCTGCATTATGACGTATGAGAATAAATGTTTTGCAAGAGGTTCTAAGCATTTCTAATGACTGATGAGTGCTGTCTACCTGTGGACACCAGCAGGGCTTCTGATGGGTACAACAGCACACACTCCACAGGGTGGCCGTGTTGCATGGTCATCACACTGCTCCCTGACCGCACGTCAAACACTTTTACTGTGTGGTCATAAGAACCTGCAACAGAGACAACATTAACTACTGTACAAATTATAACCTTTATGAGCATATTTAAAGAGAGAGTTCACCCAAAATGTTTTATTCTGTCATTAATTACTTGCCCTCATGTCATTTCAAACCTGTAAGACTTTTGTTCATCTTTGGAACACAAATGAAGATCTTTTTGATTAAATTCGAGAGGTTTCTGTCTCTCCATTGACCGCTACGCAACTGACAATTCAAAAAGTTCATAAAGAGATTGCAAAACGAATCCATATGAATTGAGCGATTTAGTCCAAATTTCGGACTAATTCGCTCAATCGATCATATATATTTTTAAATACTTGTTATGGCATCTTTTTATGAACGAAGGCCATCACTGATATTAATACAGCTACTGATGTCTCAAAGAAAATTATTTGCCCTCCAATTTTAAACATTAATTATAGCCATTCAACATTACAGTGTAATTGAAAGCTATAAAACTATAAAACTATAAAAATTAACTTTTAATTAAGTGAACTTAAAACAATCCTCACATAATTTTTACCTGGCCGTTCCTACCTGTCTAATAGGAAATATACAGAAATTGAATAGTTATCAGACATGCATTGCATAAATTAAATATAGATTAATCCTTATTAAAGCTATAGAAGTTCTTTAGTCAAGAGCAGTGAGTAATTTTCTCTGATAAATTTGTTCTTTGATAAACATTAATGATAGAGAGCATTAGTGGCTGCTGTCACTTTAAGATCTGCCGCTGCCGAACACGACACGGATCTCACACGGGTCCCATTTTCTCATAACTCTTTACGTTCACTCTTATGATGATACTCGACAAAACTTACATTTTGTCATAATTGTGTGTGTTACTGTTTGTTCAAGCGTGAAAGAGAACTCTATTCTGGCGTGCTGTAATGAGCACGTTACTGGTGCGCGTCTTTCTGCGCGTTGTGCGTGTGATGACATTCACAGACAGCGCGTTCTTTTGTCTTTTCGCGCTTGAATGGTTTAAAAGTATTTGCATAAATAAGAGCGTCATCCAGCAAATCCAACGGATGACATAAAAAACAGATGCTGCGTTAAATATTTTTAACGCGTTAAAGTCCTCATGAAATCAAAATTGACCCTATTTACTTTGTTAGCACACATTACAGGTCTTAGGGTGAACAATTAATCTGTGCAAGAATACACAGAAAACAACTGTTTGTCGCGGTAATCTTTAATCAAAATCTGAAAAGTAACTTCCGGTCTGGAAACGGCGTTCCTTCTCAGATGATGTCAGTTTGACGGCTTAGGTTTGAAAATGCGTAACCACTCCCCTCCAACCGTTAGTCTACTAACTTTTTGCCTTGGTGGTGTGCCTAACCTTTTTTTTTAGGTGCACCAACACAAAATGTAGGTGCGCCAAAATTTTCCCCCAGCTCGCACCACAATTTCAATGTCACCTTTTTATCATGCTCCATATACATTCATATATATACATATATATATACTTATTATGTAAATGACAACATAATATGTGCATTTACACAGTGATTACAATAACAGGAAACAATGCTTTGAACATTACTATTTTAAAACTGCAGTTTTAACAAAGTCACTTTGCAGCAGGCACAACACATTAACAATGATACTAATGTTAGCGTTTCAGGACAGCAGATATATCAGCAAATTTAGTTCTCAAATAGATTATTTTTGGAATATAATATAACAATGCGCAATCACAGTGACGGCGGCTGGGTTAAGCATTTACTGTATCTGAGGGAAATGTTGCTGTGCGATCTGCCAGTCTCTTCAAAGGAAGATTATACACAACGACTCTGTTATTTTGGTGTTTTGCTTCAACTATTTCTAGGACTATTTCACTTTAATGGTAGAATTTTTTTTTAATTTGCCTAAAACATATGGAGCTAACGTTCGTCCTGTTTTGTCTCCAGCTTCTTGTTCTTGATTCTCGAGCCAGCTGAGCTGACACTGACAGGCGGTTGTCATGACGATGACGTAGTTTAGTGCGGCACAAGTTCACGTTCTTTCTCTCTCTCTCTCTCTCTCTCTCTCTCACACACACACACACACACACCTTCAGTGAAATGGACTCACAAACCATTTCAGCGTCGCCTTTGATACTAGGGGCTGATGTGGGTCAGACCCAGCATATTTTAAATCTGCTTTTATGCAGCATTGCGTCTTTACACAGAACTTTGAGCAGACACAGAGCCACTTTAGAACAGCCTTAACTCGACTGTAAAGATGCCTTATGGGTCTATTTCTTTTAATTGTTTGTCGTCTGTTTTCTTGCGCTTATTTTGCTCATGCTGATTGCCGTAACTGATTCTCTGGTACTCAGATCGCAATTTCAATCAGTCACAGCACAGAGCAGTGTAGGCCTACCAAAGCCAATCAGAGGCAAGGATCCGCCCCATCTCTGTCTCTGATTGGTTTAGACCATGATATGATCCAACCAGAGTGTGAGTTCCGTCAAAGGAGAACAAACGCTTCATTCGTGGAGAGGCAGCGAATGCGAGGATGTTAGCTGCATCAGTGCGATATAGGAAAAATTTTAGTCGCACCCTTATAAATTTTAGGTGCATGTGCGGCCAAATTGGTCGCACTCTAGAGCCCTGATCTAGCTTAGCCAGATTTAGATGGAAAGGGTTTGATGACCATGTCTGAAATGTGAATTAAAAATAGTAACCTGTGACAAACAGATCTGGGTTGAGTTTGCTGGGGGCGGCAGCTCTGATATAGTCTGTGTGTTCAGTGAATGAGCTGAGCTCAACACCACTGGCAACATCCCACACACGACAGGACAGGTCATCAGCCCCCGACACCACACGAAACCCATCAGACAGGAAAGATGTTGCGTGGACAGCCCTACACATAAGAGAGAGAGCAGGAAAGACAGACTTACGACCAAAGAATTGCTGACAGAGCTGTATTCCTAAAAAGACAAAGAAATTATTTGAGAGGTTTAAGTTATTAAATATATTATTCAATAGTCATTATTTCAAGCCACATACTTGGAGTGTCCTATGAACTGTCTGAGAGCCACTCGGCTACTGATGTCGAATAGTCGGATGCGTCCCTCTTCACTTCCTGCCACTAACAGCTTCCCGTCACCTCTGAAGCGCCCTCCATATGCTGTATCCCGAAAACGTGTGAAACTCCGTATGGGCTCTTGAGAGTGAGGTCCATATATGTGGATCTGATGCAGAACATTATAACATCAGTATACAGCATGCGTAAGAGCAGCATTATGCTAGCAACAATACTGTAATGGGTTCAATTCCCAGGAACACACAAGAAAAGTCAAGGTTTAAGTTATATTTTTATTGTGACATTTTTATGGCAAATGATCCACACTGTAATGTGCACACATACAAGTTTTTGTAACATCATAAATGTACTTACTGTCACTTTTATCAATTTAATGCATCCTTTATCTTAAAAATAAAAAAAATATGTTCAAAAAATAAATGTAAAAGGATATCTATACACAATATTAAATATGAGAACAAAAAAAACAAAAAATCTATTTACTGCATTAATCAATTTCAATTAAATTCTTCTATCACTTTAATAATATATCATTTTTGTATCAACGTATTGAGAACTGATACAAACACATTCAGAAGTCACTTTGTATATAAAAAGAAAAATAAATACATGATGTAAATATGAGAGTAATACAAATATGCAATGAGAGAATGAATGATAAATGGACTCACTCTGGTGGAGGCTGTGACGGCATAATTGTGAGGTGGGAGAGGAGAGAAGTCGATCTTTGTTACAGCAGCAAACTCTTTAATCTGCACAGCAGGCTGAAAGAAAAAACAGACTGTCATCAAAACCAGTGTGTATGAACAGGTAAAAACTCGTAAGAAATGTTGACCAATTAAAGCTGCTAAGATATACCCTAAGACATATTAAATTACAAGCAAAACTCTTGAAGCAGAAAAAAAAAAAGTTGTCATACTTTGTAACTTCTCCAGTAGAGCGTTTCCTCTGTTATTTTCTCTCCTAGTTTTGGATAGGTCTGAATAAGGGTGGGTTTAAACGAAGCCATCTCAGATAGGAAAACTGATTCTCAGCTGACAGCAGGTTCACTCTGAGGTCCTGCAATATCACAACATTCATATGGACATCAAAATGAAGATCAGACCTTTACACAAAATGCATAAAAAGCACAGGCTCACAGGCTTGGGCAGCTTTAGAATTTATTAGCAGTACATTGGAAGCTTGGACTGCAGCTTGATTTCGTTTTCAAAACCTTACTTAAGACATTAGGCAATCAAATTAATAATAATAAAAGAAAAACACACTACAATTCCCTGAATATAATTTATAAACATACAAAATGCAAATGTTGAATACTACATCTGTATTACCAATATTTTTCATATATAAATTAACAGTGACACTTAAGTTATGTTCATTTGTATTTGGAACATGCAGCTTGTTGAAAATCTATGCAGGATGAAACACAATATTCTTAAAGTCTCGCTTAAAATAAGGAGTCCCTATATAAAACTAGTTCTACAATAATCCTATCAACCATGCACTCCTGTCTATAACATGAGCGTAGCTGTTGTCTGGTTTGTTTTAATACTCAGCATCATTTAATCCAAATATTATAATGTGATTCTTACCTTATTGTGGCCTCCACAAATATTTAAGCAGATTTTTGAGGGCTTCTCTGTACGTTACAGACTACAAAACATGAGCAAAATCACGTTGATTCTACAGCCACATGGATGTCGCCATTGTGTGACGTCACACTTCCGGTGTTGAACAAACTTTATTGAATTACATGATCTTCGACCAACAACACATCAGAGCGTAGCGATTTTACTGTCTTCCTTGTAAATATAAAGTGTACACGCAACAGTCGGACTGCAAAACACCAATTCATTGATCAAATAAGTTTTTCTTATCAATGTTCTCAAATGACATTTTACAAACATAACGTGATTTCCTGAAGGAAGTAGGCTATAGGCTATGATCTGGAGCCTGGAATATATGAATGAATAATTCTCCAATATCAGCCCAAACTATTTATTATATAGGCCCACACTCAGTCGCTTTGGTGAATTTCTCAGTTCACACCTGAAATTCTCCACATAATCACCTCACCTAGCGTGTATGACTGCACTGTAAACTATACCCTAACGCTCAAAATAATTAAGGAGTTTGAATAGAGCCAACTCAAATTAAACAAATTAGTTCAATCAAATAACCTTTTATGAGTATTTAGAACTTTCTTTTTATTTTACATTCATAAAAAAATCTGAATTGTTTCATTGTTTTGAGCTTTATTAACTTTTACTTTTAAAAAAATGTATTTGGACAAACTTACATTTAACTTAAACTTTCTATTTCCCAGCATGCTTTGCATGACACTCAAAATGTAGAGTAAATGCTATTTTTACTCTACATAATGTCCGAAATCGCATACCATGTGAGTAGGTACTATTTGAATTTAAATGAACTTCACAACCTTTTAAAAAGTAAGTTTGAGTTGAACTGATTGCCTAATTTAGTTGGGTTTGGCAAAACTGAGTTTTGCCAAATTAGTTGGGTTTACAGTGTGGGTTATTAACTCAATTTCACCTAAAATGTTGCACATCAGATCATATCAGAATATCAGTCTGTGAAATGCCCCAATTATCCATTGGAGGATTGGAGCTTTCCAACGTCAAATGTAACAATTTTATGGGAAAATAAACTGTCATCCCAAAGCTTTTATCAAGAGGAAATTAAATTATCTTTCTCATTCTACTATTAATATATGGACTGGCATTAATACGTTTCTGTTACCTAACAAGTTGAAAGAACTTCACTATAAAATTCTTCATAATTGTCCCTGTAACTCTCTTCTTTCTAAGTTTAAGTTGGACATCTCTTCACAATGCACATTCTGTAATTCAAATCTTGAAACAATACCACATTTGTTTTGTTTTTAATGTGATCATGCAAAGGAGTTCTGGAAAGTAGTAGTCTAGTTTATTTTCTCTGCTTACAACAAACTTTTTATTTTTGAAATAATGAATGTATACTGTTTTTGATTTGGAACTCATGCAAGGAGATGGATGATAGATTAAAAGTTTAAAACTGAGTTTTAACATAATATTAGAGTAAGCGCTTCCGAAGCCTGATGGCCAAAACTGAGAGACTCAGGAGGAGCTTCTTCCCTCAGGCCATCAGACTCCTGAACTCAGTCACTTAACACCACGTGACCATTGACATACTGTCATTGCACTGCACTTTCTGTTCTCGTTGTTACTGTGTAACAACCTGTTATAAACCTGTTTGCACATTATACTTCTTTGTACATTTGTTAACCACATATTTATAAGTCTACAGTTTACTCACTGCACAGTTTATTTCACTTATTTTATTCCACTTCTTTATTTATTTATTTTTTTTCTACTTGATTTATTTATAATATATATAGTACTTTTTATTAGTACTATTATAATTTCCTCCTTGTGTTTTTAACTGTGAATTTGCACTGTCCATGGAGCGGACAGTGCATATTCTGTATATAATTGTGTATGTGACAAATAAAACTCTTGAATCTTGAATCTTGAGTAGCTCAAAATAGCTCAGAGGTATATCTCAAGAACCTTGATTTGGCAAGCATATAAAAATGCTGGGTTAAAAATAACCCAAGTTAGGTTAAAAATGGACACATCCAGCGATTGGGTTGTTTTAACCCAGCAGTTGGGTTAAATGTTTTCCCAACATGCTGGGCAGTTTTATTTAACCCAACTATTGATTAAAATTACTATACGGAAAGTGGTGAGATAAATAATCAGTTCAAATAATTAAGTTTATATATTAATATGTAAAAAATCAGTTTAGACACAGTCTAGCAAACATGATTCAAAAGAAAAATATAGCAGACACTATGGCTGGGTTATAGGACAATGTAAATGGAATACTGACAATAGCACTAATTGAATGGTAATTGTTTCTCATGGGGACATCTTTAAAAAGAATGTATTCACGGCGGAGTGAGTTCTGTGATCCCACAAAACCTGAAAATGCGCATCTCACATGGTCAATCACACATGTAAACAAAATGTCTGTTGTTGCTTGTATTACGTAATTGGATATAAGGTTATATATTTATATTTAAAGGGGTCATGAATTGAGAAATCAACTTTCCCTTGAGCTTTTGATATATAAAAGGTCATGGTAATATAAGAATATCCTGTAAGTTTCAGAGCTGCAAACTTCCTTGTTAGTCAAAGAAAAGCTTTTATTGACAGCTGGCTCAGCAAATGCTTGATCTCAGAATGCGCTAACCTGTGACGTCAACTGCTCCTGAAAGTGCCCAAAACAAGGGCGAAAACTAAGAGGGGAATGGGCTTTTGTGGTGGCAGCACCAAAAATGTGGAATGACCTGCCACTGCACATTAGACAGGCCACTTCAATGTTTCATTTTAAATCTCTTCTAAAAACCCACCTTTTTTCCTTGGCTTTTATCACTTGAAGTTGACATTTTGTGACTTTTGTTTTTATGTATTATTATTTTATTCTATTATTTTTAATCTTTCTGTACAGCACTTTGGTCTACTTCGGTAGTTTTTATAGTGCTTTATAAATAAAGTTGTTGTTGTTGTTGTTGTTGTTGTCATCTTGTGGTGAAACGCCACCTCAACAAAAAAAGAATGCCTGATTCTGTAGCCCACTGACTCTATGCCTGACATGATAAATAACATAGGTCTACCTGGAGCTAAATCAGATTGAACTTCCAAGCAATAAACATGCTGCATAAGCTTAATTCAGATTCCATTTACCAGACGCTTTTATCCAAAGCAACTTACATTGCATTCAAGGTACACATTTTTACATTTTGTCAGTTCTTGCTTTCCCTGGGAATTGAACCCATGACCTTGGCATTGCTAGTGCCACACTCTTATTGCTTGAGCTACAGGAAAGCTATATTTCAATATTTAGGATTGCAGGATTCCAATATTATGAATGCATGGATGAACTTTATTTTTAATGAATATCCAGCTCATGTGGGGAAGACATTGCGTGTTTGTTCCTTCATTTCACCATGGATTCATTTGTAAACAAGAGACTGGATTTGCAGACAGGATGAGATGAATGAATGAAGCAACAAACTAATGTGAGTAGTATTGCATTGTTCCAGATCGTTTGATATAGATCTATTGATTATGTGTATGTGTCTAAGAGAACAACTTAGCATGCTGTCACAGGCTGGAGAATCCTTTACTTGAGGTGTTGTGCTACGATTCGTGATCACTGATCAGACTCGGACATGTATGGACCATGGCTCGCAAAGCCCAACGTCCCGATGCTATGTGTTTTCCAAATGGGCTACCAAGTGTGTTGTTCACTCTCTCTTGACTTGATATTTGAAGGAAAAATACAATCACAGAAGTTTGATCATGCTTTGATTTGTCTGACTCTGCAGTGAGGCTTGTGTGTGTGTTAGTTGATTCAGATCGGGTTATATTCACTGATCGGGCGGATTAAGTAATAAAAAAATAACATTCCAATCAGTCCCGGGTGGATGAGAGATAAATCATTGTGTTTGTTTGATAAAGACATTTTGCGAGCTGGGCCAATCTTTCCGGTCGGCGTTTCCCACATGCTTTCAAAACAATTCCTCATGTGTACTCATGGGGGAGCCGAAGCTCCTTAAATATGCAAAGCTTATCCGATCGTAGCTGTGGGCGTTTACAGTGCGGCACGCCCATACAAACCGAGCGTTCCATGAGAGAGGCTCAAAACCAGGGTAGAAAATAACCTATTACTTATTCATTATGATGTTTTTGAATGTAAAAACCATGCAAACGTCATAAGTTGACCTCAGACAACAGTATAAAAAAATTAAAAATAAATTTTTAAAAAGCCAGTTTATGACATTCTGAAATTCTCAAAACTATTTGTTCAAACTCCACATCATCTAAAGTCACTTGTGCACATCATATAAGCAATTTCTCATTGATTTGAACAAATTGCAAATGCTTTAATACATGCATGCAATTGATTATTTTCATTTGTCTGCTGTTTCCTACATTATCAATTGCTTATGTCATGTTTATCAAAATATATATTGTTCCCTGTTGAACAGTCTTACCCCTCAAAACATCTAGGCTTTAGTTCCTTGCATAAGTCATTAAATGCAAAATGGTTGAACCAGTTGCCATAAACGGTCAAGCATATTTCTATATAGTTCTATTAGATATTTTTTTTTTGTAAATGTGTCCTGAATTGATGAATTGTGGAGGGGAATGTAATGGGCTAGATCAACCAATGATCAACCAGTTCTCTAAAATAGCTCAGAGGTGCATATGAAGTTTCATGTGGCAAGCATATATAGACAGAGCAAAACACAGTGTTACAAATTCTGACAATGAAAGAACAACAAGGAAACAAACAGGGTCAACAGCCAGGAAGAAGTAAGGATGTGTGGTGGAGGCGTAGGCGTAGGCAAAACAGTGGAAGAGGTAGAACAGGCCAAGACTGTAGACATGTTTCCGATGAAATAAGGGCCACTGTTGTGGACCATGTTCCCACTCATGACCTTATGGCCGAGGTGGGTCGAAAGGTACAGCCAAATGTTGGGCGAACAACCATGTCTCTCCATCATTCAAACGTTTGTAGACAGAACAAGGATATAATTAGATAATGTTCACTACTGTACTGTACTGTTCACTATACATATACTGTAGACTTACTGTATTATTACAGTAGTCCACTTGCATTTTACATTATACAGTAAATATACTTTATAGAGACATAATGTAATACACACACACACACACACACACACACCTATACAGGCCTATACAGTATGTATGTGTGTGTGCAATTATACACCAATTAGGCATAACATTATGACCACTGACAGGTGAAGTTAATAACACTGATTATCTCTTCATCACAGCACCTGTTAATGGGTGGGATATATAATGGGGGGCAAACCCAGCCCATCCAGCCCATGAGTTCCCCCGTGAATGTTTTTGCTGGGGTTAGGGCCTTAAATTGGAGTAAATAAATAAAACTAGGACAGGGACAAATAATGATAGATATTATTACATTTACTGCAAATGCACATAACAAACACAATATCGCACTTTTGTCACATATAAATGCACTTGACGGTAAAGCAGGTTTTGAGCTAGGATACAGTAAAGTAAATGTATTGCTTTTAAATGCTGTCATCATTTACTCACTCTCATGTCGTTCCAAACCTGTATGACTTTCTCTCTTCCGTGAAACACAAAAGAATATATTTTGAAGAATGTTGGCAACCAAACCATTTTGGTTTGGCTACCATTGAATATTGTATGGACAAAAAAAAATTATAAAATAATTTATGTTACACAGAAAGAAATTCATTCAGGTTTGGAATGACATTAGGGTGAGTAACGATCACATTTTGGGTTGAACTACCCATTTAAAAACAACAATATTTTAGAGTTATGTAAGACACTGATATCTATCTTTCATGAAGTTTTCATTGAAATAACATTTAATTAAATTTCATTAGATCTATTAAAAAGTTCATAAAACATTTAAAGAGAAAAAAGCTTTGTCCTTAATTCATGGGATCCAGGCTTTAAAGCTGTTTTGTTGAATTATCCTTCAACAATTACCCTAATGACATTTTAACTGAGTTTAACTGTAGGCTAGTTTCATTTAACTGTAAGAGCATAGTAGTGGACATCAAACATCGAGTGAAGAGATATACCTATGGGAAGGGCATCCGTACCTGACCTCTGCAGAAGCATCCAATTGCACCAAGTCTGACAAGACAGGCAGGAGCGCGCAGCCAATGCCCAGTAAGGCCCCATCCCTTACCTACGGGCATATATAGCCTGCATGCGCTACTGTACATCAGTAAGTATATTCGCTTCTCGTGCGGGAAGTGGGGCAAAGCTGGTGGATCTCTCCACTCTATGTTTCAAGGAACCGGGGTTACGACAGTAACCTATTGTTCTCTTTCATCATCTCGTGTTCGAGATCCACCTATGGGAGAGACATGGACAGCTCCCCGATTGCCCCTGTTAGCCAGAACAAGACGGTCACCCCAAGGGGTGGTGCTTGATACATCTCATAATAATGAACCCGCCACACCGACACACACACGTAACTGTGGTGTACAAGCAGGGCATGAAACGTGTGTGGCACATGCAAAAGAAGGCAGAGTTAAGAAGACCCAATCCCAAAACCGAATGTGCTACCGAGGTTCTGGTGACATCCAGCCTATAGTAATGCACAAACTTATGGGGAGAAGCCCAACTGGCAGCAGAGCAGATATCCTGCAGTGATACTCCCCTGAACAGAGCCCAAGAGGCGACCAAGCCCCTCGTGGAATGAGCTCTGATGTTCCCTGGGGGTTGCACTCCCTGTGATTCATATGCCAAAATTATAGCATCCACAAGCCAATGTGAGAGGTGTTGCTTAGACAGGGGATCCCCTTTGTGGGGAGGAGCCCATGAAATAAAGAGTTGGTCACTCTTCTGGAACGCACTGGTCCTAGCCAAATACATTTGTAACGCACAGACCGCACACAGGTCATTTAACCTTTGATCTTCCGCGGAGGAAAAGGGCAGAGGGTGAAAAGCGGACAGCTCCAACACCTCCGATGTGAACACAGGGAAACATTTTGGCATGAAGGCTGGATTAGGCTTAAGAAAAACCTTATCTCCACCCAGAGAAAATTTAATGCATGAGGGGTGGACCGAGAGTGCATGTTTGGCTAACGCCAAAGCCAAGAGCAAGGCTGTCTTGAAGGACAGCAACTTTAGGGAAATATTCCCCAGGGGCTCAAAAGGGAATTGAGACATAGCTTCCAGCACCATGGGGAGGTGCCATTCAGGGATCGTTCTCCTAATGACTGGCAACGAGCGACGAGCACCCTTTATAAAACTGTGGATTAGAGAATGCTGCCCAACCGTAGATCCCTCAAAACCCACATGACAAGCAGAGATAGCTGCCAGATAGACCTTAATAGTGGAAAAAGACCCGCCCTTATCCATAAGGTCTTGGAGGAAACACAAAATATCAGCAACTGAGCACTGATATGAAGTGAGACCCCGCCCATCACACCACTCATCGAACACTTGCCACTTACAGCCATATAAGGACCTTGTAGAAATGGCCCTGGCATTCTGTATAGTAGCCCCCACGTGCGGGGGAAGCCCTAACACGCTTAGGTTCGTCCTCTCACGGGCCAAGCCCAGAGAGCTACCCTGTCCGGGTGTGGGTGATAAATCTCTCCATTCGCTTGAGACAATAGGTCTGTGCAGAGGAGGAGGCGCCACAGATGGGCATGTAACAGAGGGATTATCTCCACCAGCCATGGTGCTTTGGGCCACCTGGGTGCTATCAGAATGAGAAACAGGCCCCCCTCTCTCACCCTGGCCAGTGTGGGAATTATCAGACACAGGGGAGGAAAGGCATACAGCAGCACTCTGGCCACAGGTGGGCTAGTGTGTCCACCCCGAGGGGCGCATCCAAGTCCTTTAGCAAGAAGGACATAGGACAATGGCTGTTTTCGCACGAGGTGAATAGATCTACGGACACCTGTCCGAATCTCATCCATATCATGTCCACTATCTGAGGGTGGAGGCACCAATCTCCGAAGAGCGGGTTCCCTCTCGATAAAAGATCCGCGCCTCTGTTCAGAATCCCTGGAACATGAGTTGCGTGTAACGACAAGAAAAATCGCCTGCTTCATACCAAAAGCTTGTAAGCTAGGGCATGAAGTTTCGACGAGCGCATGCCGCCTTGACGGTTGATATAAGCCACTGCCGTGGTATTGTTGCAGCGTACAAGCACATGATGTCCCTGCAGACGAGGCAGAAAATAATTCAGAGCCTTCCAAATGGTCAGAAGCTCTAAATAATTTATGTGCTCTGAACGTAGTTTGCTCGGCCACAAACCGTTCACAGTTCTGCCCTCTTGGGTGGCACCCCAGCCTGTTAAGTCCGTCGTCACGACTTTCCGCAACATAACCGTCCCCAGAGGGGCGCCCTGTGCGTAAAAGTCTGCGCTCTTCCAGTGGCGCAGAGCTGTAGCGCAGATGCGCGTCACTGTTACGGAAGGCAAAGATCGTGTAACGGGCTGAAATGTAGTGACAAAACCCATTTCATGAATGCCCTCATTCTCAGGAGTCCTAGTGGCAAAACCTGGATAGCTGAAGCCATAAGACCCTGTAACCTGAGTCATGTGTGATATTGCATGTCCAGCTGGCTTATTTGTGGTGCAATGCCCTCTAGTGGGGAAACTAGGGACAGCATGCGTGGGATCAGAGAGGTGTCCACTCTTTGCAGATAAAAGAGCTTTCCCTGCAGAGAGAGGGTATCTCTCTGTAACAAATTCATTTGATTCGTTTGGTTTAATGTGTTTTTTGTGTTTTTTTGTGTGTTTTGTTTTCTGGGAAACACTGGGGCTGAAGCCTTTATTAATTGAGTGAGATGAACACAGTGTGTGCGGTGTGGTGACACTGCTTTTGCACTTTTCCTCACAACAGTCCCCTTGAACGGGGGGAAACACACATCGTCCACTAAACACATGGGCTGGGCAGCCACGGGAGGGGGGCACCCTCCAGAAGAGACCTTCCATCTTTTGGACAGAGGTTCTGGGGCAGGAAGAGAGTCCAAAGAGCCTGTCGCACGAGAACGTAGACCCGAAGCCCCCAGTTCAGGGTTTTTCCCGCAGCGGCCGGAGTAGGTTTCCCCCAGGGATTAGCAGAGGGTGGGTTGATGAAAGTTACGTCCCAGGGCCACATAAAGACACAACTTGAAGGCCTCGTCCTCCTTGTTCTTATCGTCGCATCATTGTTGAATAAGTGCAACGGCGGGGCCAAAGAGAGCCTGGCTGGGCTCTACCGGGGTGCCTGTGATGCGTCTTTTCTCGCTATCTGGGAGGCCTGACAGGTTGAGCCAGAGCGCACGTTCTCCTACCACGGAAAGTGCCATGGTGTGCCCGCAGGTTTGGACGGCCTGATGAGCGTTACGGAGAACGAGGTCGTTAACTGTGATTATCTCCTTCCATAGTGCAGGCGAGGGCGATCCCTTGTCCAGCTGTTGGCCCAGGTCGTCTAGAATTTCCGCCTGGTAAGCGGAGAGGAGGGAGGAGACATTCAGGGCCCTAATAGCCAAGGCCGAGGATTTATAAACGGCCTGGTGCACCGAGGCAGAAAAACGGTCCATCTTGTTTGGAAGGGCTGGTTTAGGGGGGCAGCCCTCCCTGGACTGGGTTGAGGTGCCTGGCGATAGAGGACTCAATAGCAGGCGGTTTGCCCATGCCGAGAGCCGTCATATCCTTAACCTCCAGACTGCTCCAGTTGTGCCTCATGTGCTTAGCGCATGCTGGAAGAACAGGAAAGAGTTGTTTCCTCAGGCCGGGGGAAGCTCCCAGCACTTTCCCATCAAAAATATCCCTCTCCTGGTCGGTGGCACTCTGTGGAGCCGGCCACTCGATGTTGAGACAAGCGGCCGCTCGCTCACACACATCCAGTAGGATGGATTGAGGCTAGGCTGTGGGGATGCTAGCCTGGGTAATACCAGAGGGCGGGATGGCCTCCTCATCCTCTGAGACCCCGAGAAGGCCCGCGTCGTCATCATCACCTGACCCGGCCGGATCGCCGCACTGGGTATCACAAATTTAAGGCGGCATCGCAGGAGTTTCTTTGGCAGCACCAGGCAGTAACCGCAGTTCTCTGGGTTTTTCTCAAGCAGACCACGCAGAATGGGTGAAGATCCTTAGCGGCGAAAAGAGCACCACACGCGGCCGAGCAGGCCCGTGATAAGCTAGCTCCGGAAGATGCAGAATTAGGGAGCGACATACCGGCGAAAAACTAGTCGGCGAAAGTCCGTGGCAGCAGCCGTGGGACAGGAAAGATGAGCAAGAGCGCGGGCGGCTCCGAGAGCAAACACAGAGAAACTGGCAGAATAGAACTGTCAAGCCTGGCAGAGGCTGATCTGAAGATATTTCCTCCTGCAGACAATAAGTGAGCAGCGCAAATTCGACCGAGCTGTGTCAGTTCAGAGATCGCGAGAAGCGAATGTCAACTGATGTACAGTAGCGCATGCAGGCTATATATGCCCGTAGGTAAGGGGTGGGGCCTTACTGGGCATTGGCTGCACGCTCCTGCCTGTCTTGTCAGACTTGGTGCAATTGGATGCTTCTGCAGAGGTCAGGTACGGATGCCCTTCCCATAGGTGGATCTCGAACACAAGATGATGAAAGAGAACCAAGTCTTTATTACTCAGAACACAAAAATGAACAAAAATAAATCCTGTCAGGCTCTCTGCCTCCACAGTCACATACACCCAGCATACAATAGCCGTATGGGATAATCTGTCTCTCTCTCCCTGTCCCAGGTCTGCTGGGCACTTATATCATCTCTCCACCAATCACTGGAATTAGAGGCAGGTGTTAGTTATCATTCACTTGACCTCCTTATCACCGCTTGTCTCTGCACCCATTCCCCTGCTGCAGACCACGCTTTACCACGCCCTTACTTTTCGGCCATCTCCAACACTACAGTCAGCCCCGCTTTTGAGCCGGAACCCATGCAGGTGGGCAGATCTTGACTTTCCTGGAAGGAGAAGGATAGTCGAAGGACATTGGGATTGTGTTTATACTGTGGAGCTGCAGGCCACATCGCATCACAATGTCCAGCAAAAGCCAGAGCCCGTCAGTAGTTCCGAGGTTACTGACGGGTGAAATCCTCCTTATCCTCCTCCCGGTTAGACTGCAATGGGCTGCCTATCATCACAACTGTCAAGCACTACTGGACTTTGCAGCTGAAGGGAATTTTCTGGACATCACTCTGGCTCATCAACTTAAGGTTCCTGTTATTCCTCTCGCCCATCCTGTTCTTTGAGTTCTTGTACATCTTTGGCTTACACGCCATAACCCACACATCAACTGATGTCAGGGCAGTGTCTTGTCTTGGAGTGATCATTGTAATGCTTCTTGTTTGGTGTCTGCTTGTTCGTCTGTGTCTTGTTCTGTGTTACAGGATGAACCTGCAGACCTGTCTAATATGCCCAATGAGTACCTTGACCTGAAGGCAATGTTCGATAAGTCTCAAGCTGCTTCTCTTCCTCCTCATCATCCCTATGACTGTTCCATAGACTTATTACCAGGTATGTCTCTAGCGTTCAGTCTCCCAGCGTTCTTCCGCAGACAACAAGATGCATCCATGCATGTTTTTTTCTCATCGCTTGTCTCCCGCTGAACACAATTATGACATTGGTAATAGAGAGTTGCTGGCTGTCAAGCTTGCATTGGAGGAGTGGTGCCATTGGTTGGAAGGCTCAGGGGTGTCTTTCATCATCTGGAGCTATCACGAAAACCTTCAGTATATCTGGTCCGCTAAACATTTAAACCCTAGGCAGGCTCGTGGGCTCGTTTTCTCGGTCGTTTTGATTTTTCCATTTCTTACCATCAAACCCGATGCCTTGTCTCATGTTTTTGATCATTCTGAGCGCCCGTCTTCTCCCGAGTACACACGGCGGGTACACACACACACGTACACACGTACACACACACACACACACACACACACACACACACACACACACACACACACGCAACAATTAAATAGCCTACATTTTGAAAATAAAAAAAATAAACGAGGCTCAAACATGCGTTTAAGAAAGTGTATTTTAGTACTTTCGTCAGTGAAACAACATACAGCCTGTAAAACATTTAAATACATATCAGTAAATAATGCTAATATAAATAATACAAGTTAAATATTAGTTTTAAAAAAATATTCGTTATTTCCCCACAGAGGTGCGTCAAATGCCGCTTTGCGCAGAAAGACGTGAGACACGAGCAGGAAAGAGAGCATCGCTTTTTTAATATCTTCATGTTTTTTTTCCCTGATGTTCCAAAACTAACACTTGTAGTAAAATGTGTGAAGAACGAAATTATCTTCCGCAGGGTCCGAAATTTAGGCTATGTTTGATTATGTGCTGCGAGAGAAAGCGAAACTAAAAATCTCCAGTGTGTATGAAATGCGCTATACACACAACGCACCTTTAGTCTAATGACAAGCACAAACTGTGTTAAATAGAATTTGAAGTAAAATGTATCTTCGGCATAAATCCATATGTTTCCATGGCTGCGATAACATTTAATTGCGAACGTATTATTTATTTTATAAATAAAGCTTTGTGCTTCACTCGTGTCATAATTTTCACGTTTTGGCCGACCACCGCCGGTGCTGTTCAGCCACCGCGGTGGCGCGCTCTACAGCCTCTGCTTGCCAGAAACCGACCTCCTTTCAGCGTCCAAAGAAGCATCTTAAAATAAGTTTTGGTTTTTAATTAGCCAGGGGTAGTCGTCTTATGTAATTTTACTGGTCATCTTGCTATTTTATAGTTGTATAACTATCAGGTAGCTACCTGCTTAGTTGACGTGCGACTATACATTCTCCTATGTGCTGATTTACGAGCCGTTGAAAGACTGACTTGCCTCGTTTGACGTGCTAGCTAACTAGCTGAATATTTTATAATATATGTTTAGTAAGCAGGATTTGATGGCCGCATTCCTACACTTATAAAATGCAATTCAATGCGGAAGTAATCCGAGTATTCAGAATACGTTACTCAGATTGAGTAACGTATTCTAAAAGTTACTCAGATTGAGTAACGTATTTTAAAGTTACTAGGGGCGAATGTTAGTCTTTCCTCTGGTTTACATCCTCAAAGCAACGTCCACCTAGAGCCAGCAACTTTCATGGGTTAAGTATGCACATAACTCATTACCAGTGTTGTCTACGGGCCTATCTCCGTTTGAAGGCAGTTTAGGTTACCAGCCACCAATTTTTCCAAGTCTGGAATCTGAAGTCACGTCCCCTCTGCCCACGTTTTTGTCCAGAGGTGCCATCGCATTTGGGGGAAAACCAGACAGGCTCTCCTCCATGTGGGTGCGCACACTAAGGCTCAGGCCGATTGCCAACGGTCGAGGCCTTCTGTCTATGTCGTTGGTCAAAAATTGTGGCTTTCTTCCAAGAATAGGTATAAGAATAGCTATTCCTCTCCGCTCCATTTGTAATAAACAGTCCGCCTCAAACTTCCTCCTGCATACAAGAGAATTAATTCCGTTTCATTTTCAATCCCCCATCAATCTGCCTGCTCCGGTTCCCCCATAGATGGACAACCCGTCTATTCGGTCAAACGTATTCTGGACTTGAGACAGAGGGGACGTGGATTCCAGTAGGCTATTTGGTGGACTGGGAGGGATACAGTCCAGAGGAGAGAAGTTGGGTTCCTGCAAGGGACATGATGATTACAATCGACAGGTAGATTCCTCTGATAGTGGCGCTCTTAGGGGGAGGGGTACTGTCATGGTTCACAGGTCTGTGTTTTCATCTTACTTGTCGTGTTGTGTTTTCTGGCACCTATTGGCGGCTCGTGTTGCTAGGCAACACTTCTCAGCTGATGAGCCAATCAGCTCACCGCACCTGAAGCTTGTCATGTGGTGTGAACCAGGGAACCAGGGTTACATTTGTAACCAAGACATTCCCTTTTAAATGGGAACTGGCACTGCGTCTGAACAAGACACTATGGGGAATGAACACCACTCTTCACTATAAAACCAAAACAGAACAACCAGTAAAATGTGACGATAACAGACAATTGAACTGAACTAAACACAGGGCTTAAATACACAAGGGCTAACATGACACACCTGAACAGAATACTAAATCAATCAGTGACCATGGTGACAAACAGGCAGGGAACGGAGGATGACAGAACTATTTAACAATCAAGAAAGCTGAAAGACAGACGTGAACAGAACAGAAAAAGAGATCAAAAACAAACATGAACAAACAAACTCAAAACGTGACAGATATGTCATGTAATTTTATAATTGTTGCTGCATGTGTGTGAGGATGAGAGCCAAATAAAATAGAAGATAGACATACAAGAGAGATGGATGAATATATAGATAGAACCCATTAACTGTCAGAAAAAATAAGGTTACAGAGGAAAATCTGTAAACAGGAATGTACAGCATCTTTATGCATGACCCAAATGAAAGAGTAAAGCGAGAAGTGACTGGCCTTATTCGGTACTTTCATGCTCACAATATTTAGACGAGGGGACAGGCCAATTCTGGCTTTCTAGAAATTAACAACAGGGTATGACTTTTCAGAATATGTCTTCCTCAGCATATAAGTGAAAGGGAAACATCAGGTTTAGCATTATGTTCACAAAATTAGTCAAATGGCATTTTTCATAGCAGAAGTACCCATGTGTCCTTTGGTGCTTTCAGGATGTGGGCATACATGCTAAGGGGTATCACTAGGGAGAGTCACACTCTGAGTTCCTCTTAAGGTATTGGCATAGGCGTTCAGTAACATTCGTGGAACCTATCCATAGCACAAAAGTCTTTCCATAAACTCAAAGGATAAAACTGCCCCCCAAACTGAGTTTCTATGTGCCTTCCTAATTTTAGCAATTAGTGACACATATTAAGGCAAAGAAATGTGTCATTTTCATCATAATGCTTGTGCTTGAGGAATTTCACGGCCTGGGGAGTGAATTTTAATAACACCAAATGACTTATCTTGCTAGAGTGTGAATGTCTGCACTATTGATGAAAGTATTGCATTTCTGACATCAAAGGGACCTGCCAGAATGATGTCATTCCATTGCCCTTTAAAAAAAAAAACCTCTTATACATGCATGTATACCATCCTATTCACCGTATTCATGCCCAAACACACAGGTCCACCAGTTGCAAACACACACAATGCAATAAAACATAAGTTGCATCTCCTGAAATACCCAAAACTGCCAACCGCACACCAAACATGGTTTCCCCCCTGCGCGGCATACAGAAGTACAGTGTTTAGGTCATTTGCAAAGCAAAGGCTGAACAGAGGAACTACTGTACCAAACATTTACACAGCTTTAACCACAGATCTTTATCAATCCTCTTATCTCCTTTAACAACAACATGTTCGGTTTCTGTCACACATTTATTTTAAAGCAGACCCGAGAAGAAAGGGGAAATTCAGACCCCATATTTTCTCTAGAATTCAGAAAGACTAAGCAAGAAAGAGACTAGTATTGAGTTATGACCAGTTGCAGACAACGTGCAAACTATATAACTTATTTATTTAGAAGACAAACCTGTAAGCACTTTAAGCAGATGGTTCCATACTTATAAACATTTAAACATAAGTTTATACTCACTGAACTCCTATGTCTCGTTCTAACCATATCATGTTTGTAATTCTCTCACTTCCTTATTTCTCTCACTTATGGTGTGTGTAATTTGCGCTTGCGGTTAAAGGTCTGACCTCCAGGTTATATTGAAGACAAGAACAGAATTCTAACAAATTTTTCTTCTCTCAGTTTCCTCTAACCTACTCTTATGCTCTCTGTTGTTCTTGAATTAAGATAAAACAATTGAAAGAGTTTGAGCTCTAAAAATCATCACACAGCCCACAAATTATTACAATAAGTAAATAAAAATATATACATAATTATTTTTAGTTATCGATTAGGAAAAGCATAGAAAAAAATAGTCCATCAAGTAACAAGAAGTAGAAAAATCCTATGCCCTTTCTGTGCCATCATATAATGTTAATAATCGAATAATCGGATATTTATGTATTCTTTCATACAGTGTGTTGTGTCCTTCTTAAAGTGTCATTTTTAAAAACTATTTCTCTAACAAATGTACCAAATATCTCAAGGGCAAATGTTGTTGAATAAGTAGCTAATAAAGTTTTTAAGATATAAGATATATTTTGAAGATATAAATATAAGGATTAGACAATTCAAATGGTTTCGAGTGTGTCTCTTTATTATGTAAAAATAAGTTAAAAAGAGAGTAAATATTGCCCCTTAATAAAAAAATACAAAACTAAATAAATAAAATAAAAAGTTTCTGACACTGCGATATATAGTAGACATTGTATTATAGCCTACTATACCACACGGGGCAAAGTCAATATTGTAAGGGGAGAAACGTGTTCACTCACTTGACTTCAGATATTTTACAGGACTTATGATTCACTTTGTTCTGTTACCCCATGTGTAGTATAGTATAGTATAGTATAGTATAGTATAGTATAGTATAGTATAGTATAGTATAGTATAGTATAGTATAGTATAGTATAGTATGGTATGGTATAGTAGTATCTAGATATTTTAGCAGTTTATACTGAAGGCACATATCATTAGATACCGGGGAAAATATGTGTGCCCAAATTTACCCAGCTATATAGGCTAATAAACATACACTATACTATTTGAATAAATACAGTTATAACTTCTGAAACCGATCTATAATGAGAGTGATGGGAAAAGTGTTCATCTCTTAGTAATTTAGCAGAGAATAACCACGTGTGACTTTAGTGGTAATTTTAACACTTGTTCATTGTGAGCTCGAGGGGAACTCTTTCTTAGAATCCGCATACGTTTGCAGTGGTTTGTGGGGGTTACGTGGGTGTTATCGAGTGGGAATGTGTGGAATAAAAGCACGCACAGACCCCTAGAGAGAACACTTGACGCACTTTGGACAGACGCACTTGTTTTCTGCGCTGGATTTGAAGCACGCAAGAGCAACAGCACGAAGGTAAGACATGCATTACGCTCGGAGCGACAAACTAAACTTAACTCACTTAAATCATATTCATTTACATTACAGCTCTACAGATGTATTTAAAAGTTTATATAAAACTATACAAGGTTAAAATAAGAGAAAACGAAGTTTAAACAATAAATATAGTTTTAATAGTTAACTTGGAAAGCTGATGTCCTGCAGTGTGACATACTATTCCATATGTTCGACATTTCGCTGAATCTTATATATAAATTCTTTATAATCAATTTCATGAGCTCATATTAATTTGGAGATGGAATATGTGTAGCCTACTTTTAAAAATTCATTTGGAACCTTTAAATGAACTGAAAAAACTTAATGGTGAATAAAATAGTGACCAGTTACAGGATGTAAAATACATATTCCCTTATACAGTCATTTAAATTGATGTAAATGTGAATGTTGTAAAAAAAAGAAAAAGAAAACTAATGCTTCATCCTTGGTCCATGGCATACAATTACCAAAAGCCTGTGAATACTGGCAATTAATAGCTAATTATTATGTAACGTTTTATGATGACCGTTAATATTATAATTGATAATTACCAATGTGGGTTAATGTTCATCAATGTTGCTACACTAATGCTTGATGAAGGTGTTGTGCTGCTTACATCCATTTTTCTTTTCCATTGTCTTTGATCTTGGAATATGAAATAAATTATAAATATTTAATATTTCAATTTGTGGATTCTTTCTCCAGATGGGTTGGTATATGAGGTCCATCATTCTCTTCTTTTTGTCCATAACAAGGATGTCTGCCCTTAACTTTGTCCCTAAGAAATGTAAGAGTACTAACCACATCATTATGCTCACATGCACACAAGCACACAAACAGTTTTTATATCATAGTGGGGACTTCCCCACTTGTTATTCTAACCAGAAAACATTCACTGGTGTAAAAAGTCTATCTATCTATCTATCTATCTATCTATCTATCTATCTATCTATCTATCTATCTATCTATCTATCTATCTATCTATCTATCTATCTATCTATCTATCTATCTATCTATCTATCTATCTATCTAGCTATCTATCTAGCTATCTATCTAAAAAAAATAGTGCTATATGGCACTAAAAGTGGTTCTTGGCTCGTAATCATAGGGGAACCACTTTAAGTGCTGTTTAGCACCGAATATCGGTGCTTCAGTGGCTCTTCAGTGGTTCTTCAGCGGTTCTTCAGGATGACTGAGGTGCTATATAGCACTGCTACCATATACAGAACCTGTTAAGATGTAGTGCTATATAGCACCTCAGTCATCCCGAAGAACCACTGAAGAACCACTGAAGAGCCACTGAAGAGCCACTGAAGAGCCACTGAAGAACCACTGAAGAACCACTGAAGAGCCACTGAAGCACCGATATTCGGTGCTAAACAGCACTTAAAGTGGTTCCCCTATGATTACGAGCCAATAACCACTTTACCATTTCTTATCCATCCATCCATCCATCCATCCATCCATCCACATACATCCATCCATTCATGACGACTGACAGAAAGACAGATACATAGATATTTAATATATAGTCCTAGCTGTCACTTTTTATGCCAGTGCATATTAATATAGGAAAGTGCCCATAATGTAGGTGACTGCAGGTTTTACTATCATTACACATTGACATTTAGTCCCCACAAATATAAACACACTCATTCCCAGTTCTGCCATCTATTCTGTGCTCTGAATTGCTTCTCTTTATGCAGTTGAAATTGGTGAGAAACACACATCCGTTACCCTGACCTGTAAAACAGCTAAAGGCAGTGTCACATGGAAACGTGAGGACGCACATGCCACAGTGGACATAGTGGAATCAGATTATGAAAAACTCAGTGGTCGGAATCTGACCGTGATTGACCTGCAGGAAGACCAAATCGGGAATTACACCTGCTGGAGTGATAAGGGTCTTGAAGACTACACCTATCTCCTGCTTGACAAGTCTAAAGAAGCTACAGGTGGGAACGTCATCCATTTCTAACATTCCTATCAAGCAATCAGATTTTAAGGTTAGGTTATGGTTAGGAATAAGCTTTGGCATATGATTGTTTAATAGGAATTTCATCTAAGGCCAAAAAGGATGTTGACATTAATACATTACACATTAAAACATCGTCCACAATAGTAAAACTACAGTACCTCGATGAGAGGCTGTGTATACAGAGTTTGGAAGGTAGAACCAAATAAAAAGTGCATACAATGAAGCAGTAAATCCATTTGTAAATATACTTTTTAACATTTGATCATATTTTTAATAAGAACTAAGCACTGAAATATAGTCACTTGTAAACTAACTTGCTCTGATATGTTCTATATCAGTGATTCTCGCTAATGATGACCTCACAGTCACAAACAGCAGGAAAAAAATACAACCAACCATAAAACCATATCAAATGACAAAATACTTTCCATATCTATCATTGTTGACGTCAAAGGCTGTGTGTCCAAATAAATTCTACAATATTTTGTGCAAATTCTGCTGTCAGTGGGTAGAATCTAGCTAACAGATTTTAAGGACATTTAGGTATTGTGTTATTTCTGGTATTTGAAGCATAACTAGTTGGGAACCACTTATCTAGATCATCATATGTGCTGTTATGGTGCTTTGGAAGGCAGCTTAAAAATAGTTTACTTAAAAAGTGCCTCGTTAAAAATAGCTGCCTGTTGAGTCATTGCCTGTCTGGGCTGCGAAGTAGGAAGACAGCTATATTTGGTTTTTTACACAGAGTATTCAAGCTTTGTCTGTTCAGGATAAGCTTTTTCAGCGTATTTCTTTCTTCCTTTTCAGGTTTTAACATCAATTGCACAGCCGAAACTTTTTCCTGCACTGAACACATCAAATGTACCTGGACCTCGGATGATTTTACTACTTTCAGACTTCGCAATACAAGGTATCAGATTTACAAACACACCTACGGATACAAGCTGATTTCATCACTGACTGAACTGAGCACGCATTTGGTGTTTATTTAGGGATAATGGTGACTGGGTGTCACAGTCTGTGGATGGGGTATTTTTTCTCCCACATTCAACCAATTCCTATTCTGAAGAATCTGAGCGCCTGCTGATAACGGGGGAGGCGTTTTCCACATGCTGCTATATGAAAACTGACTACAGCTTCTACCTCCGAGACATTGGTGAGAATGTGGATTTAAATGGTCAGTTTATGCTCTGATTAACTAGTATTTAAAGAATGAGGCTTTTTCACACCAAAAATGTCTCCCCAAGGTCAAAGATTTCTGGTATTGCCATTTCAATAAAAACAACTATTGAAGAGGAAAAAGTAAAGGAAAAAAAAAACTTGATTGTGTGTATTTTATGGTATTTTAATGATAAATTCTTTTAATATATTAACAATAATAATGTTAATATTAATAATAATATATTCATAAAAAAAAAAAAAAACCTTTGAAGTTTGCTGAGGCCCCCTAGTGGGCCCCTGGTTGAAAGCCACTGGTCATTGTAAAGCACATCATCATTGCACTGAATGTAAACTCTTGTTTTTCCTAGTTAAGCCAGCCGATCCAAACATTTCAATCTGCAAAATAAAAAATGTGGGGAGTGATGAGCAAATCATAGAACTGAAGGTGATGCCGCCTCCTTCCTGGCCGCAGCCCCACAGTTTCTTTCCTCTGAAGCATCAGGTCGAGTACGAGAATCGACACAATGGGGAGGTACGCAATGTTCTCCTACACACACCAGCGCACTTCTTTAAAGATTAGTTCACCAAAAATTAAATAAATATTCAGTCAGCATTTACATTTATGTTATCTCAAACCTGTATGACTTTCTTTCTTTTATGATGAAGTTTAACAGAATTATAATCAGTGATGCTGTCTACACTGGATGCAGTGTGGCATGACACAACACATTTCCGGCAGTAAAACGATGCCCCGTTCTAAAGAACAAATGGATTTGCAATTGCAACGGTCTCTTTGTCGTGTCCAGTGTAGACAGCCTCGGACTATAGGAACAATTCAAGTCATTACTGAAAATCATAATGCTCAGTTTAGGGTGAACTGTCCCTATAAGAGTTGTAATTAAGTCTTGTTTTCTTCTCCTGTATATTCACAGCTGGAGACTAAAGAATGGGAGGAGGGGTCAAAGATTAAAGTTAAAGGTCAGATCAGAAAACTACGGGTGCGCTGCAGAGACATGCTACTCCTCTCTCAGTGGAGCGAGTGGACTTCATGGAAAAACGTAAACTAGTGATTTAATCCTCACTTCCTCCTGAACCCTTTATTTATATGTCCTGTCCCATTTTCCAGTTCCTTATTTATTTATATATGTGTCTATGTATGAATGATTATGACACTGGTTACATATGACTGTTACACCATCTGTCCTATTAAACCCTTTGCTCTTCTATTCTGTCTCTTTATTCCTTAAAGTCCCCCTGTACACTCTAAAAAAAATGTGCTAAATAGCACTTTAAGTGGTTTATTTGCTTGTAATCATAGGGGAACCACTTTAAGTGCTATATAGCAACGATCTTTAAAGGTGCTATACAGTAAATTGTGCTATGTAGAACCATAGAACCACCCCATTCTCCTGTTACTCCACTCTCATATTTTTTCAATATTTGCTATGAATGGAAATTTACTACAATGGCAAAAGCTGTTTGAATCACTTTTATGCTTTTCTGAGGTCAAAAAGTCCTGTGTGGGGGCACTGGAATATTTCCTATTGGGGAGTCTTGGGGCAAAATGTTGAGAACCACGTTATCTCCAGGAAATACACTGTATTTTAATGTCGTTTTTAAACCCTTTCCCCAACTAAACTAAGAGACTAAGAGAGAGTTAGAGAACCGTTAAAGAATTATACAGGGGCTTAATGGATTCTTTATATGACAGTGGTGCTATATAGAATCTTAACCACCCCAAAGAACTAAAAACTATATCCCTAAAAACTCACCTCTAATCACCAAAATGACATATTTAAACGTTTTTTTTTTCTGTGAAAATAATTTCTTCATGCATTAAAATAGCAATGTACACCCTTGCTTCATTTAAAAGAGTAGTTCACTTTAAAATGAAAATTAGCCCATGAATTACTCACCCTCAAGCCATCCTAGGTGTATATGACTTTCTTCTTTCTGATGAACACAATCAGAGTTATATTAATAAATATCCTGAGGCTTCCAAGCTTTATGATGGCAGTGAACAGGGTCCATTGAGTTTGAAGCTCAAAAAGGTGCATCCATCCATCCATCATAAACGTATCTGCACACGGCTCCGGGGAGTTAATAAAGGCCTTCTGAAGCAAATCAATGCAAATGTTGCAAATTAAGCAAATGTTGTTGTTTTTTATTTTATGAAAAATATCCATATTTAAAAAGTAAAATATCTTATAATGTCTTATAAAGTAAAATATCGAACTTCCACCAGACCACCTTCCATATTCAACTTACGAAGAAAGTGTTACGCCTCTCACAATTCAAAACTTTTACGCTACATTCAACATCATGCGTCATGCCAGTAGTGCTTTTTCTGTAGTTTTCCAAAGTTTTATTTTTAAATATGGATATTTTTCTTACACAAATGCATCACTTTGCTTCAGAAGGCTTTTATTAACCCCCCGGAGCCGTGTGGAGTACGTGTATGATGGATGGATGCACTTTTTTGAGCTTTAAACTCAATGGACCCCGTCACTGCCATTATAAAACATGGAATCGTCAGGATATTTATTAATATAACTCTGATTGTGTTCATCAGAAGGACGAAAGTCATATACACCTAGGATGGCTTGAGGGTTAGTCATTCATGGGGTAATTTTTATCCTAAAGTGAACTAATCCTTTAAAATATGATCCATGAATATGCAAATTAGTCACCGCCTCCACTCAACCACACAAGCTCGGACTACCTGATCCACTCGGTCAACTTAACTGTAGTAAATGCTGCACAATGTCAAGTAGAAATACTGGTTTCATTCAGCCATATATGTTTGAACCAGAAACTGATTCAGAAGTAGAAGAGTGAATTATACAGGCTCGTAAACAATGTATCAGAATGGTAATGCGTTTTATGTATCGCTCTCTAAAAGGTCGGACACAAACGGTAATTATATTATTAGTCTTTTGCTTGACTACGTTATCAAACAGCTAATAATGTGTTTCTAATGTTACACATACCATGTTCCCGTTCACCAACTCAGAGTCAGACAGCTGCCTTCTAAAAATCAGTATCCTTAGAAACGCTTTGAACTCAGAACGTCAGTGGAGAAAGGCATATAGTTCATCATAACATCGTAATATACACTCACCTAAAGGATTATTAGGAACACCTTACTAATGCTGTGTTTGAACCCCTTTCGCCTTCAGAACTGCCTTAATTCTACATGGCATTGATTCAACAAGGTGCTGAAAGCATTCTTTAGAAATGTTGGCCCATATTGATAGGATAGCATCTTGCAGTTGATGGAGATTTGTGGGATGCACATCCAGGGCACGAAGCTCCCGTTCCACCACATCCCAAAGATGCTCTATTGGGTTGAGATCTGGTGACTGTGGGGGCCATTTTAGTACAGTGAACTCATTGTCATGTTCAAGAATCCAGTTTGAAATGATTCGAGCTTTGTGACATGGTGCATTATCCTGCTGGAAGTAGCCATCAGAGAATGGGTACATGGTGGTCATAAAGGGATGGACATGGTCAGAAACAATGCTCAGGTAGGCCGTGGCATTTAAACGATGCCCAATTGGCACTAAGGGGCCTAAAGTGTGCCAAGAAAACATCCCCCACACCATTACACCACCACCACCAGCCTGCACAGTGGTAACAAGGCATGATGGAACCATGTTCTCATTCTGTTTACGCCAAATTCTGACTCTACCATCTGAATGTCTCAACAGAAATCGAGACTCATCAGACCAGGCAACATTTTTCCAGTCTTCAACTGTCCAATTTTGGTGAGCTTGTGCAAATTGTAGCCTCTTTTTCCTATTTGTAGTGGAGATGAGTGGTACCCGGTAGGGTCTTCTGCTGTTGTAGCCCATCCGCCTCAAGGTTGTGCGTGTTGTGGCTTCACAAATGCTTTGCTGCATACCTCGGTTGAAACGAGTGGTTATTTCAGTCAAAGTTGCTCTTCTATCAGCTTGAATCAGTCGGCCCATTCTCCTCTGACCTCTAGCATCAACAAGGCATTTTCGCCCACAGGACTGCCACATACTGGATGTTTTTCCCTTTTCACACCATTTTTTGTAAACCCTAGAAATGGTTGTGCATGAAAATCCCAGTAACTGAGCAGATTGTGAAATACTCAGACCGGCCCGTCTGGCACCAACAACCATGCCACGCTCAAAATTGCTTAAAATCACCTTTCTTTCCCATTCTGACATTCAGTTTGGAGTTCAGGAGATTGTCTTGACCAGGACCACACCCCTAAATGCATTGAAGCAACTGCCATGTGATTGGTTGATTAGATAGTTGCATTAATGAGAAATTGAACAGCTGTTCCTAATAATCCTTTAGGTGAGTGTACATCATATACATAATTCACCCGCTATATTTCTAAATGTACCAGATTTTTCATATCAACAGAAAAATATACCAGGATAACCTGGCTTCTCTTGAGACTGCTTCAGAGGATAGTTAATAATATGCTAAAGCCCACCCCCCTCGTGACGTGATTGGTTATATAACATATTTGTGACCTAGAGAACAAGGGCGATTTTAAGGGCCCTATTGTAACGATGGTCTGAAGCACACGGCACAGATGCACTTAAGGCATGTCCGAATCCACTTTTGCTATGGAAAAAACGGTCTGCACGCCGGACTCATAGTCCTAAAAGGTTGTTCCTAATCTCTTAATGAGTCATGGGTGTGTTTAAGGCATAATGTGCATTAAACCAATCAGAGTCTCATCTCCCATTCCCTTTAAAAGCCAGTTGCTGTTGCACCATGGCGGATTCGCTCTTTATTTGGCGGAATTTGCAAGTGTAAAGACTGAATGCATCCCCAGAGAGGAATCCTTTTATTTTTAATATTTAAACATGTTTGTGTGCTGCTGCCTGTATGTGTAAGCGTGTTGTGCCCTTTAAATAACACAAAAAATACTGCGCTATTTACTTTAGACCAGGTTTTTGTTGGTCAATGGCGCAGTGGTTTTCAGTTGAACACAACTGAACACACCTCTTTTTCAGACCAGCACTCCCATGGGCGAACAGATGGGCGCGAGTGCATTTGCTATTTATACAACATATACAACTGGATGTGAAAATGCTAACTGCGTTGGGCCGAAACTAGCAAAAAACACTTTGAATTGCATTGCACTGGGTGTATAATAGGGCCGAAACCGTTTTTTTTTTATTTTTAAACTGTCTTTGGTTCAAGGAGAAAATACTCAGCAATGGTGTTGATTTATGAATGTGCACATGGTTTGTCTTAAAGCATATTAAAAACATCACATAGAAATATAAACAACATTAAAAACTTGATTTTCACTACAGGGGGTCTTTAAGTATCACAGTTGCAATTTACTGGTCTTCACTGACAGGAATTATTGTGAAATGTGGTTTGTTTGTGCAACACATTAAAAACATTTCAACGTCCCATTCACACCAAGGACGATAACTATAAAGATAACAATAAAGATATAGTCAAACCAAAATGTATTCAGACACCTTCAACATTTTCTCACATTATCACAATTTATTAGTTTAGAAAATGGTAATAAAATATGACAAGAAGAATCTTGATAATGTCAGATAACTTTGATAGAAAGCTATGTAATGGATTACAATCAACCAATCAGCTGTTAAATTTAAGGGCACAATTAGATAATACCAATGTAGGTCAACCAATTACCAAGCAAAACAAGTCAGTGTCTGAATAATTCTGGTCCCAAATATTTTGCAATTTTACTGGTAGTCCACTGTATGAAGAATTTTTGGGTATAATATGTCACAGTTTACTTAATTTTGCTATCCTCACTTACATAAATGAACTATAGTGTCCTGCACCCACTAGTTTAAAATTATATCTGATGTCTGAACAATTTTCGGTTTGACTGTAGGTCTAAAATTCGTTCTAATATATTTATCTTTACGCTAATATAGTTATCGTTCTTGGTGTGAACGAGCCTTTATACAGATATAGCTTTCCATCTTTCACAAAACCCTAAAACAATCTCTGAATGTTGGCTGCTTGTATTCTCCAGACAAAAATGGTGTAGAGTTTGATAGGAGCATTTGAGCTTCGATTTACAATTAACATGCTTGTATGTATCACAGATTAACAAGCATAAAAATGTACAAGTTGTACATGTTTCTAAGTCTGAGGTTGGTAAGGCTTTTTAATTTTTTTTGGAAGTCTCTTATGCTCACCGTTTTTTTTTTTTTTTTTTTTTTTTTTTGTAAATTGATTTGCTTGATCAACAATCAACAAGTAAAAAGTAATATTGTGATATATTATTACAATTAAAAATTGTAGAACAAAAGAACAAAAATCTTAAAATGTAATTTATTCCTGTAATGGAAAAATGTCTTTACATTAAGACTGGTCAATTTATTGCCTTACTGACCCCAAAGTTTTACACAGTACGTACAAACCCGATTCCAAAAAAGTTGGGACACTGTACAAATTGTGAATAAAAACAGAATGCAATGATGTGGAAGTTTCAAATTTCAATATTTTATTCAGAATACAACATAGATGACATATCAAATGTTTAAACTGAGAAAATGTATAATTTTAAGGGAAAAATAAGTTAGTAAGTTTATTTTAAATTTCATGGCATCAACACATCTCAAAAAAGTTGGAACAAGGCCATGTTTCCCACTGTGTGGCATCCCTCTTCTTTTTATAACAGTCTGCAAACGTCTGGGGACTGAGGAGACAAGTTGCTCAAGTTTAGGAATAGGAATGTTGTCCCATTCTTGTCTAGTACAGGCTTCTAGTTGCTCAACTGTCTTAGGTCTTCTTTGTCGCATCTTCCTCTTTATGATGCGCCAAATGTTTTCTATGGGTGAAAGATCTGGACTGCAGGCTGGCCATTTCAGTACCCGGATCCTTCTTCTACGCAGCCATGATGTTGTAATTGATGCAGTATGTGGTCTGGCATTGTCATGTTGGAAAATGCAAGGTCTTCCCTGAAAGAGATGACGTCTGGATGGGAGCATATGTTGTTCTAGAACTTGGATATACCTTTCAGCATTGATGGTGCCTTTCCAGATGTGTAAGCTGCCCATGCCACACGCACTCATGCAACCCCATCCCATCAGAGATGCAGGCTTCTGAACTGAGCGCTGATAACAACTTGGGTTGTCCTTGTCCTCTTTAGTCCGGATGACATGCCGTCCCAGTTTTCCAAAAAGAACTTCAAATTTTGATTCATCTGACCACAGAACAGTTTTCCACTTTGCCACAGTCCATTTTAAATGAGCCTTGGCCCAGAGAAAACGCCTGTGCTTCTGGATCATGTTTAGATATGGCTTCTTTTTTGACCTATAGAGTTTTAGCCGGCAACGGCGAATGGCACGGTGGATTGTGTTCACCGACAATGTTTTCTGGAAGTATTCCTGAGCCCATGTTGTGATTTCCATTACAGTAGCATTCCTGTATGTGATGCAGTGCCGTCTAAGGGCCCGAAGATCACGGACATCCAGTATGGTTTTCCGGCCTTGACCCTTACGCACAGAGATTGTTCCAGATTCTCTGAATCTTTGGATGATATTATGCACTGTAGATGATGATAACTTCAAACTCCTTTCTGATATTGCTCCACTATTTTTGGCTGCAGCATTGGGGGAATTGGTGATCCTCTGCCCATCTTGACTTCTGAGAGACACTGCCACTCTGAGAGGCTCTTTTTATACCCAATCATGTTGCCAATTGACCTAATAAGTTGCAAACTGGTCCTCCAGCTGTTCCTTAAATGTACATTTAACTTTTCCGGCCTCTTATTGCTACCTGTCCCAACTTTTTTGGAATGTGTAGCTCTCATGAAATCCAAAATGAGCCAATATTTGGCATGACATTTCAAAATGTCTCACTTTCAACATTTGATATGTTATCTATATTCTATTGTGAATAAAATATAAGTTTATGAGATTTGTAAATTATTGCATTCCTTTTTTATTCACAATTTGTACAGTGTCCCAACTTTTTTGGAATTGGGTTTGTATATGAGAGAGAAGCTTTGAGCCCAGATATCTGTGTGTGTTTATGAGAGAATGCACATGATTTCTTGTTCTCTGTATAGGTGCCCAACAGGGCAAAAAGAACCCGTACCAAAGGAAGTGGCAAAGAAAAGAAGTGGCGAAAAGAACAAGAACAAGAAAGAAATAAGAAGAAAAAACAAAAGAAAACCAGCATGGGTAAAAGAAAAAAAAGAAACTAAATGTCTAAAGTATATTTTTTATGGTAAATTACACTGTAAATAGAGTGATTTTGTGTATAAGATAGCTTGAATAAATGCTGAATAAACATTGCACTGCTGAGCTAAGTATTCAACAGCAGGGGCAATAGTGAGTTAAAGGTGCTATAAGCGATGTCACAGGTTTTTTAGGCCAAAACATTTTTTGTCACATACAGCAAACATCTCCTCACTATCCGCTAGCTGCCTGTCCCCTGAACACACTGTAAAAAAAAAAAAAAAAAAATTGCGGTCTCTGTAGTCAGCACAAGCTCCACAAAAACAAACGTGGGCAGTCTGGACAACGAAACATAATAGACAGTGCTCCAGCCAATAGCCGACAAGAATGATTTGGGGGTGGAGGTTTGGGGTTAGTGCGCGTGCACATGAAGGGGTGTGTGTAGAAGAGAGAAGCATAAAGAGGGAAGTTCGAATTTGGTCGTTCGTCACACAACCAAAGAGACGACGTTCTGATGAACAACTTGCAACGAAAAGGGAAAAAGAAAAGGAACGCGCAAAGTCCAGAATTTACATCGGAAAAGCCTTCGAAAGGTAGCGAGAACTCCGGCGGCAGAAGGGCTGTTTCAGGAAGCACGGAGGGGAGGGGGAGGAGGAGGAGGAGGGAGGGTCTAGCCTCTGTTTTGTTTGACAACACTTCGAACGTCAACAAGAAGTTACTCCACCCAGGATCGCTTAGAGCACCTTTAAGAGGGAATGCTGTTTTATGGAATATCACTAATGGAAGCATGTACAGTAAATATATAAAGAAATAAAATATTGTATTTTCAAAAATATTTATTGATATTATTATTCTGTTATTTCCTTCTATGTCTCTGTTCTTTTTAACTACACTCTTTTACTTTTGTGTCCTCTTGATTTTCTCTGGGCTCATCCGTTATGACTGTTTCTGCAAGCTGCATTTGCATCAGGCTTTCATTTTGATTGGCAGGATGAGCCGTAAAAAACAGCCAATGGTTATTGTCCCGCTCAGCTTTATGGGAGTCCAAGAAGGTATGAGCAGTGAGTTCATACTCTTTACCAAATAGAGTCCTAAACACACACACACACAAAAAAAAACCACTAGTAAATATACCACACAAAATGAACATTAAATTAGACTTCTAAAGCTCAACTGTATATTGAGAATATTCTCTGCTCACTTGAATTAAAACCTTTAGAGTATGAAATATAACATTACCACAGGATGTGATTGCCCAATGCAGCCAGACATTGATTGGTCTTACAGTGGGAAATCAAAACCTTGCTGTGCACCTGCCAAAACAAAGCATTCATGCCATGTTATTAAGTTGCCAATAAAAACAAGTACATTTGAAAAAGATTTCATTTGAAGGTGTGCACACCTGAACAGGATATCCCTCATTTTCAAGCCTTTCTTGGGGGTCAAAGTAAATGGCCTTCCACCAGCACAGGAAATCAAACTCCTGTACTAAGCTCAACTCCTGTAGTCGAGACTTCTTAGCACACTTCAGAAATGTTCTGTGATCACTGGCAAGGAACAGCTGTGTGGAGTCAAACTGATCACATGTTAAGATATGGCAAACTCAGAAATTACAAAAAAAACTGTGCATACATTCCATTCACTTGTTTACCTCTCCGGCAAAGCCTGCAGTCGTTCTCAGGGCAAAGCTTTGATCGTATCTCAGCAGCTCTCCATCTGAGGTCCCATCAACACTGAATCACAGACCAAATGTGATATAACAGGTCGGCAACTCTGTGTGTGTGATTGAGTACATTTTAATGTGCATGTACAATACCTTGTAATGATAAAGGCGTTTCTAACACAAGGGGTCATGCTGTGGGATCCCCCCACTTGGAGGGGGCCGAGAAGGTGGGGGACTGAATTTGTCTGTGAATGTGATGCGATATTACTGCTGTCGGCAATGATGCTAAGAACGCAAGGTTCATGTTCTCCACCTCCAGAGTTCACCAGCATGATTGTATCACCAAAGTGCAGAAAGCCATCCTGCGACACTGATAAACTCACCTAAACAAAACATATAATCAATCTCACATTTAGCAGACACAAACAGTACACTTAAAGGGTTAGTTCACCCAAAAATGATGCCCATGATTTACTCGCCCTCAAGTCATCCTAGGTGTATATGACATTCTTCTTTCAGAGGAATGCAATCATAGTTATATAAAAAAATTGTCCTGGCTCTTCCAAGCTTTATAATGGCAGTGAATGGCTGTTTCTGTTTTGAAGTCCATAAAAGTGCGTCTATCCATCATAAAAGTAATCCACACAGCTCCAGGGGGTTAATAAAGGCCTTCTGAAGGGAAGCGATGCGTTTGTGTGAGAATATCCATATTTAAAACTTCATAAACTAAAATAACTAGCTTCCGACAGACGTCTGTACGCATCAATTTACGGCGAAAGAGTAACCCCTGACCTGACACATGATGTACTGACGAATGCGGAAGCACAGAGGATAGAGCAAAACAAAACACCGGTCATGAATTAGAGTCTTAAACGAGAATTTTTAAAGAGAAATGCTAGAGGATTTGGATATAAGAGAAGAGGGGTTGAGTTTGTTACCCAGCCCTATTTGTTTGAACCCAAGAACGTCAAAGCTTGCGATGCTCCTACATCCTGCGTCATACATCACGTCAGGGGTTACTCTTATGCCGTAAGTCGACTCGCGTAGGCCGTCTGTCGGAAGCTAGTTATTTAGTTTTTCGAAGTTTTAAATATGGATACTGTTACATGTTGTGTTCTCCTGTCACATGTTCCTTTGTTCTGTTTTCCCGCCACTCCTGCGTTTCCATGGTCACCCTCATTAGAGTTAATTTGTCCCAGCTGTGTCCTGTTAATTAGTCTAGTCATCGCCTTGTTTCCCCTGTGTATTTAAGCCCTCTGTGTGCCCTTAGTGTTTGTCGGTTCTCGTTCACGTTTGTTGGTGTTTTCCCTGTCTGTTTCCTGAGTTTATGATTAAAGTTCCAAGTTCCGAGTTCTCCTTCGTGAGTTTGTTCCACACCGAATCCGTAACAGATACATTTTCCTAACACAAACGCATCACTTCGCTTCAGAAGGCCTTTATTAACCCCCCTGGAGCCGTGTGGATATCTTTTATTATGGACAGATGCACTTTTATGGACTTCAAAACAGAAACGGACATTCACTTTAAAGTTTATGAGGGTACATGAATTTAAAAATAATGATTTGCACAGATATTTTATAATAAAAAATAAGAATTGTCAATTTTGATTTCATTGTGACTTTAAAAAAGCATCATTGCATTAAATCAAATAAAAAAACATTATTCTATTAATAGCAATTAATACCAAATTAATTACAAATAATTATATTTAATAGATCATTCATTTTTAAAAATTATTTTTAATATACATTTACAACAATGAAAAGTAAATAATGTTCCATAAAAAATAAGAATTGCCGATTTTGATTTGTCTGAGCAAATGTCTGAGCATCACTGCATTAAAAAAATCTAATAAAAGCCAACTATTCATGCAAAACATTTACAAAAGATTTTAAATAATTAATCTATTAATATTTTATCTGATCAACCTGATCATCTTGCAACATTGTTGCAAGATAACTGGTCATATATCAGAAAAAAAATGTCTTACTGGTTTCAGGATGTCTTGTCTCAAAGCTCCTTCTTTCTGGACTGTGAGTTCGCCTCTGTCTTTTTGAAGGAGAAAGCCCTTTAGGGTTTCCTGCTGAGACACTGGTCATTTACTCACGTGCGTTCAGTTCACTATTGGGACTTCACTTCACAGTAACTTAACCCTCAGGAAATGCGTCAAAAGTACAAACCTCTTCTAAAGTCACGTCTTCTTTCCAGTTTCCCACACGAACGCGCGGATTATAGGTCCTAACATGAGCCATGTCACAGTCTTTGTAAAACCCGACAGACTGATAAGTGTGTAAATATAATGAATAATGCAAACGTAAAGTACACTCCTCTACTACAGGTAAGAACTGTTTCCATGGATGCGTAACAACACATGTGCGCTACTGCGCCTGCGCCTGTTACGTCTCCATGGTAACACTTGTTTTGCCCTTTTCCTGCCAGTTTCGAATTCCCGCTGTTTACAATTTGCTTCAAGTTTTGTGGTATTTAAAAATACAAATTTGCATTTTTTTATTTCATTCTTAACTCAACTGAAAATAGCAGTGTCTAAAATATTTAGATTTAATATGTTATAATTTACAGATCAAAAGTTTGAAACATTAAGATTTTTGAAAGAAGTCTCTTCTGCTCACCAAGGCTGCATTTATTTAATCAAAAATACAGTAAAACAGTAATATTGTGAAATATTATTACACTTTAAAATAGCTATTTCTGTTTTAATATTTTAAAATGTAATTTGTTCCTGTGATGCAAAGCTGGATTTTCAGCATCATTACTCCAGTCTTCACTCTTCAGTGTCGCATGATCCTTCAGAAATCATAGTATGAGCTCAGTTATTATTATTATTGGTGTTAATTATCAATAATGGTTGTTTTTTTATCAATGTTTAAAATGTATTTACAACGTTTTATTATTATTATAATGTTATTATTTATATTTTTGTGTAAACCGTGTTACATTTTTGTCTGGTTTAAAAACAGCATTTATTTGAAATAGAGATATTGTGTGTCATTATAAATGCCTTTATTGTCTCTTTTGATCAATTTAATGCGTCCTATATATATATATATATAATTAATGTTTATTTATTGTGGAGCATAAAATCAGCATATTAGAATGATTTCTGAAGGATCATGTGACACTGAAGACTGAAGTAATGATGCTGAAAATTCAGCTTTGACATCACAGAAAAAAATTACATTTTAAAACATATTAATACAGAAAACAGTTATTTTATTGTAATAGCATTTCACAATATTACTGTTTTTTTTATATATATATATATATATATATATATATATATATATATATATATATATATATATATATATATATATATATATATATATAGGCATTTTATGTATTTGAGTAAACATAATTAGTTATTGTACTTTAGTACCTTTTTGGCTACTGTAGTTTTACTGAGTATCAAAGATATTAGCAACTTTTACTCCTTGATTACATTTTTAAATAAGTAGCCTATATGTACTTTTTACTCCAATAGGCCTGCATTTGTGATGAGTAATGCAGTTACATAGTACATTTTGCATAGGCACCTAACTTTTTCTGCAGGAGTTTATTTCTGTTACAAAAGAAGCGATTTCACCATCTACAGGTCGTTGAAGGCACAATATCTTGTGCATTTTGCCCTTACTCACCCAAACTTCTCAAACACTTTACTCGAATGTGAGTGCATTAGGTCGTTGTGAATAGTTGTATATCCGTCTTCTGCCGTTTTGCGACATCTTTTTTTGTAAAACAAAACAATTTCTCATATTAAGCAATAGGCTTTATTATCTTTTATTTAACAGGGTGCCCCACTTTAGCCGAATGCTACCCGCTCCCATTTTACCTAATGTGTTATGGGACCGAGTATAACAAAGAAACTTGCACATTATTGCATAAAATTGAATTATCACATGAACAAAATTAATACAAATATAGATTGAAATACTCTTTGTATTTGAATGCAACCCTTTACAATTTTAATAGACTTAAAAACTTACTTACACTTACCAAGTTTTGAGTGTTAATCAGACCCACATTATTTAAATTTGACCAATCAAATATCGATATTCAAATTAATTTCTGTTACGACAATAAGATGATAATATGATTTTAAGAACACCACCAGTATCGCTAGATATTGTGCTGCATAGATGATACATGCATATATGACACTCAGGTGCATGTCTTTAATAAGAAAGGGGAAAAAAAACTTAAATATTTTATATTAAATAGGCTGAATTATAGAAATCCCTTATTTTAATGCTTGCATCAACAAAAAATAAATAAAACACAAGTTAACAGAAATGGTCTTACAATCATGACCCAATAATACTCTTTAATGTATTATATCTTTTTATTAATATCTGTTATATGAAATTGTATTTTATTGGATTTTCTAATTAAATTAGGTCACTTTTCAATGGCATCAATATGTGTGCTATATAATGAATCTTGCAGCATTATCAGATATGAAACCACTCGCTTTCACAATGTGTACTGTATGCAGAGAGAAAAAGGCGGTGGAGATTTTAGATAAACTACATTAGAGCTTGAAAGACTATGTGTGTAAGTGCGGTTAAGTGCTTTTACGTCAATAACGGAACTGACAGATCATAAATAGATAATACATGTTTATGAGAGCTGTGCTCTGAAATATTAAAACTCCAGTGAGAAAAGCAGCAAGCAGCAATGTGCAAAAGTATTGCTGATATTATTACAGGAAAAACTTTCAATCAAAAATGACCTGCTTCCTACTGTATGCACATGTCAGTTTGTTCAACTGCTGGAAGAAACCACACAAGACATGGTCCCATTGAAAAACCAAAACCAGCTTTATGAAGACAAAATAAGAGACAAAGGTATATTCACAGTCAAAGATGCCCTGAAAATAAGGACTCCCTATCAAGAAATATAAAGGTGTTCATACAATCATAGAATGAAAAACAATTGCTATAAATTTAACAATAATGATTCTGGAGAGAAACCAATAGGCTATTTCTAAAGAAAACGAGGAAGACGATTAAAAAAAAAAAAAAATCTGAAAAAAAGTCAAAACTTTTCCAACATTGCCTCCTTAAAATAGGACATCTCATTCAATTGTCTTCACATTGCAGTATTTAGATAATTCTGTGCTGTAGAAAGCATTGCTAAGACTTGCTAGGTGGTTGGTGTTGTGCATGGTCGCCAAAGCATTGCTGAGTGGTTCTGGGTGGTTGCTAGGTGGTTGTTTCCTGGCCTGAGATATACTCATCAATCGGCACGGATCAATCCTTAATCGTAAATCCAGTCATTTAGAGAAGTAATAGCACGATTTGAGGTATTGTCATTCTGTAGTCCGTAGCACAAGTGGTGCGAGATGAATTACAGTGTCTTAGATCAAACTGCAAGTTGGCTGAAGCCAAAGTCTGATTAATTCCTATTGGAAACTCTTTTACCTGAGTAAATCAGAGGCTTTTCTCATTAATCAGCTGCAGCAGACAGAAGTAGGACTCAGAAACCCTCAGGCTCAATAAAAGAGGACAAACACTCCCTTTCTCTTGGTCTCTTCCCTCCCGCACTTACTCAGTCCCATCACAGCCCATTAAAAGTTTAGTGCTGTTGTTCAGCAAATTGAAAATGTGTGCTGGTATTGATCCACCATCATGCATCCATTCTGGATCTCTGGAGGCTCATTTTCCTTTTCTTTTAAGCTTTTGTGAGGGAGGATATTACGTTTTGTTCCACTATTTCGGCTGCGATCGAGTTGACCACAAATCCAGGTCATTAATGAAGAATATGCATCAAACAAAAACAGATAAGCCTCGTATCGCTCATACCTCAGCATTTCCCCCACATATGAGGACATTTAGCGGATTTAAAGAGCAGTTGCATGTAAAAGTGCCACTATGAAGGAATTATCCAAGCATTTAAATGGAGAGAGAAAGCAGAGGTGCCGCTGTGTGAGCGAGTGGATGCCCGTTTCAGGTTTCAGCAGAATTACATTAGACTAATGGGAACTCCCCAATATCCATCAACAAAGAGGGTATACCGGAACGTCCTGAATCCATAAACTGCTGAATAAGCATTTAACTGAGATTGTGCTAAAATTCCAAAAACAAAACTAAAGGTTGGGAAAGTCCATGGAAAGGGACATTCTCAGGAAATGTTTTTAAAATGAAGCCTATTTTGCATAGGTTTTACAGTCTGCCATGCTTGTTGAATTGGCTTCATGAAGAAATCATGCTTTCATTCAAAGCTTTATAATATTACCTAATAAACACATACTGTACCATTCAAAGTAGCTTTAGGCATGTCATGTGACTGCATGTACGTTACATGGTGCTGATTGGAATGACGATGATGAGGATGAGGATGATGGTGGCAGTGATGCTAAGGGCAGCGATGCGGAACGCCTGGTTCCTGTTGCAACGGGTGTACGAATACGAACGGCGCAGGAGGGTGTCGGAGGCTGGCGTGTAAACCTCGTCCGTCCAGAACTCCAAAGACTCAGGGGCCTGCAAAATATAATCCGAAATTATCAGTTTATAAATGCTGGTTTATCTGCACAACAATCTTCTGTTTTGATTTTATGTTTAGGGTCCCAATTATTACAATTATTAAACCATTATTAAGCCCAGGTTATCCAAGATTCATGTTCCACAGGCCTCTTCAAGACCTTGGAAGATATCACCTACTTACCCACGCTGTGAACCTCTCTTTTATCTCAAATTATACATGCACTTTGGAAACCGCTGTCCAATTACCATCCAATCTAGTAATTGTATTCTATTTTGGGTCAATTTGACAGATGCAAAAATACATAGCAGAAAAATACAGATTTATGAAGTGACAGTTTTCACTCGAAACATTACATTTGGAGATGTTACCTGAAGGTCCAGAGGTGTTAAGTCTGATTGGCTCCAGGTCACTTTGGGGCGGTCAGACAGATGCTGGGCAGTGCTCTGGACTGATGTGCGGCGTGGTGCATTCTGGATCTCAGGTGGCATTAGATGAAAACCCGTCACTTCCTGCACTACGGGAACCTCTCTTTTATACACTCCACCTAAATGATCTGACTGAGGAGCCAAACAAGATTTATACTATAACCAATGATTCACCCTTACAGAGGGTCCAAAGGAGACCACTAGTGAAAATGCATACTGTTGCAGAATTTGATAATTTTCTGCATGACAAGCTTAAATGAAAAATGTACATGAATTAAAAGATTCGCTTTATTGATAGCAGCACTCCATCTCCATGGACCTGTTGAGCATGTTCTCAAGATTGATGAGAGAATGTGGAGCTTATGCTTCAAGGATGACGTAATTTTTTTTAGGCTAACCTGGAAAATAGCAATACCCTGGTTCCCTCCACAAATATCCTTCAGATTTTTTTCCCCATTGGCTTTTGGATTATTGTGGAAATTAAGCTCTGTGACCAGCAAGTGTATTATTCTTACATGTTTTGTTCATCAAGATAATCTTTTCAAGCTAAAGTTAGGCTATAAATTAACATGACTTCAACTTAGCCGCCAGTCTACAAGGTGGGAAGTTTTAATTAGAATACAACAAGGCTGTAAATGCGTATAGTGAGAAGATGAGTTGTCCTCTCCGGCGTGATGACGTTTAATGAACTGACAACATCAATGAATCAACAGTGGGGGTATTACTTGTGTATTATATGTTGTAGAAAAAAAAAGTGAAAATATCTCAAGTTTGTGTTAACCGCAGACATTATTTCAGGCAGTTAACAAGCCATTTAAAAGACCCATTGATTTTGGAACGATGGAACCGGGAATGTAGAAATGCAAATTTCTTTCTGGGTTTTTAGGGTTTTTGTGACCTAGAAAAAACAAAAAAACAACTTAAATCTTTAAAGGTATAAGTGATTTCATTTCAGCCATTTTCCTTACCATAATTACCCCAAACTCTGCCCATATGCACAAAATTAATGACAAGAAGAGAACATTTCTGATTGGTTAGTATTCTGATTGGATGCAAAACTTTCTGATTGATGTATGCTTTCTGACTCTTATTTTGTTGTTTACAGAGGCCTAATTCATTATAGCGTACTAGCATACTATTAATATTTTTGTATATTTTACATACATTTATATAGCAGAAATAGTAAGAGTAGTATTCTAACATGAGTAAGAGTCAGAGTCTAGTTCTGTCATAAAGACAAGTATGATTTCTCACATATTTCAGTGATTTAAGGAGATTGTATGTGCAAGAAATATCACTTACAGACCATTTGAAATATGTTTTTACTTGATAACTTTTCTATGTTGTAAAAATTCTTAAACATAAAAACTACAGACATTTGGACCCCACTTACATTTGTTGTCTCTGCAGATATTTTGGTTGCACTTTATTTTACAGTATGAGCAAAAAATATGTGTAAAGTACTGGGTAATATAAGGTAACTACACGGGTAATTGCAATAACTGGGTAATAACTTGGTACTAACTCTGAACCTACCCCTAAACTTAACGTATTAAGTGCATAGTATGTACATGGGGGACAGGACTGTAAAGTAAAGTGCTACAGATATTTCTTGTCCTGTTACCTTAGCAGGCTGTATGTGTGGTTCTTTGCTGAAGCTGATGCTCCACTCTCTCTGGGCTTCAGACCCGCTGCTCTCCGTGTGGCTCCTGGAGGGCCTGCGTACAAACAGACGTCTACGTTTTGCCGCTGCCTCATTAACGCCCTCCATTCCTGGATTGGTCCTCGGGGACCCCTGCTGTTGCTGTATGTTAGGCCGTGCTGCGAGCTGTGGTTGTATGATCATTTGATGCGTGTGAGGGCATGCGACCTGGTCCCGCTGTTCCAGTCGGTCCAGCGTGGAAAGCACAAGGGACAGTTGCTCACGTAGTTCTGCGATCGGCTCTAGCTGTTGCTCCAGTTCCGTGACCCGTTGGAGCAGGCGTCCCACACCCCATCTCACACCCTCCTCAGGTGCCTCCAAGGAGTGAAACAACCTCCGTAACTTTCCCAAACGTTCACGCCTCTCTGGCAAACCGCCTCCGCCCACTTCCTGGGCCCCGCCTCCTTCCCCTGGCAACACTGCCATGGAGCCACACATGCTAATGTCATCTAGGAAACGGAAGATGGCACTAATGTCGTCCTCGCCAATGTCAGGGTTGTCAATGGAGAGTTTATCGGCAAGCATGAGGCTTCGTAAAGCACGGCGATCTGCAGGTTCTGTCTGGGTGCCAACGCTAATCGCGCCATCAAAGCTCGGTGACCAATCGTACCATGCATCCAAACTCATGCCACTCAGCCGCTTGAAGGTATCCCGCACCGAGTTGACGATCTGAGGATCGAAGCCGGGAATGTCAAAGCTTGACCCGTCAAAGCTAATTTTAACAGCTCCTGGTTTTCGTGAACCAGACTTCTCTAAAATAGACCGCTCTGATCTGGGTTTCTGCAGCCCAGTCGTTTCCGGCTCAGGTCTTTCATCCGACGTCCTGCTGTCGATGTCCAAGCTATGGCTCTTGACTTGAAGGACCGGAGTTTGGTGCTTTTGGTTGGAGACTGTAGGGCCGAAGTATGTGGACGTCTGGAGCTCCTCCAAACTCTCATGCTTCGCCTGATGCCACTGAGTCTGAGGGTCATACGGGTCAGTGGCGTCAGCATACGCATCATGTGCATCTGGTTCAGGTGCATTTGAATTAACATACAACTGATCATGCAGACATTGCACGTGTGATGCCGGGTTGCACGTGTGGTGGTCATTTGTATATGTCGCGGGATCTGGATAGGGGTTCTTTTGGGTAATGTAAAGCAGGTCCTCACCATCTGATCTTGGTCCATCTGGGCTTTGATCTGATTGGCCATCACCTTCCGTGGACATGAGTGGTACCTTGAGGATCCCTTCTTTAAAGGCACTCCTCTTCTGAGAGCAGGAACGAGCGACACGGGCTCCCTGATTGGTCGCCGGCATGTTGCCTGCCTCCTGATTGACCGTATCGCTGGAAACGTCCCCAGAATGCGCGTTCTGCATGCTGTCCCGGTTGTGCATGTGTGAGTGAGACTGAGCAATCAATGCGGAGGTGGTCCAAGCGCGTGAAGCCTCCCTGTTATGACTGAATGCTTCACAAGGGAGGTTCTCATATTTACAGTCCTCAGAGGTAGTCCCTCCTACTGTGACGGGTAAGGCGGCTGGCCAGTCATAACGCACAAGTTCCTTCCCACAGACCTGACAGGGTGTCAGCGACTGAAGGTTCTGAGCATATGTAGGTGTCATGCGGGTGTGCATGAGGAGGTTGAACAGTGAGACGACATCGGCGGCCGCTGAGAGCCGGTTGCTGCAGGGCGGGTGAAGGCGCTCTCGGAAGAGGGTGGCGGGGAAGCAGGGGTCTCTACAGGCAGTGGAGTATAAGAGACTCCGTAATTCTAGAAGCGGCTGCAGGCTGAAGCGTCCACTCAGATAGACGCAAATGTCTGGATACAACACGCTCCCATGGCATGCACCTAACACCTCCAGGATCTCCAACAATACCAGGGGGTCTTCAGGGTTTTCAGCCATATTTGAACTTTTAGCCGTCCACACTACATTTAGAAATTTAAGCCCACTGTCCTCTACTTTCCCCCTTCATCAAAGGCACATGCAGCTCTGCAAAAGGGAGCACAGCAGTGAAATCAGGTCAGCCAGAGGAGGATTTCCACAAAAATCCACTTTGCATTGATTTCATATAAATCCTATGCAAGTTAAAACAGTCCAAGAAAAGAAAAGTGCAATGAAAACAAGCGGTTACCTCTTGTCACTGGGATATGATGCTGAGAATAAAGCTATTCATTGCTGACCTTATTCAAAGCCTTAATATAGCCACTGATCGGAGCATTTGAGAAGCGCAGAAACCATTAGAGACATCGTGAAATCGTCCATCTCCACTGATCAGGGTCCCACCTGAGAGACTCTTGTTGGTAAAGCAGCAGTCAGTGGCCAGGCAGCGGTCAGTCCCATGTTCAATGCAGGAAAGCAGGTCGCCTGGAGTCTCCAGAGACTCCATGAATCCCGGGTCTCATCCCTTAATAAGATGATCAGAACATCCTGTACACGAGAAACAGCATAGATAGTTTCTGCTTCATGTGTGACAGGAGCGTTGCATCCTCTAGTTGGTGTGTTTGCACACGGAGCTTCAGTGGTCAGTCATGCATGACGTTAGTGGCTATTCTAATGCACAACAATAAACATACTAAAGGAGAAAAGCATTGTAAAGTACAGAAATCTCTAGAAGTAACTCATTTTCTTTTTGTTATCTACATTATTTACAATTATAAAAATAATACATTAATAAAACTAATAAAATATATTTAAAAATACATATCACATACATCGATTGAATGAAAGAAAATTTGAAAATATATAAATATATAAAATAAATAAAATCAGAAATTGCATTTACCGTTGGAGTTTTCCTCTGCACTTTGCCCTGTGATAATCTATATATGCATGTATAAAAATATTTGTATTAAATAATGACAAAAAAAAAAAAAAAAATCAATGATTTACATATTAAATAAAATGTAATACTCCTTATCAGATTTGATTTCTAAATTGGACAACACATCTTTTTATCTACTAAAGAGCCTACTTTTATTTTTTTATTTTTTAAATCCATAAAAAATCTTTTAGATTTACAAGGTTTTGAGCATGTGAATTTTCTTGATTTTTCTTTATTTCCTAAGAAACAGAATGAAAATGGAAGCCCACCTGTACCATCAGAGGATTTGTCCTGATGCACATAGACTGTCCCAAATCACATAGAAACAAAAGTGGAGTCAAAAGTCAAACAGACCCAGCATCCGCTCAGTATTGTATTGAAGTGGGCGATGAGATCTTTACAGACTACAACACTCTTCCTCTCTCTCAGTTTAAGTATAGCCTACAGATTTAGACCTTTTAAAAGTGTAATGGAGCTCATTCACTTTAGACGTCAGAGAGTCGGAACTGTTGAGACTCATCAGGAACTCTGATCTCTAATTGATGAGCATCTGAAATACATTAGGTTAAAGACCTCTTCAGCACACAATACAAGTGTATTGTAAAGTTTGTTGTTGAGTTATAAAGTTTGTTCATTTGTCTCTGGTTCAGAATTATTCATCATGAAGACCACCGGGGGGCAACAAAGTTCATGTTATATCAAATTGCATGTAAAGATGAAAGAAAAAAAATCTTTAGGGAGAACACTGGTGATGACTGTTGCACTGTAAATATGCTCTCTCTGTAGTCTATTATTGCTGTAATATGTTTTGATTTAATTTTTGAATTTAGTACAATATTTGTACATACATAAAGGGATAGTTCACACAAAAAATTAAATTCTGTCATTTACTATGTTGTTCCAAACCTGTATGAATTTCTTCTGCTGAACACAAAAGAATATATCTGAAGAATATAGGGAACTAAATAGTTGATGGGGACATCCATTTTTTCCCCTCCATACTGTGGGAGTATAAAGTCAATATTGGTCCATTAACTTTTTGATTATACATATTCTTCTTACACATATATATCTTCTTTCGTGGGGGCCTTCAGGTGAGATTTATAGTCATTATGTATCATTTAGTGGTGACAAATATTTAGTTATAACTAAATATTTGTCAATATTGACACTAAATGTCGCATAATTACTATAAATATATATGCTGTTTCTCTAAGGAAGGAGAGAACTCCATGTCAAAGGTCAATATCACAATCAATAAAATGTAAATTTTATATATATACACACACACACACACACATACATACATACACACACACACACATTTGGTGTGTGTGTTAAAAGTTCAAAATTACAGTCCAACAGAATATGTTTAACAGTCAAATGAAGTTGACATAAGAGACAAAGGAGAAACTTGGCCAATAGGCATCAATAGAAACCCGTGTGTGACCCAGTTTGGACTTGGCACCTAATGAAGACTTGGTCATGCCTTGATTTTAAAGCTGCCGTCCGTAAATGTTGCCTCTTTGTCGCCATCTCTGTTTGAAACCTGCAATTGCAGTTGTTGCAGAATTATCATCTGTACATGAGTTGTGCATCGGCATGGCTCCTCAGCGTGGATGAATCTAATGTTTTGAGGAGTATGTGTGGCTGTCTTTCATTCACCGCACCGGTGTGGATACTGTACTTCAGAATCACAGAATCTGAACCAAAATAAGAATTTTCCCTGCAAAATATCATCTGAACAAGTAAGAAACATCTGCCACTTTTGTTCAGACCAACTGAGAAAAAAAAAAAAAAGCATTACAATAAATTGCGCTACCAACAGTGATTTAATCTAACGATCGCTTAGCTCGTATCACATCAAACCGTGCAAATCGTTATTATTGTTATACTTTGTTCTCAAATTGTTAAAGCATCAGCATTGCGTGACTACATGCATTTAGTGTGTATTAGTGTTGCCTGTAGATTTCAATTTCCATATAGTTACATTTTTCGCTTTTGACTACGGGAGAATCTCCAGCTGTCACTGATGATTGTTTTTTAAATTATTTTTGACATTTAAATTATTCCAGCTGCTGTGAGAAAAGGCTATAAATGATCGGCCACCTGCAGCATCCTCACATGCGATACTACTACTAGCGGACTCCTCCTTTATGTATACAGACGTGACGTAATGATGCAAAGAGGAGTGGCGGCATGCTGGAATTTCCCACGGAAAGCTACCAGTACCACTCAAATTATAACACATTATTACAAGCTTACCGTTGTGAATCAGGCTAAGGAAAGGAGATCGTTTTGAACACTGGCTGGTTATGTACTTGCTCAAAAAAAAAAGATTTTGGATCATTTTTAACCAAAAACTAGTTCCAGACTGCAGCTTTAAGTTATGGAAGACCCTTCCATTTATACTGGGGTTTTATTGTATACGGTTTATTTTTATATTTGTCCCATTCATTCTGCCACTCGTTAGTGATATATAAGCTAATTAATGGTCTGAAGTCAGAAGGTGGTATTTGACCGTCAGATATTTCCAGGTTAAGCACATCCCTGGCAGCCGTGTCCGCTCTCATATTACCAGTCAGGACAATGTGACTTAGAACCCAGCAAAAGATAATTAAAGGTCTAATTTAGTCAAAATTTCATTTCTGTCTTTATTGATTCAAGTGCTTGAATACAAGATACGCATGGATTTTTATGAGAGACTTTGATCAAATCTGAGGAAATGTTTTGGTGGGTGTGCCTCTGTGCTTTAATATGATTTCAAACTCTCTGATCTCTTTGTTGGCTTGATCTGTTTGGGTTTGTTGGTGAGTCATAGTGTCACTTATTTCGCAGATAAACATTTTTTTCACAGTGTTGTGTTTGAGAAACACAGATCACATGCAATCAAAGGCAAGAGATAGAGGTACTAGTTTATAATTATACAACCACTTTTCCACTGTACAAACTTGGCTCTATGGTGGTTTTGACAAATTTCAGCCTAATTGAGACTAAGTAAGGCAAACAGGAAGAACGGAAAGAGAAAAATGACACAAACAAGATTGAGGAAACTCAAAGGTTGTAGACGGTCACATAATGGAGTCAATGCTGTGATTATGGGAAACTGGATGAAGTTTTTTTGGCCATCCCCCCGTTCACATGGACTCTTATCAGCCTGTTGAGTGAAATACTGATCGCTGTTATATAACAGAGCCAACAACAACAAAAAAAATCCCACTACAAAATTCATGAATAATTTGGCTTTTATTTGAGCCATATGCACCAGTGTGGGTAAAATCAATCAACCCTATTCACAAATCAAAAACAAAACATTAGAAAAGTTCAGAACAATTCATTTCAAGCATTACTGCAAGTACAATAGAGCAAACAATGGTTAATCTTTAAAATCTATTATGAACGATAAAAAAATATAAAAAGTCAGACTTAATAAAGGCCTTTTCAAATGGGCTTGGAATGCTAAACCAACCCTTTCTTCTCATTACTCGTGACTGAACCAGTGATACAGCTGCACTAAGAAAAAGAGTGAATTCCAGTCAATCAGAGACGTGTACAGATTGTGTGCTTGACGCTGTGATCTAACTGGCTCTTAGCTGATGAGGTCATGTTCAAGACAGTGCTTTGTGATAGACATCATGCAACACAAATATTACTGGCAGTTTCCCAAGCAACGAGACCCTCACACAATCTCCCGGGTTTTCCGGATGGCACAGCACAACATCATGCTAAAGATCATGCCGAAGATCTGTGCACATAGAGAAAACATTCCTTCAATGAGACATCAAATCGCACACATACATGTGTACGTAAAAGTGTTTTCAAAAAGCATTACGATCAAATTACAATCGTGGTACTAAGAAATGTATAGAAGTTTGGGGTCAGTAAGACTTTTTAAAATGTTTTTGAAGTCTCTTCTGCTCACCAATGCTGAATTTATTTAATCAAAAACACAGTAAAATATTATTACAATTTAAAATAACCATTTTCTACATAAATGTTTTAAAATATAATTTATTTCTGTGATGTAAAGCTGAATTTTCAGCATCATTACTCCAGTCTTCAGTGTCACATGATTCAATCATTCAATCATGTCACATGTCAAATCATTCTAATATGCTGATTTGGTGCTAAAAACAGTTCATATTTTTGTGGGAACCGTGATACTTTTTTATTTTTGAAGACTATTAAAGTTCAAAAGAACAGCATTTAAAAAAATATATTTAAATCTTCTGTAACATCATAAATGTATTTACTGTCCATATTGATCCATTTAAAGCATCCATGCTAAATAAAAGTAAAAATTTCTTTAAAATAAAATCGTACTGACCTCAAACCTTTGTGTATGTATATATGCGTGTATATGTGTGTACATGTTTGTGTACACACACACACACACACACACACTCATAATCAAGCTGGTAAAGATATACACCATAGTTATAAATTGTAGATCTTCTAAAAGGGCAAAATGCTGAACAAGCCTTAAAAAATAAAAATAAAACAACAACACACAGAGAACTAAAAAAATTTTTTTACCATGATCACTCCAATGCCGATTCCCACTCCTCCAATAATATGAAGTTTGGAGTTGAAAACTTCATCAATGGCATCAGGGCAGCTCTGAACATATAAAAAAACATTTGTAATGGGTACAAAAGCAAGAATGGATTTATCATTTATGGTTTATTAATGTTATGTTCTCTGAATATTCAAAGATCCATCTATTCATCCTTGATATCTATTATAATTGATAGTTAAACTGAGCGGAGATACAGAAGAGCACAGGAATAAGGTGTCTTTATTTGGTGGGAAACATATTCTTATGTCTGATACACGTTGTTCATTAGTTTACTTAAACCTCTTAAACCCTTCTCAATATTCTGAACGATGACTACTACGCTTTGATGACCTATTACTTGACCTTCTACTAGCAGAGTAAACAGCGTTTCACTGACTCATTCAAGCTGAGCCGCACACAGGGTCCCTCAGGTTAGAAACATTTCCAGTGCATTAAAGCTGAGCTAAGCTGGTGTAATGCACTCCACAATCATACCTCTGCCTAGAAGAATCTAGTCCTGTAGATGTGTCTACCAAAGACGCAAAATTGAGAATCAATTTACAATTGATTCAAGTTTCATGTCTAAGGCGTTATATGTTAACAATGTTCATGTTGTTATTGTTAACAAATTATTCAATTAATGAAATAAAACTGAAAATATGTATAAACACAAAATGTAAATGAAAATTTTAAATGTTGCGAACTGAAAAAAAGGTTAATGTAATAAAATGACTAAAGCCAAAATAAAAATAAATTACACCTAAAATACAAAATCAAAAGCTAAATATAGCAAGCAGCGGTGCCACTGCCATCCCGGTGGCTTTAGGGAAACTGTGTTTGGTGGAAACCATTAAGAGGTTAAAATGTAAAAGAACTATGTCAAAGTCGTTTGAATAAGCCACATTTACTGCAGCAGCTGGTGCCGCTATTGTGGTTCACATAGCCACATCCATGAGATAATTTAAATTTAGATGATTTTCAGGTCATAGGATGTCTTGGGTCACTTACAAATGAGTGTGAGGTTATCATTTGCAGCTCAAATTTTGTTTTTCTTAACCTTATTAATTAATTATATAAAACTGAATGTTGCCAGTAACCTACAAATGAACTGGTTCTATGCCTTTATTTTGTAATTAAAACTGATAGATCGTTAGTCTTAAGAGATTCCATATCCTCTAATGCAGGCATAACCACACAGCAAAGAAAGGGTTAAACTCTAAACCATCAAGAGTGTAAAATAGATTCTCACACACACAGAGGCAGCGTGAGATCAAAGGATCAGTTGGAGACTGTTTACCAGTTAGTTGAGCCAGAATATTCTATTTTATTATTCATGGATTAGTTCCATCCTCAAGGAGGATCCGGGTACTGAAATGGCCAGCCTGCAGTCCAGATCTTTCACCCATAGAAAACATTTGGCGCATCATAAAGAGGAAGATGCGACAAAGAAGAATGAAGGAATAAGAATTCCTTATATGTACATTTAACTTTTCCGGCCTCTTATTGCTACCTGTCCCAACTTTTTTGGAATGTAGCTCTCATGAAATCCAAAATGAGCCAATATTTGGCATGACATTTCAAACTAAAATGTCTTAAATGTGCTAAAATGTCTTAATTTATGCATTTTTGTTTCTATATACATTTACTTAGATTTGTATTTATTTAACCTTTTATTTCTGTATTTCTTAAATTTATGCATTTTCATTTAGTTCTGTCTTTTATGCTTACATTTATTTTATTATTTTATCTTTTTATATTATCTGATAGGCTGCATAGATTGTCCAATTAATCAGTTAAAAAAACTAAGTAATCAGTTGAATCTATATATTAGGTATAATACATTTTAATCTGTAAACTGTTACCTTTGTAATGAGAACATCAAGCCCCTCCTTTCTGGGGCAGGTCTCTTCAAGAACATCCGGGATGTTTCCTGACGGTCCACAGCAGTTCAGCTGAGAGATGAAGAACAGATGTCATCGCAAATGAGTAAGGCTTCAAAATCCACAAGCTAAGAATAATTTGTGTTTGAGGTGCCATCTGATGCATACAGCACATAAAAACAGCAAGCACTTTCTGAGGATGGATGAGCGCTACAGAACTAGCAGTTGGTGTTCACAAGGCTCATGGTATTGAAAGATATTCAAGAGTTTCAGATGCACAGTAGCAATTACGCAAAATATCTTTTGAGAAATAAGGAGAAAGGGAAGATATCTTACCCCATGCTGGATGAGATGGAGTGTTTTTTTCAGAGCTTCCTGTTTGGTGTCTTGATAATTTTTGTATGTTTCTCTGTAGAAATTTGTTATATCTTCAGTAACCTATGGGCACAAAGATATTAACATAAATTTGGAGCACTGTCTGTGTGTTTGTGTATGTGTGGACTGAGCATTTGGGACACCAACCTTTGTCTGGTTGGAAAAGCCCCAAATTCCAGCAGCCACCTCAACCGCAAATATGACCAAAAGAAAGAAGAAGAACTACAGGAAAAACACATTCAAACACTAAAGTTGATCACCTCATAATAGTACTAATTGATATTTGAGAACAAAAGATGCACAATGAGGGAATTACCAATCCCAGCATGCATGGGGATTCCTGGATGGCACCACAACATCCAAAAAAACCCACAACCATCATCAGGGCACCGGCCGCAATGAGGATGTACACACCTACAAAACACACACTTCACTTTTATCAGTTGATCTTCATATGCAGCACGTCTGTAAACAAGACAACTGCTGACCTGTGTAGAAGACATAAGGTGAGTTCTCTCCTTCAAACAAGCTTTTAGTCTTGGGATCAAACCTCAGCCAAAGTCCAATAGCCAAGACGCCTGTGCCTGCAATCTGAAATGAAACGACAAATAACATGCAGGTCAAAGAATTGTGAATAATTCACCCTGAAATGCCTACAAATTGACTAAAATACACACAAACAGCTCAATCAAAAATATTCCTTTAACATTAGAAAGAAACAGCTCAAACACTACAGGTACTGTATGGTGCTAAATGATCTCAGAAGGGGTGTTGGCTTGAATCAAGGCATTTCAAAAGCCATCCGTTAACATTCCCATTCATTCGCCATGAGGATAGATAGAGATAGAGGATATATATAGATATATATATATATATATATATATATATATATATATATATATATATATATATATATATATATATATATATATATATATATATATATATATATATTATATATATATATATATAAAAATATATATATTATTAGTAAACAAAAATGAAACAATAACAAAATTAAATAATTTCACATTTATTTATTTATGCTTGCAAAATATATATTTCTGTTAAAATACATGGCTATTTTTATACCAGCAGGGTTGAACTGCCAGTATTAACCAGCCAAACCTTGCCCACTTTGCTTGACTCATCATAAAGGACAAAACAAAATCAACAGGAATTGGAGGTGCAAGAATTATGTAATAATGTGTACTAGTTTACTAATGTGTATTAGCTTAGTAAAACTCAATAGCACTGACCATCCATCTTTTTATCTGATCTGAGATTGTACAGATCACACCAGCAAGCAAAATTACATGGCAGAATCCAAATAAAACTGGCAGAAATTCTGCCAAGCTGTTAGACATGCGATGCTATACGAGTCAAAATCTGCTAATGGAACAAGTGATTTTTCACCATTACTACAGCAGGATTTCAATTTTCATGGGTTTAAAGAAAATATTTTTTATATAAAAGTAGAGACAATAAAAACAACTAAACTAGGGCTGCACGATTAATCGTATTTTAATCGCGATAACGATATCTGCTTCTCTCGATTGATTACAAATAATCGTCATATTGGCCTGCTCGTTATTTATCCTTAAAACGTGTTTTTTCTTTGGTATTTGCGTTATCTTGCATTTTTTTGCCTTTTTATCTTTTCAAGTTCCTAAATCAGTTAAAAATGATATTGCCACTGGGACGTTCTAAAACGCTTAACATGAAAATGTGAAAACTTAACATGACTTAATTAACTAAGACACTGTTATTAACAAATGAAACTTGGTGAACACCAGACTAATAAAGCATACTATGTGTACAGAAAAGCAGGTGAGCCCTGAATATGAACACAACCCGTTTAATTAAGCAGCTTCCTCCCATAAAGAAAACGCTTAACGTGGCTTAATGTACTAAGTGACATTAGAAGAGCAAACTTAGTAAACACTATACTAATTAAGCATACTATACAGAAAAATTGTTTTGTGCAGAATTTGATCTTTTAATATCACTTAGTAGGCTACATTATGGGAGGAAAACGCTTAACGTGTAATTAAACGCATTGAGATTATATTCTGGGCTCAACTGCTTTGCTGTACAGTATGGTTTATTATGATGTTTACAGAGTTTGGTCTTTTAATAATCACTGTCTTAGTGCATTACGCCACGTTAAGCGTTTTAAAATATAAATATATATTATTTGCAAACGAATTGTGTTGCTTTAAAAATCTAATGTGAATGCAGATTACAAAGCGTTTACCAAAACCATGTGTTTTATATTGATTTACCATCTAACAAAGTTATCATAGTTGGTTAAATGAAGTCGGTGTGCCACCTACAGGCACTTTGGGTGATTTTCAAACAGAATTTGCGACAGCTGAGCATAACAGTTTTGAGAAGCCAAACATGTCATTTATTTAAGCCACAAAACAAACATTATTCTGTAAAATAATGCTGCGTTCCAGATTAGATTGGATGTGGGAATATCCCAAATTAAATGTCCCACTTCAGACCCCGGTGAGTTCCAGGCAATTAGACATCACGCATTCTGAATCAGACATTCTTGACTGATCTTTCTTTCACAATTTTGGCAATAGATGAACTGTTAAATGAGTTCTCTTGTGATGAGTCCCTGTAGTCGCCCAATTTGACTCCTATGCTGATGTAATATATATTATAAACTTGACAGGTGATTTTTATAAAATGCAGTTTGATCACCATCTTCTCAGTTGTTTAAAAGATTAAAGCAATTATCACAGTTTGATCAAATGGTGTTTAATTTTCCAATAAAAGATGATTTGTTACATTTAATTGACCCCTTAGCAGATTTTGACTCCTATACTGCATGTTCTGGTCGCTGTTTTTACTTCCTACATTCAGGGCTAAATTAACCTGTCACAAAAAAAAAAAAAAACGCTTGCTTCCTTTTTAACCAAAAAATATTGTAGCATTTTCAACTCTTGTGATCAGATTCAACATCTGCTGGTTTGACCTAAAATGACTGCAGCTTAATAACGTCAAGCCAGCTTAAAGTGTGTTTAAGGGCACCATGAGATTTTGCTTCAAAGTTATGTACAAAAGCACAAACAAACAGATGCATCACACTGACCAATCATTTTCCTTTTCAACCAATCAAAGATGACTGGTTTCACAGACCAATCAGCTTTATAGTTTTGGACCGTAAACTCAAATGGGGTGTGTGGACTGATTAGGCAAGACGACAACAGAGGATGCATTTCTTAAAGAAATGATTGTATTTTAATGTCCACAGCTGACTGCTTTTGATGTTTTATGGGGCTTGCCTTTTATTAAACGCGTTATGACATCCTGTGGGAGTTGCTGGTATGGTAAAGCTTCAGAGGCTGAGAAGAAATCATTAAAGGTGCTGTATGTAATTTTTTGACTGTACTAAAGCATAAAAATACCATTATACGTTTGATATTTAGGAAACTAAGTTCATACATGTTCATACACCTGAAACGTGCGTTCCCTGTTAGAATGTCCTTTTTTTTTTTGGTCTGTGTGATCCCACCCGCTGCCAATTTACCCAGTAGTATTTCGACACCCCGGGTTGCCAGTTGGCAGAAAACATTGTGGATCGTAGAGTATACCCAACCTAAACAGCCTCGGCATCCATGTAAAAATCTCTATGAACGGGAGCATATTAAAATGTGGATAAATCAACTCAACTCACAGTGTGTGTAAGTCTCCTCGCCTTCCACTGTCAATTGACCTATCGTTAAGCCCCACCCCCTTTAGTTATTGTTGCCAACTCAGACAAACAGAGTTGCTAACTGTCTTACAATGACAGCTGTCAGTGTGAAAACGTTGTTTTCAAAATGTTTTTGGACACAGAAGGACCACCTCTCGCTGAGGAGCATTCAAGTCGGACTTAAATATGTCATGGAGAGATATAGAAAATATTTTAAAATAAATACGGTGGGTAACAAGATTAATTTGGAAGCAAGGGTTTACAGATCACAATGCAAGTGGGAGAAGCTTCATGTTACGGTCGTCACGATCACAGATGACAACATCCAGGATCAGGAACAGTTAGCCATTTAGGTTTGTACATTAGCATGGACTCACTAACTTTAATTGTTAGTGAGACAACCAGAAAATCCTCTCAAGATACCTGGAATCTGTTACAGTACCCCAGGCACATCGTTTTACCATTTTTGTCGGATAAACACCATCAAACTGATGAGAGCTTTGGATCTTCCAATGTTTCTTTATTGCGCCAAAACCTAAAGATGTCCGAGTTCCGGTCCCCGTGCAACTGATACTCAACTGCATTTGGCTCATCTGCATTCAAGTGGAGGGCTTAACGATAGGTCAATTGCGCTTGCTCGTTGCGTGTTCTTAATCTGGCAACCCGCGTGTGCATCGAGTCTGAGGAGGATGGGGGTGGGAGATTGTCTGGCTATCACCAGACCAAGCTCAATCTTTTAAGATTGAACATTGGTCTGGGGAGTCTGCTCTGTATTTTCTACTGCACAAGAGGTGTGATCAACAAGCATAATTCAAATGACTGTACACAATTGGATAGTCCTTCAACCAATCAGACCACAAGAGGCGTGATCAACGGGCATCGAACCATCCGGACCGTCATTGTGTTAAACCCACCAAAAGTGCCCCAGGTGGATAACCCAGTCTGTGATTGGTTCACGCAAATGTGTAACAGAAGCAGGATAAATTAATGTACAGGTTTCCAGCCTGAGCTGCAGGGCGAAATCAAATCGCCGGCAGATCAGATTAGGCGAGAGAAACAACCCTCTCCAATATTTTGAATTTGGACTGCAGTACCCATGTCAATATTACATACTGCACCATTAAGGAAAGTAGTAACAATGACAAGCAACTGTTGGTAATTAAATTAGCAAGTAGAGAGTATATACAAAGAGAGTGCTGAATGAAGCTTACATCATTGTGAATGAGGCATTCGAATTACTGCCATCTGGCTGTTGGTATTGTGTTCCCCGATGCATGAAAAAACAGGTCCAAACTATCTTTTATTCCCCAAGCAATTACATTCTTCTTCTACAATACTTCTAGTATTGATTGTGGTCAGCTGGTCTGGTTATTCTAAATTAGATTTGTTTATTTATTTTTATTTATTTGTTTTAAATGTTTGTTTGAATATGCTGCAAACATACTTTTCCTATGGGGATAAATAAACTGACTACTACTACTACTTCATTTAAAAACACTGCCTGTTGTGAAATATCACACATACTAATGCCATGTTCCTCATATCATGTGACTTATTTTTCTTTCTAGTCCCTCCTGTTCACTAAGATGAATCTAATGGTTTCATGTTTCAGAGTTCATGTCCTACTCTTTTGATTTATTTTCTCTGCCCCAGATCTTTTGTTTGAGAGACTATCTGTTCCAAATCTCCAGGCCAACGCTTAGCTAAACAAACACCCTTAAAACAACCCCACTTCACTCTTACCCCATTCCACACACAAACTGTACAATAAAACACAACACTAACCTTCACAAATAAATGCTGCTGCTTTTACACAATCACACACAAACACACAAATATGAAAGTGCACCTACCCAGAACACAGAGTTCAAGATAAACATGGCGTATTTTATACATTTTGGACATCCATCAACACCCATTTTGCTGCTTTCCAAGTCACGTTGCTGTACAGGGCAACAAACTGTTAGCAGTGTCTATGCTTTCACCTGCACAAGCTTCTAAGGACTTTTCACACAGACGTGTTGTTTGTCCGTTGTACACTTCCTCCCTTTGTTTGACAAACTGAAACTGAAAAATGTGTGTTGTGCAATACTCCATGCATCAGTGGGAGGAGCTTACAGGTAGTGTGTGAGTGTGTGTGTTGCGCTCTCAGTACTTACAGGTGACTTACAGTTACGACTACATTCAGTTTTCTAATGCTTTAGTTGGGCAATATCTCACCCCAAAAACAAAAGAAATGTATTTTTGCATTAAAAAAAGAAACCTATTTTTTTAACTGTGAAATTTTAAATAACTATTTACCTCCAAAATGCCATTAATATTTTTAAATTAATTACCATGAATTAAATTCAGTACAACAGATACTACCATGGTGTATAAATACATTACAGTTTAAAAATATACATTATGGTAATGTGAATTTGGGCTTAATATTAATAGGCTTAATATTCTTTTTTCAAACTTTTTAAAATAGATTATGGGATGACAATCGCATTACCGTTGTGTAATATAATACTATTTGTGGGGTAAGTTGTCACATTATATTTAAAACACATTATATAACTATTATATAAGTTTATAAATATTATATAATTAATATATGATAATATAAATATTACATAATGCACTTTACAGTAATGAGAATGAGACCTTTTATAGTAATGAGAACTGGAGGGTGGGTGTTTAATTACAATCTCATTTGTAAGTCACTTTGGATAAATGCAGAAAATCTTGCTGTTTTAAAAATAGGCTTCATTGTCTTTATGCAAAATGTAACCTTTTTTTCCCCAATGCAATACATATCACTAAACCAGTCAAGTCAACTCTCTACAATGCAAGTAAATCACACACATGCGACAAAGTTTCACGCTAGGGGACTTAAAATGTCTTATAATTAGTCAATGGCTAATACATTGTATGATTTCACTCTCCTGTGATTGCGTTAGAGGCAAAAAAGTATGTTTAACGCTGATGTAATTTAATTGCCTGCTGAGCTTTAAGCACCGTTGCTTGGCTGAAAGTGCCCTCTGCCCTCACACTCGCACTCAACGTGAGAGAAAGAGAGGCTTACACATGCAGCATAAAAAGAATGTGCTACATCCAAATGCAGGGCTCAACAAGACTGCCCAATGGCCAAGAGCTGACGGAACTGTCACTGTTCCGATCGGGCCAGTGCTGCATCGTCATGAATGTTTATCATGTGCATGAGTTAAGCCTTGCCAATGAAAATATCCAAGTGCCAGAAGATGCGAAAAAGAACTTAATTCGGTACTTGCATGCTGTGAAAAAGAACTCAATGCAGAAAGCCACGTCTCTCAGCATGCGATCGCGAATTCTGTTCTCTTTCACGTCTTATTGCGCTTGAATGGTCGAACATAGGGATGGGCATTAGATTAAATTTTCTTAGTCGATCGTCGGGAGAATTAACGATCGACTATCGATTAATCATTAATATTTTTATAATAAAATTAATTATTTAACTTTTATAATTCAAAAATGCAATGCATGCAAAAATTGTGTGTTTTTCCTCAATGAGGCCTCCATTACAAAATCAACGTGTGGTAGACAGTTAAACTACATTCAGTGAGGCAAACCGAACATATATGCACGTGCATATGCGGTGCTCTAAAGCAGCGGAACCTGCAGTTTTGAACCAGTGTTCTTAAACAGAGACCTCATTTGTTCCAAAATAATAATAATAAAAAAAGGGGTAATTTTCTCTGCTTGTTGTGCATCACAGCTCTGAGTCCATGCTAATGCAGACTTGATGCTAGGTTGAGACTGAGGGCAGGATGCACCGCCACAGACATTAACCAGGGATGGATGCACTGTTTAAGTGGTACATCATTTGAGTTGTGGCAGTGTTGTACTTATACACGGCATCGCAATGTTTGCAGTGAACTATTTCACTTTTTAAATCAAAATGGTCCCACACCACACTTCACCGTGACCTCTTCATGATTATTCTTTTGAAATCAAAACGGAAGATCACAGATGACAGTATGGTGTCAAATATTGCACCCTGGTGGTAAAATGTTTAATTGCTGCCACACAGTTAAATCCATTTAATTGCTTCCAGACACACTACACAATGCAACCTGCATTAGATAAAAAAATAAAAAAATAAAAAAATAAAATTCTTAACGATCAATTATCGATCGTCGATTAATCATGCCCATCCCTAGTCGAACATGCACACAATTGTCAAAATGCCCATCTTGTGGAGTATTCATGTAGAGACAAACTGTGTCAGAAACAGCCATCGGTAGTGGTTGTCCGAAACTATTGTGGACGTTATTGAGTGCACTCATTCAATTCTATAATAATAAGTGTACAACCAATGTACACTCAACGCCTAGAGAATACCCATAATGCACTGTGACGGTCGTGCTGAATTAATTCCTTCCTAACCAAAAAAATGGCACACGCAGCTGAATCATCCATCCATTTTCCAAAACTCTGGTCCAATGTGGCTACAGCGTAATATGATACAGGTATAAATTCCTTTTTAATCGATTATTAAATTGTTTAAGGTTTATACATGATAGTTTCCATGACAGAATTAAAGATAAATATTTTCATTACCCCTGGAGCTGCAAATTTGCTAAGTTTCAAATGATTATTTAAAAAAAAATTGTTTTAAATAAAAATAAAAAAAAAAGTACAGTCCTACACCACCGGACTAATTTGCCAAGTCTTCATGGTACTTTAGACCGCGATGGAACAGGTCTGGGGGGAAAAATTTGCGACAAATTGTTCCAGGTAATTTTGGTGGAAACGCATCTTAATATACCTACCTGCTGCTCCCGAGTCATTAATGTGAATAAAATAATTAATAATAATAATAATAAAAAAATTTTTTACATGTAATTTTTACATTTGATTATTACATTTCTGTACTAATTTATGTTAAATAAATCTATTGTACCTGAAAAACTTAATTTGTTTAATTCATGTTATATTGTATTTGTCCTATTGTTTGTAATCTACTTTTTTGTTTTAATTATCTTATTTTTAATAACAGAAATGAGATAAAACACAAAATAACCATATTGTGATATATATATATATATATATATATATATATAAAATTTAGTCATATCGCCCACCTTAGAGGTGTTAAATAATGCAGATTTTAAGTTATATTTTCATAGAGCAACAAATGCAGTTTACAGTGAGTTTGTCCATGAGATTATCATACTCTATAAATAGGCCCGCAGATTAAAGACAATCTAGGACGCGTGCTCACATAAACCCTCAGGGCTAGATACACACAAACACACACACACACACAAACACACAAACAAACACACACACACAAACACACACACACAAACGGCTCTGGGTTCACTGTGTTGATTAGTGACTCATTTAGTGAATGGTTCACTTCAATGAACTGATTAAAAATAATGCACAACTAGTCTTTTGTTTCTCTACATTAAGGTGATACGCTTCCCAGCTTAAAGGCAGGGTAGGTGATTTGTTCCAGAATTATTTTTTTATGCTGGTTGAAAGTCTCTTCACATCCTGATAGCAATCACGAAGTTAAGTGGTCTAAATGTATACTGTCAGCGGAAGGTGCAGGACCATTAAAAAAAAATGTTCAATCTTTGCATGCGTTCCAAATGCAATGGTACAATGCCCTACCTGCCTGTCAATGCATGTATGCACCCTGCTCAAGCAGACATCACACGCCATCAGCGCGTTTCACGCCATGCAGAGTCAGTCACCGAGCACCGCAACTGAAACAGCAGCCACCTTTTACAGTTCCTCCTGAACCAAAACAACGAGCTTATGCTGCATTCACTCCATAATACTGTCATTTGGAAGAGGTGGAAACCCATGACGTCATACTCGGAGCGGTTCATAACTCGATTTTATGTGTCTCAGTAGCAACACTATCAATGCCGAAATGAATCTGCAGCAGTCAGGTAATACAGGTCAGTGCTCTTTAAGTTGTTTACATTATTGTAACGTTGTGTGCTTTGAGACAGTTGTTTAACGCCGTCTCTTGTGACGCTTTGCAAACTCTGCTGTCCACACATGCGTTTTGAAAGAGGCGTGGCTTTGCAGACGCCCTGAAGGGGTGGGATCTCATGCTTTCAAAGCTTACTTGCTATTGTTAGCCGCTCTGAAAATTGCCTAGCCCATCTTTAATGTGAATAGGCAACTATTCGTAGGTCTGCTTCCCCATAATATGTGGAACACTGCGGAAAGATCAAAACATTGATCTGTTTGCAGGACTCCAGAGTGAGAGTAAATAGCCTCACTTTGCATCCATTTTATACTGGTGCAACTTTTTTTTTTTTTAGATGAGATCACAAAAAAAAGATCCATTCTTTTTGATTATGTAGTTTTTTTGAAGAAAAAAACCTGGCATGAAACGGGATGTTTAAATGGGCACACCCGATTAAACATCAAAGAACACTGATCACACAATTGGATTTAGGCCAAATCAGTACTCTATTAGAGTAACGTTACACAAACGCAGCAATGCAAGCTCAATTTTGTGTTTTTATATATATATATATGATAACCTGTAGAAAGAAAAACACATTAAGCATGCAGAATAATATAAGTGGACTTTTTTTAATTGTGATTACATAATTGTGGCATCCGTAATTGTAATCACGGTTACAAATGCAATTAATTGTGCAGCCATATTATTATATATATATATATATATATATATATATATATATATATATATATATATATATATATATATATATATATATATATATATATATATATTTTTATTATTATTATTATTATTATTATTATTATTATTATTATTATTATTATATATATATATATATATATATATATATATATATATATATATATATATATATATATATAAAAAAATACACACACACACACACACAGCTTGTATTGCAGCGTTTGTGTACTCTCGGAGGAGTGTAGACAGATATTCTGCATATTATGCACATACAAATAAACTGTAGAAATAAGATTATTATGCAAATTCGATTGGTTCGAATGATCCATTAAAAGGAATCGGTTCAAATGAACGACGTTCACGAATCGGACATTACCAGCAAGAATGCACCTGTACAGCCGTGAGAGAGAACAGCTGACATACACATACACGAACAGAGAGGAATCAAAGGAAACACTCAAAATTCAGTGCTTGTCCCGCCACACACACACACAGAGAGAGAGAGAGAGAGAGAGAGAGAGAGAGAGAGAGAGAGAGAGAGAGAGAGAGAGAGAGAGAGAGAGTCTCTCACAAACACACAGTATTTTAACTGCACGACCATGGTCCTGAAATTAGAGCTGAAAATCTTAAAATTAGGTCAGCCAAATGGATGCAATCTCGTTGCACGGCTTTACACGGACGTTTCTACGTCATTAATTAGTCCAAACTAACTAGGAATCTAAAAGGGACGCTGTGCACACGCATTTATCAATGAATCTTTGGGAAAGCCGCGAGTTATCATAAAACATCGTCCCGCAGGCAAGCCAACCTCTGCACACATTAATCATTAAACACACGCTCGCTCGCTCACTCACCCAGAATATGAAATTGAAGACGAACATCAGATACTTGACGCACATTTCTCCTCCGGTCAACGCCGCCATCACAGCAGTCTGTCCTCACACAATAATGAATGAAAGAGTAAAGATCACGCGAGCAGCGTCCGTTTCCCAGTGTCTCGCAGGCGGCTCGCGCGTGCGGCTGTGTGACTTTAAGTGCGTGTAGGGACTGAGTGAGTGCAGCGCGCGCACGAAAAACTCAGGACAGACACAAACTCGCTGTCTCGTTCCTCCTGTCAAAGATCAACTTTGCAATCGTTCGCTGTATGGCAAAATCGAACGTGCCAAAGGTCAAACACTTTTTGCATCGACCCAGTTGCTATTTTTGGAGGGTAATGGAATATCGTCCATACGCTTTATTTCAGTTATTTTCGTTGGGGTTTATATCTTTTTTTATCGCAATATCCCCGCGGTCTTGCGAATTACGTCATGATGGAATGACGTCACCGAGTCAGAGCAGAGCCCAGAGGTTCTTCCACTGATCGGAGATTTGTTCTCAGGCGTTTTAGAGTTGCATAACATATGTCATGTGAACGTTCATGTCTCAAGATGTGCGGGTGTTAATAGAATAATCTTTAAGAAAAACCATTACAAAATAGCATTATAGCAACATTTCAGATAGATCATTATGGGATATTTTTGTATATTTTTCAACCAAAAATTCCTCACCTACTCTTAATTTAAACCGGCTCATTTCACAGCATAGTAAAAAAAAAAAAAAAAAAAAAAAAATTTTATATATATATATATATATATATATATATATATATATATATATATATATATATATATATATATATATACTATATATATAATATATATTATATATATAACACCTGTTCAATTTCTCATAAATGCAATTATCTAATCAACCAATCACATGGCAGTTGCTTCAATGCATTTAGGGGTGTGGTCCTGGTCAAGACAATCTCCTGAACTCCAAACTGAATGTCAGAATGGGAAAGAAAGGTGATTTAAGCAATTTTGAGCGTGGCATGGTTGTTGGTGCCAGACGGGCCGGTATGAGTATTTCACAACCAAGGTATGCAGTAAAGCATTTGTGAAGCCACAACATGCACAACCTTGAGGCGGCTGGGCTACAACAGCAGAAGACCCCACCGGGTACCACTCATCTCCACTACAAATAGGAAAAAGAGGCTACAATTTGCACAAGCTCACCAAAATTGGACAGTTGAAGACTGGAAAAATGTTGCCTGGTCTGATGAGTCTCAATTTCTGTTGAGACATTCAGATGGTAGAGTCAGAATTTGGCATAAACAGAATGAGAACGTGGATCCATCATGCCTTGTTACCACTGTGCAGGCTGGTGGTGGTGGTTTAATGGTGTGGGGGATGTTTTCTTGGCACACTTTAGGCCCCTTAGTGCCAATTGGGCATTGTTTAAATGCCACGACCTACCTGAGCATTGTTTCTGACCATGTCCATCCCTTTATGACCACCATGTACCCATTCTCTGATGGCTACTTCCAGCAGGATAATGCACCATGTCACAAAGCTCGAATCATTTCAAATTGGTTTCTTGAACATGACAATGAGTTTACTGTACTAAAATGGCCCCCACAGTCACCAGATCTCAACCCAATAGAGCATCTTTGGGATGTGGTGGAACGGGAGCTTCGTGCTCTGGATGTGCATCCCACAAATCTCCATCAACTGCAAGATGCTATTCTATCAATATGGGCCAACATTTCTAAAGATTGCTGTCAGCACCTTGTTGAATCAATGCCACGTAGAATTAAGGCAGTTCTGAAGGCAAAAGGGGGTCAAACACAGTATTAGTATGGTGTTCCTAATAATCCTTTAGGTGTGTGTGTGTGTGTGTGTATATATATATATATATGTATATGTATATGTATATATGTATGTATGTATATGTATTAAAATGTAATAATATTTCACCATATAATGGTGAACGTTTAAGTGATGTTTAACAAAGTTCGGGAGGAACACGTTAAAATTTCCTAATCAGTACAAGAGGAGGCCTATATATACACACTGCTGACTCATCTATGTTCCTCAACAGTTTTCTGCATTCCTCCGCCAGCCCGTCTCCTCACACTCGCCTGGTTACTGAGAAACATGGGGAGCACTCTGGGTTTGGGCCAAATTCTGAGCTTGGAGCCCTCCCTTTGGTCAGCACGCCAAACAATAAATACGCATACTTTTTACTGATCATTTGTAAGCGTGAACCCGAGAAACTTCTCACTGGCCATGTAGCTTAGTCAGAAAGGTAGGTGCATAAATAACCCTGAGCTATATATTTCTTAGTTTATGCACTTAAAGTCTGACTTTAATACACTAGCCTAAGGATACAATTCTAATATGTGGAGCACCAGCAGCTTTCATTAACTCAATTCCCACACACATGAATTCATAATAAAGTATTGCATCAGTAAAATCACATGCATCCACACACATCTGTGTATCTGATGGAGAGAGATCTGGGATATACTGTAAATATATGCCTTTGAGCTTTATATTGATGTCAAAAACATGAGCATCCATTCACTCTACTGTATTCTGCCACAAATTCAACCTGTCACTTGGGATAAACTAGCGAAAATTACACAGATACCAATATGGGCAAGTTGCATTACATACTAAATAAAGTGCAAATAAATGAAAATAAAAACTGTTGCAATGGCAAAAGAACATAACTTGGGTTCACAAGTAAATCAAATTTCTAATAATAAAATAATAATAATTTGTTACATTTATATAGCGCTTTTCTGGGTACTCAAAACGCTTTACATATAGAAGGGGGAATCTCCTCAACCACCACCAATGTGCAGTATCCACCTGGATGATGCAACGGCAGCCATATTGCACCAGAACGCCCACCACACACCAGCTAATGGTGGAGAGGGGACCGAGTGATGAAGCCAATCAGTATATGGGGATGATTAGGAGGCCATGGTGGACAGAGGCCAATGGGCAAATTGGGCCAGGATGCTGGGGTTACTCCCCTACTCTTTGTCCAAAGGACATCCTGGGATTTTTAATGACCACAGAGAGTCAGGACCTCGGTTTAACGTCTCATCCGAAGGACGGTGCTTGTTACTGTATAGTGTCCCCATCACTATACTGGGGTGTTTGGACCTACACAGACCACAGGGTGAGTACCCCCTGCTGGCCTCACTAACACCTCTACCAGCAGCTACTTGGTTTTCCCAGGAGGTCTATGGGAGACCAGGCTCAGCCCTGCTTAGCTTCAGTGGGAAACCAGTCTTGGGATATGGCTGCTGGCCAACTTCTGTTGTTGTTTTGCTAATACATTTATAAAGTTGTCCATTTTCCAATTCAGTCCATTTTATTTCAATATATTAGCTTCTTGTTGGGCTTATATGATGTTTGTTCGACTTTTTTTTAGCACTGTTGGGTTGCCACTTAATGTCAAATGTACTGTATAATGTGGGTCCTGAAGCAATGTTGTTTCTTCCATGTTTTCGGCAGCGAGTTAGGGGTCAATAAAGAAAGGTAGCCGGAAAGGAACAGTGTATTAATGATGCATGGAGTTCATGTTAAAGGTGCCCTATGAAAGAATTGAAAATAATCAAAGATATTTGATTTTTGAAAATGAACAAAGACATTTGCTTTACTGTTTTCAACCCCCATCTCTCTCCAGAAGGGCCATTTGGAATTCCTAAAGACAAAGAAATGCTGAAGGCCTGTAGGCCAAATGTGTGTCACACCTGTAACACCGTGGGGGAAGTTTGGTCTGATTGGTCAGTTTGAATGTCTCACATTAGGGTTTCAGTCACATGGTCAAGGAATAGATAAAAGAAGATTGTAACTGTTGCTCTGGCTCTTTTATTCTCTGGCTCTCTCTTCTTGGGGGCCTCCTCTTTGGCTCTTCTCTTCTTTGCTCTCTTCTCTTCTTTGTCTCTCTCTCTCTCCCCCTCTCTCTCTCTCCCCCCAGGTAACATTCATGCTGGGTACAATTAATGGTATAAGTTTTCATCATCTCATACATTTATTTTGTAACTATTTTAAGTGTAACCATAACTAGATTTTGTCATTAAATTCTTTCAATTACAAATGATGTGCTAACTAGTTTTGATTTGGTATTGACTTTGAAGTGTTACCTATTGCAATACAATATAGTCACATTATAGCAACGCTCTCCCACATGTTTAGCTATTGTAACTGTGCTTATTTCCGTCGTTGGTATAAGCTGCAGTGGGTGGTAAAGACAAGAAATGTACAGTTTTCTATCATCTTGCTGATAACGTTTCTTTAGTCATTCGGCAACCCTGACAGAGCACAAGTGGCTTGTGAGTCGTGACAGAACAGACCGAATGAATGACACTTTAAGCAGAAAATCTCAAATGGAGATTGCTGAAATGCAGCTTACTTGTTTATTGAGAGAGAGAGAGAGCTCACGTGCACGTGGTTGCCAGATTGCACATTGCACATCGCAACCACTCGAACGCTCCTCTTTAGGACGTGCCAGTCATGGAAAAAAAAAAGTTGTCAATGAACATTTTTCATCATATTTTCGTTAACAAAATTGACACTAGTCAGAGCAAACTAACAACTTTGAATTCAATTGGTGCTGTATCCTATTATAGATAAACATCAACCATGCCTGTTGACAGTTCTGTTCTGTGGGTAGGCTATGAAAAGTGCTCACATGCATCCCCTGCACATCCTGGAACATAACATTTATATCCATGATCTGCCATTTTCACTGTATTGTCCTCATCTTCACAATACCTGCAGACGTTCTGATGATTTGGCAGTGCAGGTCCACATTAATACTGCCTGGCCTTGAATATAGGCTGGTTATATGCAAATTTGGGGAGGAGTAAATATTAATGATCCCGACTGTCACAGTCGGTGTTATGTGGGGATTCGCCTGTTTTTCAATGGTCTTTTTCAAGCACAAGCTTTACATATAAAGGAGGAAACAATGGTGTTTGAGGCTCATCGTATGTTAGTTCCATGTACAGAGCTCTTATTATTCAACTATGCCAAGGTGAATACAGTTTTCCATTCTAGGGCACCTTTAACATGCTCTGAATATGCTGTTGGTTCGTGAGGTTTTTCCAACAGCTAATCAATCAGTGTCAGAGACGAGTTATATAGCAGAGGCTGTGAACTCACTGCATATGTTGCGGCTTGTGTGCGTGTGTGTGCTGTTTGGCTTGGCACTAATGTCCTCTGTTGGTTTGTCTTATCTGTCTTCACTGCCAGACTAATCCTTCAGTTTCTCTAATGCCCAGACTTCCTCCTATTGTCCACTCTTAATGAGTTTGAAAACGGAAATCACACCATCCCTCCCTCTTTCGTTCTTATAAAGCGGTTGTTTCCATCTAGACTGGGTTCCAGTCATGTCTTCAGAATTGTGAGACACTGGGTAGGTTAGACCTTACACAGCAAAGCGCTTCAGAGAACCTGTTGCTGGGAGCCTACAGCTGGGTAGAGGTCAGAGGTCAAAGGTAAGGTAACAGGTGCCACTGAATATTTGTCCTGAATATTTGTTACAATGTGTCTATGATTATTTCAAATCCTTGTATAAGCAAATCTGAAGCAGTGTATATTGTGTTTAAAGGTAATGTTTTGCTATGCATGCATGAAAATAGACCATGCATGTTTGTGAAAAGGCTATTATGCTCATTTTTCCCCATTCTAAGTTCATGCTCAAGAATAACAGCATTCTTTCTGTGCTATCTATGTGGAAATACGTGACTTGTCTAAAACGCTCTGACAGATTTGTAGGGGCTCAGAGATTTCTGCTTTGTTTCTTACTTCCAGCTGAACTTTTGGCACTATTTGTCCATTAAATTTAACCCTCACATGCTGACTATTGTTGATGGACAGTTTAAAAAAGGACATAGCAATGCATTGCCTACTGTGTTCTTTTTTAGAGTGGTTCAGGACAGGTCTTTCATGATTTCTTCTTTTTCTTTAATCAGATGGAGCCGTGCAGTTGGAAAGGATGGAGCAGAATCCTGTGGATTTTCGTGGTGAATGTTTCAGGTTAGAGTTGAGCATTTTTGTGTGTGATTGGGCCTATTGGCATTTCCTCCTGTCTGTTGGTTTGATTTTCTTTTAAATAAATTAATACTTTTATTCAACAAGGATGCATTAAATAGATCAAAAGTAACAGTAAAGACTTCAAATATTTAAAATAAACGTGTTTCTTTTTTTAAACTTTCTATTCATCAATAAATCTAATAAATGTATCATGGTTTCCACAAAATAAAATTATGCAAAAAACTGTTTAATAAGAAATGTTTCTTGAACAACAAATCAGCATATTAGAATGATTTTTGAAGGATCACTGGAGCAATGATGCTGGAAATTCAGCTTTGCGTCACAGGAATCAATTACATTTTAAAATATATATATAAAAAACGGTAACACTTTACAATAAGGTTGTATTAGTTAACATGAATTAACCATGAACAACACCTCTGTTCAGCATTTGTTCATCTTTGTTAACGTTAGTTAATATAAATACAGCTGTTCATGGTTTGTTCATGTTAGTTCACAGTGCATTAACTAATGTTAACAAGATTTTAATAATGCATTAGTAAATGTTGAAATTAACATTAACAAAGATAAAATAAATGCTTTATAAGTGCAGCATTATTAGTTCATGATAACTAATGTAGTTAACTAATGAACCTTATTGTAAAGTGTTACCTAAAAACTTTTAAATTGTTATAATATTTCACAGTATTACTGTTTTTACTGTATATTTAATCAAATAAACAGCCTTGGTTCCTTCAAAAACATTTAAAAACGTACAGATTCCAAACTTTTGAATGGTAAATGCCACTTAAAAATTAAAAGCTAGCGTGCAAGTGTTTAACTCTCTTACTCTCTTTTTCCTGTAGGTTTTGTGTCTGTCGAGGGATCTGGTCGCTGTAGTTTGTTTAGCCGGCAGCATATACATACATTTGACGGTGTGATTTATGAGTTCTCTGGAGACTGCAGCTACATGCTGGCGGGAGACTGCCAACACAGAAGCTTCTCCATACTGGGTAAAAGCCTGTCTCTCTTTCTCTCCCTCTCCCTCTCTCTCTCTCTCTCTCTCTCTCTCTCTCTCTCTCTCTCTCTCACACACACACACACACACACACACACACACACACACACACACACACAGTTTTTCATGAATTAAACAAACTATGGCAAAGTTTATACAATGTCAAGATGATTAAATGCCTTCTTGTCTCTGTGTGTTTACTTCTAGCTGATTTCTCTCATGGAAAGAGGAAAGGAGTGACTTTGTTTCTGGGAGACTTCTTTGAGCTTCACCTCTCTGTTCATGGAACGCTCTCACAAGGAGCAGAGAGGTACAAACTGTACATTTCCTACACTCTTAAAAAAATAAAGGCTCTTTAGTGGCATTTATGGTTCCATGGAAACTTTCCATTCCACAAAAGGTTCTTTATAGTGGAAAAGGTTTCTTTAGATTATTAATGTTCTTCACTTCACTTTTTAAGAACTGTTTATTGAAAGGTTCTTTGGGGAAGCAAAAATGGTTCTTCTATGGCATGCACAATGCCACCCCCTTTGGAACCTTTCTTTTGGTCAAAATATTTTTTTAATAATGCTTGTGGCTTGCTAATGAAATTTCAATGTAATCAATCCTAAAGAGATTAAAAATAAATAAATAAAAATCCCTGAAAAACTATTTTATTTACTATTTTTTTAAATCGGAATATGAAAAAGAAAAAAAAAAAAAACTAAAGAGGAGATTCTTCAGGATTTGACTGAATTTTGACAGTCAATTGACAGGAATTTTTTACAAATAATTACAAAGAAATTACAAGTAATTAAATCAAGTAGAAATACTGAAATAGTATATTCTTGTAACAAATACATTAATAATCTTATAAACAAAAATTTGACAAACAATATATTTTTTCCCCCTCCAGGCTCCCATTGCCATATGCATCGAGCTCTGTGTTCGCAGGATTCGAGCTGGGATACATTCGACTATGGAGTGAAGAATTTGGGTTCTCCATCCGTATAGACCCCTCACATAACATTCAACTAACGCTCGGCAAGCATCACAGCAACCGTACATGCGGCCTGTGTGGAAACTACAATTATTTGGTGGAGGATGAGTACACCGCACAAGAAGGTGCGACACAAACGCAGCCATGAACACAACAACATACCTCTCATACTCTCATACGTAAGATTATGTTTTAAAAGCAGCGGACAGGATGCTGATTAATACGAGCTGGGGAAATAGGTGGCGTCAGTGTTCATCCAGAAGACAAAACATTCGAAAGTTCAAAAAGTCTTTGTTTCAGAGTTTTGCTTGTGCTTGTGTTTGGGCCTTTAGGGGGAGTGTTAGTGTCCTGTCATCAATCCATATTACAGCTTTTGTAGTTGATGGTGCACTTATCAGCATTTATAAATTTAGAAGATAGTCTATCACATGAGCTCACCACATGATACAGAAAGCCTGGGAAACTGTTTGTGTCCACAGAGCTGAAGGTTAACATGTTAACAGGGGGTACCAATGGCCCAGCTCACTTGCACTGGTATACTTTGACTCTGAATGTTAAAGTACCAGTGTTGTGCAGAATTTCGACCTCCTCAAATTATTACCCTTCTTGTTGAAGTCAGTACCGGACTGCATAATCCTAACCCCACCCCTAATCCTAACCACACCCCCAATCCTAACTACACCCCCACAGCTAATCCTAAACCTACCTATACTAGGGGGGTAATAATCTGACAGGGGTCATAATTCGGCACACCACTGCAAACATGTGAGAGGTGCCGGTATTGCGTACCCACCACTGTGAGCACTGCTCATGAAAACTGAGCACACTCCTCACCCATTTCTTGAATATAATGTATATAAAAACAAATAAATAAAAAAAAAAACCATATATATATATATATATATATATATATATATATATATATATATATATATATATATATATATATATATATATATATATATATATGTATATGTATATTTAAAAAAACAAAAAAAAAAAAACATTACTTTAATGTGTCCAGAAGATTTATAGCCTATTTGAGTTTCCTGTCAGGACTCTTTTTTAAAATTAAAATCAGCATAATTGTTTTATGCACAGTTTAGAGTAAAATATGACCAGAACATGTTCTTGACAGGCTTCATGAGATTCATAGATTTATAAATGTGTGTGTTTAGGTTTTCTGGCAGATGATCCATACGACTTTGCAAATTCCTGGGCCATGAAAGGAGCAAATGAACCCTGCAAACGCGTCTTGCCCCCGTCGCAGAGCTGCAACAGCACCGGAGAATCGGCCAAAGTCAGATGCTTGCCTGCACAACAAAAACAACCTTCAATCCATTCTGTGTGCCTTATCATATAGATTGCACTTTTTGCTATTTTTCAGAGTGTGTATGCATGTGTTTCAGGATCAGATGTCACGGTGTGAGGCCATGAGCAGCTCAGCACTCTACCTGCGTTGTGCTCACCTCGTGGATGCGGCTGCGTTTGTGTCCGTGTGTGAGTCTGATGCCTGTCACTGCAGTACGGGAGATGAATGCGTGTGTCAGGCCATGCTGGAGTACGCCCGCACCTGTGCCAATCACGGCGTAACACTGTCCAACTGGCATGTACAGAGCCAGTGCTGTGAGTAATCTCACTTTCACAGTTCTATAAATACATTTCTTATCTGATATTGACTATGTGTATATTCACATACATGTATGTTTCCATTTGCTCAGCCCCTAAGTGTCCTATTGGCATGGAGTACAGCGACTGCACCCCGACCTGCTCCACGTCCTGTCAGAATGTAAACATCCAGGAAGTCTGCAAGGAGGAGTGTGTTGATGGCTGCAACTGCCCAGGTGAGAATGATACCGGTCAACCAATCTAGAAAAATGTAATTGACCTCAATTTAGTTTTTTGCTTCATTGTACTGTTTATGACCTCTCGCTTGTGTGTTTTTAATGTCAGCTAAGGTAAAAATTATAATTAATTAAATAATAAAATTATATACTACCATTCAAAAGTTTGGGCTCAGTAAGATTTTTTTCTTTAAAAGAAATTAATACTTTTTAATATTCATATTTTATCCAAGGATGCATTAAACTGAGCAAAACAGTAAAGACATTACATTTCTGTTCATCAAAGAATCCTGTTCAGGATCAGGTTATACAAAAATATTGCTGTTTTCAACATTGATGATATTAAGAAATGTTTCTTACACAGAAAAATCAGCATATTAGAATGATTTCTAAATTGTACATTTCACAATGTTATTGTTTTTACTGTATCTTTGATCAAATAAATGCAGCCTTGGTGAGCATAAGAGATTTATTTCAAAAACATAAAAAAATCTGATTTAAACTTAACTGAAATGGTAGTGTAGTTTGTTTAAAAACAAACAAACACATAAAATATTTAAGTGGTTTATATTAATAAACATTATGTGTGTGTGTGTGTGTGTGTGTGTGTGTGTGTGTGTGTGTGTGTGTGTGTGTGTGTGTACACATATACATTTGAAGACTTCAGATGCAAAAGCCTCTAAATCCGTCTGACGTTTTTCTTTAAAATAAGCATTTCTGTCAGGCTTCCATCTATAGGTTTCTACCTAAGTGCCGGTACTTCTGAATGGGCCGAGACTGGGATTTAGCGGGTTTGAAGTGAAAGTATTTTATGAACTTATACTATATGTGTATAGCATTCACTCAGTATCGTTATCTCATTTTTAACCAAAGTGGCTTTTAGAGGCTTCATTATACTCTTCATTATAGATATATTCTCTGGTGCAATAGTTGGCAATCTAGCTTTTTAGGTTAATTTATCTTTAGATACTTTAACTGAAAAACAAGACAAAGAAATTGACCTCCAGTGATTATATTTATAGTGTACCTTTTCCTGCTTAGTGTTGAATTTGTGAAATGTGTGTGTCAGCGGGTAAGGTGTTGGACGGAGATCGTTGTGTTGATGTCTCTCAGTGCTCCTGCGCGCATGCTGGACGTAGCTACCCTCCTGGTTCCTCCATATCGCAGGACTGCAACACATGGTGGGACACACACACACACCCACACATTACAGAACAATACATTCAAATATGTGCGGCTAATATATCTGGACACGTTCACTTAAACTCACCTTCACTTTTAGCGTCTGTCGCCATGGATCATGGGAATGTACCAACGAAGGATGTCCTGGTAAATCTGAATTTGTTACTCTTTTAAATGTATTAACCTTCCAGTAATTAACACAGTAATCTAGCTCAATTTCTAGTATGTAACAAAATATTCTTTTTCACCTGGAAATACAACCCATTACAACACTAAAATGTTTTGCAGATGCAGTTTTAATGCTGACATGAAATATTTCTGAATGCCCTGATGAACAAACATTGCTTTCTAATCGATTTCTTCCTCCATTTCTTCCTAGGGGAGTGTCTGGTGACAGGACAGTCCCATTATAAGACCTTTGACAATAAGTTCTTCACCTTCAGTGGGATTTGTCAGTATCTGCTCGCTAAAGACTGCCAGAGCAACTCTTTTTCTGCCATCATTGAGACTGCACAGGTCTGAAATCTTCTGCGTAGTTTATACACTTGTGCTTGTTTGTTTGGCTGTGTGCTAATGGTTGTATTTTTCTGATTAAGTGTGCAGATGACCAAGACGCCATCTGCACACGGTCAATTACACTGAGATTCAGAGATCTGGCCAATCAGACGGTTCACCTCAAGCATGGGGGCGTGGTCTCTGTGGATGGAATGGATGTGAAAACACCCTTAATTAATGGTCTGTCAAGTAGCAGAATACGCACAATGCATAAACAGAACATATAGATACAATGGCTTTTTTCACATACATGACAGCTGCAATATAATACTGCTGTACAAATCATAGCGCAGCATAACAGCATAATGTGTTTCGCTATAGGTCCCCTAAGAGTCCAGAATACGGTGTTGTCATCTGTAAGATTGCATTATGGTGATGATCTACATCTGGATTGGGATGGCAGAGGACGTGTTTTGCTTAGGGTGAGTGTGTCCTGCTGGAAAAACCAGGCTATACACTGATCACATTTTTTTTAAAGCAATTTTCACTCAGAAATTGCTAGTAAATTTCACAAATGATTACAGAAAAACATACATAACACATTCAATTAAAGGTGAAATTTTGAAGTAAAGAGACTGAAATACATTTTTGTAAAACATACTCCAACAGTCTGTTGGACAACAATATTTTTTTGCATTGTACCAACTTAACCTGGTCAAGTTCTACCAGCTCTAAACTGGTGAAAAGAAAAGGTTTGCCAATGAATATTGTGTCATCATCGATATTGTTATCTAAAACTAAAAACTTACTGTTAACTGTTTTTGGTAGTTAAAATTAAGCTGAAATAAAATAAAATATTAATTAGATGAACAAATTAAACTGAAAAATGTTACATGCAATTTAGAAATGTTTCCTTGAAATAAATAAGTTTAAGTTAAAGAACAAAAATGACACGTACACAAAAAGTAAGCTAAATTGAAATATTAAAAAAACAATAAACATAAAGCACTAAAACCTGAACTAAAATGAAAAATAAAACTGATACAAAAAAAGCTTATTTAAAATATTAATAAATACTATAATAGTAAATAATACTAAAATAACACTGATCATCATCTGTGTGACTTACTGTTTGCCATTAAAAATTAATGCATGATTAAGATGATTATGAATTGTGGCATATTTCAAATCTTTTGAAGCCATATGATTGCTTAGTGTGAGGAACAAAAATATTAGTCATATATTTACATTGGAATACATTCAATTATTGCACCCCAAAATGCATTAGATTAATGGACCGTTTTTATAATAACTGTGACATTTTTAAGTTTTTTTGTTTTGTTTTTGTATTTGTCATTTTTAAAGATGGCAGCTTCAATCAATCCCCTAATTAGCAAACAACCAGCTTGGACCCTCCAGAAATCTTGTAAAACAATCAACCACTTTAAACTGGTTTTAGCTGGAATTTCCAGCAGCATGGATCACATGTTGTGTGTGTGTGAGAATGCTGGGAGCTTAATGCACTCAACATAATGCATAAATAATTCCTATGTACATATAATAGAGTCTGTCTGTGAAATGCAGTATCAAATATTCCCGTGCTTCAAACCTGATATGTGACCATATGTGTGTGTGTGTGTGTGTGTGTGTGTGTGTGTGTGTGTGTGTGTGTGTGTGTGTGTGTGTGTGTGTGTGTGTGTTTGCAGCTAAACCCTGCCTATGCTGAGAAAACGTGCGGTCTGTGCGGTAATTATAATGGTAACCAAGGAGACGACTTCTTAACAGTAGGCGGGCTGGTGGAGACGCGCGTCGAAGGATTCGGCAACGCCTGGAAAATGAACGCAGACTGTGATGATGTTCAATTGCAACACTCAGATCCCTGTATCTTAAATCCTAAGAGAGGTATACACAAACACACACAAGGTTGTGATAAAAACTATTAGGGGGACAGTTCTGGCGTTAAAAGAACATATTGACCACTAATCTGAATATTGGCAGGGATGTTACAGATTTATAAATGCACTATACATGCAATTGTATCTCAAATTTAAATGTCATGTTTAATAATGTTCACTTTGCAGTACCTTAAGTTAATATAGAGGAATGAACTGATGTCACCAATAGCTGCTTGCATGCATGATGTCATGACTTATAAATGCACTGAACACTAGAGGGCAACAAAGACTAGCAGGTAAGAACCTGATAGTTTTGTATGTGTGTCTACAGTGCGTTTTGCAGAAGAAGCTTGTGCTGTGCTGCTCTCTGTGAAGTTTGAACCCTGTCATAATGTGGTCAGCCCTGATCCATATGTGAAGAACTGCCGCTATGATGTCTGCTCCTGCGCAGACGGCCAAGAGTGCCTGTGTGATGCCGTCCACAGCTATGCAGCCGCCTGCACAGACAAGGGAGTGCTAATCAACTGGAGGGGTCATGGATATTGTGGTAGGCCTATATCTCATTCTGTCTGTAGGTTTAAACTCCATATAAGAGTTAACACAGCAAAACAGCTGAATAAACATACTAAATAATATGTTCATAAAAATCTAAAAATACAGAAAGGTTTATCTGAGAGTTAGGGGATAGAAAATAGCACTAGATGTGTATAAAGTTAATGGAAAGTCTCCATCATAATAGAAACGTGTGTGTGTGTGTTTATTCAAACAGAACTGACCTGTCCAGATGCCCAGGAGTACGAGGTTTGTGGGAACGTGTGTAATCAGACGTGCCGGTCTCTATCGCTGCCTGACAGTGATTGTGGTGGGTTCTGTGAAGAAGGCTGTTTCTGCCCCAAGGGACTCTTCCTCAGTGACGCGGGGGAGTGTGTGCCGCCCGAACACTGCTCATGTCACCATAACGGAGAGATCTTTGAGCCCAACGACATGATTGGTGACCATCACGCCATCTGGTTAGCAGGGGAAAAATCACTATTTTTTACTATACATCAGGTATCTTTGATAGCTTGATGTTTGGTCAACTGCTTGTGTCTATCGCGACTCATATGATATTAAACATAAAGGCCCGGTTTCACAGACAGGGCTTAGATTAAGCCAGGATTAGGCCTTAGATCAATTAGGATATTTAAGTAGCTTTTATTAATGGGTCTTAGAAAAACATTATTGATGTGCATCTTGAGACAAAACAATGGCACTGACATATTTTAAGATATGTCAGTGGAAGTTACTTTCAGTTAAAACAGCTCAAACGTGCATTATAGTCTGGGACTAGGTTTAAGATTAACCCAGAATATTAATTAATTCAAAAGTTTGGGGTCAGAACATTTTAAAAAGGATGAATTTAAATTGATCAAAATAGACAGTACAGACTTTTACATAGTTAAAAGGGTATTCTATTTCAAATAAATGCTGTTCTTTTGAACTGTATAATTATGTGACACTGAAAACTGAAGTAATGGCTGCTGAAAATTCAGCTTTGCATCACATGAATACATTACATTTTAAACTATAGTCAAATAGAAAACAGTTACTTTGAATTGTAATACTATTTCACAATATTACTATTTTATTTTTGACCAAATAAATGCAGCCTTGCTGAGCATAAGAGACTTCTGTCAAAAACATACAAAAATATTTCCAACTCCAAAAATATGAGTGTATATACGTATTATTTATTTATTTATTTTTTAATGTTATTGCTTTTTTCTGTGTCTAGTGTATGTGAGAGTGGTTCCATGCAATGCACTTCTAACGAAGCCACTGGATCTACTCTGACTGACCTCTTCTTTGACAAACATTCTTCTTCAAGAGGTATTTCTCCTCGCTTTCATCTCTCTGTGCAGTTTTAATGGAGCACAACTGCACTTTGATCCAAAAGAGACACAAGTCAAGTGGACAAAATATTGTGGTTTAGCCAAGAACATAATGAATTATTTTTCTGTGTGTTTCACCTGTAGGGCGGCGCTCTATCTCTTGTCCACCTCCACTGCAGCGGTTTGAGTGTGAAAGTGCAAGGGATGCTGGGATAGAGTGTGCTAAGACCTGCCAGAATTTGGACCTGGAGTGTGTCAGTCAGGGGTGTGTGTCTGGCTGTATGTGTCCAGCTGGAACGGTAAGTGAAAACACTAGGAAATGCTGTAGTGAACCGTTTGACACTTAATATAATTTTTGTTTATATTAAAGAAATTCATTAATGTTCATGAACCAAGTAGGATTGGTAAATTCAGATACTTTTGAAAAATACACTACCATTCAACAGTTTGGGATTCTTTAATGTGATGTAATGTAATTTTTGGGGGGAATGTGTTAATGTAATCTTAATTGTTTTCTATTTGAATATATTTTCAAATGTATTTTATTCCTGTGACGCAAGGCTGAATTTTCATCATCATTACTCCAGTTTTCAGTGTCACATGATCGTTCAGAAATCATTCTAATATGCTGATTTGCTCCTCAGGAAAAATCTATTATATTATATTTTTTTCTTTTGTAAAAGTATAAATGTTAGCGGGTACTTGTTTATGGGATTTCAAAATTGTATTGTCAATAACTTAACACCACATTATGATTAGAAAAATGTACTTTTCTACACAAATAAGTTCAATCTCATTATAATCTTTTTTTTTTTTTTTTTATGTATGCAGCTTTTAAAGTATAAAACTTTTAAGGCTATAAAAAAAGTGAATTGTTTAATTGTATGGTTGTTTGCAGGTTCGACACAAAAAAGAATGCATTCCACAAGACCAGTGCCCTTGTTACCATAACAACCGCCCCTATGCCTCAGGACAGAGCATTAATGTGGACTGCAACACCTGGTAAGTGAGCCAGTCATGGCTCTTCTACAGGCTGACACTGGTGTAATGTAATTTTTCTGCATTTATCAGATGACAAATATAATTCAGATTATTGTTACAATTACATTTCCCTTTCTTTCCCAGTGTTTGTGAGAAGCGTCAGTGGAAGTGTACGCAGCGTGTGTGTGACGGTATGTGTCGCGTGATAGGAGAGACGCACTACATCAGCTTTGATGGACTGAAGTTCTCGTTTCCTGGACCTTGCCAATATGTACTAGCTCAGGTAAAGTCAATATTCTTGCTCTCTCTCTTTCCTCCTCTGTCCCTCATATTCATCTATGTTTCCGCTCATTCTTCTGTGTCTGTATGAATAGGATTACTGTAACGGATTGGATGGCACGTTTAGGGTTCTGGTGGAGAACTCCGCTTGTGGGATTGCAAATTACCGCTGCAGTAAAAGCATTACAGTGTTGTACATGGGAGGACTGATTGCAATGGAACATGGCGAGGTAACACTAAAACTCATCTTAAAGTGGTTAGCTACAGTCTTGGATGCTGTTGTCAATAAGTGCACAGTATAGCAACAGATATTTTTTGGCAGAGCATTGATAGATGCAAGGTTGCTTAAATATACATTTCGTGGATTGTGAAATTATTTTTCCACCACAATTACGTTATGACAAGCATCATGTTTCTTTCTTTCTCTGTTGTCTTCTTCTCTAGGTGAGGATGAAGAGGCCTGTGTTGAAAGAGACAGCGGTTGAGATTGTGCGCTCTGGACAGTATTACATCGTCCTTCTGGGTAAACACATCTCCATCACCTGGGACACAGGGACCCGAATCTCACTGCAGATCAACGGACAGTACAGGGTAACACACATTATAACGAAAAACGCACACACTACGGTGCCTAACTATCTAAATGAGCACATACCATAGACGACTTATGAATAATGTTTACCTTTGAGTATGTTACCAAAGTGGTGAGATTGAGCAAGTTAACTAAAAAAGTTATTTTTAGAGTAAAAAATTATAATTTTTATCTTTAAGCATGTCCCCAAAGTCAGATTTAATAAACATACATTTTAAGATGAATTAATTGGTAACACTTTACAATAAGGTTTCATTAGTTAATGTATTAACTAACATGAACTAACCATGAGCAATACATTTGTTACTGTATTTGTTCATCTTTGTTAACGTTAGTTAATATAAATACAGCTGTTCATGGTTTGTTCATGTTAGTTCACAGCGCATTAACTAATGTTAACAAGATTTTAATAAAATTCTTATGGGCGTTCCGCATTGAAGACTTGGAAGTAAACGCCCAATGCTATGATTGGATAAGATTTGCATATTATAATGAGCTCCAGCTGAGTACACGTGAGGTATTGTTTTGAAAGCGTGTGGGAAAACAGCAACCGGAATGATTCGCCCACAGGGCTCGCAAAATGTCTTTATCAAACAAACAATGATTTATCTCTCATCCACCCGCGATTGGTTTTGTATTACTTGGCCCGGCCGATCGGTGGATATAACCGCAAACCATGCATCACTAACACACACGCACACGCACATGCACACACACCCACCTTACTGCAGAGAGTGAACAACGCACATCAAGAAAAGAATGTTATTTCACTATTTAAGATTCACCGGCCTGCCGGTTGTATGAATAAAATTTTTTTACCTTTAGCATGTCCTTGAAAGTGAGTTTTTGTCAAATTTACCAAGTAAACGAAAAGAAAAATCATTTTATAGACTTATAAAATATAATTTAGAATGATTTATTTTTTACCTTTGAGTGTGTCCACAATATGGGTTTTTGTCTTTATCTAGTTAATTTAAAAAAGAAAAAGATTTATGAATAACAACTTTCAAATAAAGATTTTTGAATCATTTCTATAGTTGATAAATGTCCCCATAGTTTTTGTTTAATATTTATCTAGAGTTAAAGATTAAATTTATTTGTGAATAAAAATCTTTGAATTAAATATGATTTTATGTATTTGTTTTTACCTGTTTTTACAGTGTTTTTGTCAGATTTAGTTAAAGTAATTTTTCAGAGTTAAAAATGATTTATGAACCCAAATGTATGTATAAAATATGATTTAGAAATTAAATTTTTTTAACCTTTGAGCATGTCCACAATATGTGTTATGGGTTACAACTACATATCTTAGAGTATACAGTTGAGAAATTAAGAGATGCTTAAATAGATGCTTAACATAAGTTTGTGTGTGTTTAAGGGGAAAGTCTGTGGCCTTTGTGGAAATTTTGATGGCAGTCAGAACAACGATCTGTTGAGCAGCAGTAACCAGATGGAGGTGGACGCTTTAGACTTTGGAAACTCATGGAAAGTTCGACCTAGCTGTGCTGATGCTGTTCCGGTGAGTTAATGGACATCACGGCCTGAACTGGATTGTTTTACTAGAGCGAACATAGAACATAGAGACATGAAATGTTCTGAGATTACATATTTTGATCTGCATGCAGGTGCTGTCTCAGTGCAGCACAGACATGGTGAAGCTGGTGACAGTGGAACAGTCCTGCCGCGTGCTTACCAGCACCATCTTCAGGGAGTGCAATGCTGTGGTTGGTAACACGTATACTCAATAGTCACAATTAAATTATGACAATATACTGACATGTGACCCTTACTCTGCTTTCTTATTACTTTGTACACTTTTTACTTTTTTACTCTGACTGTATCAGGTGGACCCTGAGCCGTACTGGGACATCTGTACTCAAGACACATGCTCCTGTCCATCGGTCGGGGACTGTGCATGTTTCTGTAACACCATTGCCGCATACGCTCACGAATGTGCTCAGAAGGGGCTGCTGGTGAACTGGAGGTCCAACGATTTGTGCCGTAAGTTTCACCACTGTACCCCTGAGCAAGGCACTTAAAGGTGATTTAATCACCCAGATGTTGTCACAAACCCGACAAAAGAAGACATTTGGTAGAATGTTCACACTCTTTTACACAATGAAAGCGAATGGGTATAGAAGCTCTCGATCTCCAAAAAGGACACAAAAAAACTAAATGAAAATAACATAAAAGTAATTTATAATAACATAAAAGCAATTAATCGTGCACAGTATTCCAAGTGTTATCATTGTGTTATTATTATCATCAAATTAAAGGGTAATATTAACTGCCTGAAATAGATCTTTCAGTGATGTTTTACTTTTTTAACAGGGTGTATATATATATATATATATATATATATATATATATATATATATATATATATATATATATATATATATATATATGCTATATAATTAATTAATGCACATTTTTTCTGTAATTATTAATGATTAAAAACATCAGTTTTTAATATTTTTATATTGTGCAAATTTCACAGTTAATCTCCAAATTAATGTAGAAACAACTTAAAGACTTAAAGAGAATTTTCAAATATTTGTTGTAATGGCATCTTTTTATGAATGAAGGCCAGTATCACTGATACTAAAACGGCTACTGCTACTATGAAATAGATTTTAAAAATAACATTAATGATAGACATTCAACATTACAGTATAATTGAAATCTATCAATTTCAACATTTATTATTTTTTAGAAATTACAACTTTTAATTTAAGTGACCTTAAAACGATCTTCACATAAACCCATTATAATAAATGTCATATTAACTGTGGCCTTCCTACCTATCTAACAGAAATAGCCTACAGAAATTGAATAAAGTTATCAAACACTTTACAGTCTTAACTGCATAAATTATGATTTAAATATAAATTAATCCTTATTAAAGCTACAATTTTCTCTGTTACATTTGTTCTTTGATTAACATTAATGACAGACATCATTACTGGCTGCTGTCACTTTAAGATCTGCCGCTGCCGAACACGACGCGCATCTGAAACACTGTCACGCTCCTACAACAAGTTAATTTAAGACGTCATTTAAGACTCTTCTTATGAGAATACTCAACAAAACGGGCATTTTGGCACAATTCTGTGTGCTATTGTTCATTCAAGTACGAAAGAGAACTCAGTTCTGGTGCGCTGTCTGTGAGCATGATACTGTCGCATGTATATGTATATAATCCTGATCTGTCCTTCAATCCGTGCAGACGTGTTTCTTCTCTCTGCTCCCCGCTGTGCTCTAGCGCTGTTTTGTTTTGTCTAGTGTTTCGTCTCTTCTCTTTCTCTCTGACTGCTGCTTTGCTGGACTCCTGAAAATACTGAAATGGAATTGATTAACTGGTCAATCAGCGCGATCGACTTTCTCACTAAGGAAGGGTGCCCCGGGAGAACCCACCTGCCCGGACAGGACCTTTGCAGGGTACGTGAGGGACGCATGGAACAACTGGCAAGTCCTGTGCCTGGAGTCTCTGTCCGTGGAGGATGCGGAAGATCTATACATGATTGGATTATTGATGGCGGGGTTCCTATTCTTTGGCTTTGGGATTGCCCTGACCTATCGGAAGATTGGTAAGACAGCTGCAAGCAAATTCACCCAGCCGCTGTCTGTGGAAATTAAAGAATGCTTCGGGGTTGTGTGTGACCGTTTGAAGGAATTAGATCAGAAAGTGATAGGAATTGAGGAACTGAACCGTAACAATAACGCAGTCCGGACTGCGGATACGCAGGGTAGAGTGGGCTCCATCGGGGGTCAGATCGGTGAACTTTTACGGACTGTAACCGGTCTGGCCATGAGGCTGGACGTAATGTCTAGGGAAACTGCACAGACCGGACGCAAATGCTGAGGACCAGATCTGATTGATTGATTATGATCCGGACAAATTACCGAAGATCATCAAATGGATTAAAAAATAATAAATTGTATTTGCCTGACCTAATCCCCACTTGGTCCCTTTCTCTCGGTTGGGAGTCCAGCCGGGCAGCCGGGCAGCTGTCTTATCTCCCTTCAAGGACAAACCATAGAACTGAACTCGAAAACATCTGAAGTTATGGCTAACATTCTCACAGACTCACTCGCACCATACACAATACCTAACCTGATCACTACAACCGTCTGCCTGTCTTTATCTATCTCCTCCCCCAGTCCATACAAAAAATCCCATCACGTGACCACGTGTACTGTGTCATGTTTATGTTTATGTTTATGTTTATGTTTTGTTGATGTTTTGCTATGTAATGCTTGCTAAACTGCATTCTTGTATTTCTGGAGAGCGTGTGGCGGCGCCTGACTAATCGGCTGCGGCCCGGAGGCTTGCTCCAAACTCATTTCGTTACACTGTACTTGTACATGTGTAATGACAAATAAAATATTCAATTCAATTCAATTCAATAACCGCACTAAACCTGGAACTGTAAGGACATAAATGCAATATAATGAAATAGACCATATCAAATGTTAATTTCTGAGCCTGGTAAGAACCTATTTTCATTGTTGGGTAAACTGACCCTTTAACCCCAAGGCAGATTATTCCCTGAAATAAGTGTACAGAAAGTCAAACTTTACAACAGTGTGTGCTGAATGACTGTTTTCTTACAGCACTGAGCTGTGAGGAGCTGAATAAGGACACAGGGGTGGCGTGTGAGTGGAGATATAACGCCTGTGGTAGCGCTTGCCCTCCCACCTGCCAGCATCCTGAACCTCTGAGCTGTCCCATCACATGTGTGGAGGGATGCCATGCTGTCTGCCCACCAGGTAGCACCAATTCACAGATACCTACAAGTAAATTGACTTCATAGACTTCAATCTCACTTTTATTCACACATTCACATGTTCTGTCTTCTTCAATCTTTCAGGGCAAGTTTTAGATGAGGTGCTGAGGAAGTGTGTGAAACCATCAGAGTGTCAGGTGTGTGTGCATGATGGAGAGAGAATCTCCCATGGAAAACAGTTCATCCTTAACCGTGAAGATCCTCATCTTTGTCAGATATGGTATGCTATGCCACATTTGATCTCTATCACTCATTACTCTATGCAGCGTGTAGGAGAAAGTTTGAGCCATATTTGATCTCAAAATTTAAAAAATAGGAAAACCTTAAGAGATTGTTTTATAAGATGTTACATAATTAGTATTTATTTTATTAATATTTTATTAGCTTTTATATATTTTATATTTAATTTTAATGTAGTCTTTAATTTAATTTTAAGTTTTAATAATTTAGTTATGTTCTTTTGTCATTTTATTAGTTTGTCATTTTATTAAAACTCATGTTTGTTATGTTTTCAGTCACTGTGAGAGCAACATGCTGACGTGAGGCCCATGTCCTCTAACTGGTTTGGCCTCCACTCTAGCACCAACCACTGTCAGCAACACTCCTACGCCACTCCCGTTTTCCACCCCGGTGCCAGCCGATGCTTGCGATAGGGCTATGGACCTGGCCTTCTTAGTGGACGGCTCCTCTGCTTTGAGTGAAGACGACTTCAGTCTAGTCAAGCTCTTTATCCTCCGGGTCGTGGAGCGGTTCCGAATGGGCTCCGCCCACACTCGCGCCACAGTTCTGCTCTTCCACTCCGGCGTGAAAAGTTATGACATGCAGGTGCAGAAATGGATCTTTAAGAAGATGTTGCGTGAGCTTCATTACAGTGGTGGTGATGTCGCATTCATGGACGAGGCAATAAAATATCTATCAGTCTACATTTACGATAAAAACAAGCGCGAGCACGCAGGGCGCGTTGCTATATTGCTGACGGCGAGCTCAAATCCTAGGCCCATGCGCAGTACTCAGCGCCTGCTGCGTAAAAAAGACATCACCATCCTCACTGTTGCTCTGGGGCCTGACGTCAACATGGCACAGGTTAATGAGATCACGAAGGCCACGCCCAGCAGTCGCTCATACATAGTGAGCAGCGTAACAGAGCTAGACGATGAAGCTCTGGTCATCACAGACTACCTCTGCACTTTGGGTCTGGACCCCGAACCCCCAAAGAAACCCCCTACCAGAAAGCCCAGCACCACTTCAGTCACTCCAACAACTACCGCAACCTATAAACTCACCGCCGCCACGGTTCCACCAACCGCTTCCATTGTAACTGCATTTCCTAGCATCCCCAGCCCTGGAACAACATTTCCTCCGCCCACAGTAACAACATATGAGCTTGTCTTCCTGTTGGAAAGCTCAAATGCAGTGGGTGAGGAGGGCTTCAATAAGACACGTGATGCTTTGGTCGATGTTATCGCTTCACTTGATCAGAAAGAGGTGGAGAATCTACGGATCACGGTGATGCAGTACTCAGTCACGGTTACCATCGTAATCAGCCGCATGGAATTGCAGCACAGGGAGCAGGTGCTGCAAAGAATGCGACAGTTACGTTGGACCAAAGGTGCAGAGGTCAACACAGGCCATGCCATTCGTTCTGTATATGAGACTGTCACTACAGACACACCAAGCAATACACCAGACCAGATGGTGTTCCTTATAACACAGAGCCCTCCAACTGACGTCATTCAGCGGCCTACGAGTTCCACTCATAAAAAAGTGTATCCGATTGGAATCGGCGGACAGATTCGATACGAGGATCTTGCAAAGTTGAGCTTCCCAGACGAACCAATCATGCTGGATAATCCCTCGGAACTTAGGAGATTGCGGCCCATGCTGATCAATATCAGTAGAACAATCAGGAGGCCTCTGCTGCCTACACTACCACCGAGAGCCACACTGCCCCCTTCAGGTCAGATACAACAATGCTACATTCTCTTCACGTTTTGCTACATTCTAGGGCTTGGAGTAAAAAATCAAATTGCCATTTTTCTGATAAAAATTGTGATTGCAATTTAAAATGCAATAAAAAGGTCTCTATGCTTGTTTGTAGGGCAAATCTAAATTGTTTGATTGTTTGATCAATGACTAGAAAATAATAATAATAATAATAATAATTACTAAATAAAAATATTAAACAAAATAAGAAACATTACTATTGTAATATTGTAAAATAATATAAATAGAATATTTAAAGGGGTGATGAATTAAGAAATCAACTTTCCCTTGAGCCTTTGATATATAAAAGTTCATTGTGATATAAGAATTCCTGTAAGTTTCAGAGCTGAAAACTTCTTTGTTAGTCAAAGAAAAGCTTTTATTGACACCAGGCCCAGAAAACGCTCGATCTCAGAATATGCCAACCCTTGATATCATCGTGTGGGTGAAATGCCCACCGACTCGTGGAGCTAAACGGATCGCACTACCGAGCAAAAAACATGCCGAAGAGAGTAATATATTGCGCTGTGCCTGGTTGTGGAAGAACACAGTCTGATATTTTGCGCGTATGTGTGTGATGCACGGTTCGCGCTTATATCCACCGATCAGGCGGGCCAAGTAATAAAAAAATAACATTCCAATCAATCGCGGGTGGATGAGAGATTAATCATTGTGTTTGTTTGATAAAGACATTTTGCGAGCCCTGTGAGCGATTCATTCCGGTTGCCGTTTTCCCACATGCTTTAAAAACAATACCCACATGTACTGACAGGGGAGCAGAAGTTCATTAAATATGCATATCTTATCCAATCATAGCAGTGGGCGTTTACTTCCAAGTCTTCTGTGTGGCACGCCCATAAAATCCGAGCGTTTCTTGAGAGAGGTTCAAAACCAGGGTAGAAAATAACCTATTACTTATTCATTATGATGTTTTTGAATGTAAAAACCACGCAAACGTCATAAGTTGACCTCAGACAACAGTATAAAAGCCAGTTCATGACCCCTTTAAGAAAACATAAACTACTACTAATAATAATATTTATTTTATAGTGCACCTGTAAAACTACAATACTACTATTTATGTTTGTCTTAATTTCTGCATTTTCAAACACTAAACCATTGAACTTTTTGGTGGAAAACTGCAGGGAGGCCGTAAAGTCTCTTTTGTTGACAACAGCCAGTTTATAAGCGCTTCTCATTACAAATCTGAGAAGATGGCTGGTGCATGTTGCATTTCGCATGCATGCATAATGCATGTTATAAGTGATTCAAACTCAAGAAGAGATGAGTTCTTGTGGAGTAACATTTACTGTGAACCGAATCACTCTGAAACACTGGATCATGAGCTGCTTGGGTTTAAAAGAACACAGTGCCGCACTTCACTCTGAAACACGTGGTGTATGTATTTATTTAATTAATTAGATAATCACACTAAACCATATTGTGATTTTGGTTTTATAGGGATAGTTCACCCAAAAATGAAAATTCTGTCATCATTTACTCACCCTCAAGTTGTTCCAAACCTGCATGAATTTCTTTCTTCTGCTGAACACAAAAGAAGGTATTTTAAAGAACGTCGGTAACCAAACAGTTGAAGAACCCAATTGACTTTCATACTTTGGAAGTGAACCGTTGTATCCCGTCAACTGTTTAGTTACCGACATTCTTCGCAATATCTTCTTTTGGTTTGGAACAGCTTTTCAACAAAACAAGAAGTATTTTCATTTTTGGTTGCGCTATCCCTTTAATAACAGCCCTGCTACATTCTTTCTTTTCAATTGTCATCACAGTCTATTCACTAAAAAAAGGTCTTTTTCATTTCAGTTCTCAGATTTTTCATTGACGAGTGTGATTGCTGTAATTTCAAAGAATGAAAGATAAAAAAAGAGTGAGGCAGCAGAGAGAGCGACTGGCGCGCAACAATGGAATGATGTATTTCCCTTAATTGGTGTGGAAATTGGCTGGCAAATCGTGCAGAAACATGGTGTTGTACACAAAATTATTGGCTTTCGATTTGGATTTGACTGGCGCAGTGCTAGCCTGTCAGACGTACTACATTATCTTAAAATTAAGAACTCCTAAATGACATATACATTAGTCTGTTAACACCTTACTCTATGTCAGATGCCTAATTTCCGATGACATATCAACTTTATTATACTACAGGGATTCTTTTTAGACAGTAGTGTATGACAAATTATGTTGGTTTGACTATCTATCAACTGCCAAGCAATCATGAAGAACACCTAAGCAACCATCCTAGTAAAAAAAACTCCCTAGAACAAAGTATATGTAACATTTATCTCTTTTAAAACAACCTGGGTAGCCAGACTACTTAAGGCGTAGATAATCTAAATATTAAAAAAATTAAACATTAAGACTTTGTCTAGCCAGTATTCAAATGTTGTCTTTTCTAGTTGTTGAATGCAAGGATAGTCAATGCATAGATGCTTATGGAGTGAATACATGCATGCTTTCTTTGTAATTGTATGTATGTGTGTGTATGTTTGCTCAGTGCCGTGTTCAAAGCCCATGGACTTGCTTTTCCTGTTGAGAGCCTCTTCTGATAACCAGTTTGAAGACTTGAAAACATTTGTGAGAACTATTATAAAGAGCATAAATATCGGTAAGTCTCCATGAGATTGATTTATTTCACTGTGTGTGTATGCTATAATAGATACTTCTGGAGTTCCACTTATCTGTGTTGCAGGTCGCAATCACACACAGGTGGCAGTGATAATGTATGGGGAAAAATCAGCAGTGGCGGTCACATGGAGAGATGAACAGACAGAAGACAATCTTCTCAAGCTTCTAGAAACCCTACACAGCAAGACAGACAATACACCAAGATTGGGTAAACATGCTGTGAAGACACAGCAGCTACAATATAGCTGACAGTTAAAACATATGCCACACTACATTACACGTGGGCTTTCTTTCCTCTTTCTCTGCAGGAGCTGCTCTGCGATTGGCCGTGCAGACAGCCGTTTCCTCCACCAGTGGGGGACGAATGGGCATCCCTAAAGCTGTGGTTATGGTGGTGACTGACAGGTCAATAGACTCTGTGCAAGAGGCAGCAAACGAGGCTCTGACCGCTGGTTGGTGAAATGGTTTTATAGTTTTATCAATGTACTCATTTAAGTGGTCCTCAATGTAGTATTCAATACAAGTTCAACTCTACCAACAGCATCTGTGGTAAATTGTTAAGTTAACTTAATTTAAATGAACTCAAATCAAGCAAATAACAACAACAAAAAAACTGTTTACAGTAATGCACTTACAATATAAGTCTATGGTGCAATATATCCAGATTTACTGTAAAAGCAAAAATGTGCAATTTGTGCTGTTGTTTAAGCACTTTAACTGCATGAATACATTGTGAAGGAAACATAACTGAAAAACAATTAAATAAATTGTGTAATTCAACTGCACCAGGAGAAACAAATGTAATAGTGTACTGATCTGAGTCAGCTGCAATTGAAGATAATGATGGTAGATGAGGCACATATGTTTAAAAAAAGAGAGAAAGAGATTATCCTACTGCTCATAAAACATTCTAGGCTTAAGAGATATAACCAGATTATATGGAAAGGATCTCCAGCTGACTAGCTGAAGATGTTACTGTAGCTATACCTATTCATATTTAGACATGGTACTTCCTTGAAAATAAATTCCAGCACAGCACTAAAACAACCCAAAATGAAATGACCCCTTACAATATACACTCACCTAAAGGATTATTAGGAACACCTGTTCAATTTCTCATTAATGCAATTATCTAATCAACCAATCACATGGCAGTTGCTTCAATGCATTTAGGGGTGTGGTCCTGGTCAAGACAATCTCCTGAACACCAAACTGAATGTCAGAAGGGGAAAAAGAAAGGTGATTTAAGCAATTTTGAGCATGGCATGGTTGTTGATGCCAGACGGGCTGGTCTGAGTATTTCACAATCTGCTCAGTTACTGGGATTTTCACGCACATCCATTTCTAGGGTTTACAAAGAATGATGTAAAAAGGGAAAAACATCCAGTATGCGGCAGTCCTGTGGGCGAAAATGCCTTGTTGATGCTAGAGGTCAGAGGAGAATGGGCCGACTGATTCAAGCTGATAGAAGAGCAACTTTGACTGAAATAACCACTCGTTACAACCGAGGTATGCAGCAAAGCATTTGTGAAGCCACAACACGCACAGCCTTGAGGCGGTTGGGCTACAACAGCAGAAGACTCCACTGGGTACCACTCATCTCCACTACAAATAGGAAAAAGAGGCTACAATTTGCACAAGCTCATCAAAATTGGACAGTTGAAGACTGGAAAAATGTTGCCTGGTCTGATGAGTTTCGATTTCTGTTGAGACATTCAGATGGGAGAGTCAGCATTTGGCGTAAACAATGAGAACATGGATCCATCATGCCTTGTTACCACTGTGCAGGCTGGTGGTGGTGGTGTAATGGTGTGGGGGATGTTTTCTTGGCACACTTTAGGCCCCTTAGTGCCAATTGGGCATCGTTTAAATGCCACGGCCTACCTGAGCATTGTTTCTGACCATGTCCATCGCTTTATGACCACCATGTACCCATTCTCTGATGGCTACTTCCAGCAGGATAATGCACCATGTCACAAACCTTGAATCATTTCAAATTGGTTTCTTGAACATAACAATGAGTTCACTGTACTAAAATGGCCCCCACAGTCACCAGATCTCAACCCAATAGAGCATCTTTGGGATGTGGTGGAACAGGAGCTTCGTGCCCTGGATGTGCATCCCACAAATCTCCCATCAACTGCAAGATGCTATCCTATCAATATGGGCCAACATTTCTAAAGAATGCTTTCAGCACCTTGTTGAATCAATGCCACGTAGAATTAAGGCAGTTCCGAAGGTGAAAGGGGGTCAAACACAGTATTAGTATGGTGTTCCTAATAATCCTTTAGGTGAGTGTATAATGCTTTACTATTAACTCTGTTATAAAGCTACATATGGGAATGTATCTGTTCAATAAAACACATTACTCACCTGTTGAGTAATAAAAACGCCATCTCTGCGTCGCTTACAGCATTCCAAATCCCTCGGTTCTCGTCATCTCTGAAAAGCCAAGCCAATGTTGATTCTGGTTTCATTATGAGCTCTGTCGTGCTCTCTTTTTGCAAGCAGACTCTCCTCTGTTAGCCTTTTTTTTTTTTTAAACTGATGATTTTCCGGAAGTTGGAGATTTAGCTGCTCCATGTCAAACTTTCTTGCTCGTGACAACTAACCTATGCCACTCCACACCATACAGGCATCAAAGTAGCTGGAGCAACTTTTCTCTATTTGTGGATTTTGAACAACAACAATAAAGTTTCATAGTGTGCCTTTAAACTTTAAAGTTAGGGATGAGGAATTATTCTGTGGTAATTGACAGCATGTCACAATGACTACACAACTTAGAAAAGTGTAAAACAAACAAAAAAGTGTAGAAATGTACAGTAATGCAATGGAAATCTATGGACTGAGACATTTCAGATTTAAAAGCAGAAATGTGCTGTTATTTTGAGCTGTAAAGTTGTCGAAAAACAGAGGGAAAAATAAAATAAAAATTCTGTAATCAGCATGCCACTACGAAAGCACTTTAGTGTCACGTTAACATAAAAAACAAAAATCAAATGAAAGTTTTTCGAGAATGAAGTCTCGAATGAAGATGTTTTGAAAGCATAACAGGCCTTTTATGAGAATAAAAAGTCACATTTTCAAGGATAAAGTCGTAGCATTATGAGATCTAATCAGTGTTATTGGATTATAGTCATAATATGAGAATGAAGTCATAAGGAAAGCAACATCAAAGTGAAGTGGAGTCGACCACTGGTTGCTATTTCAGACTGCACAAAAGAGGCAATTTCCTGAATGTCTGTCTGACTCGTTCTTCTGAATAAATTAAATGTCCTATATAACTGCTGCAGTGTCCTCATACTAATAATAACTTGATGCTGATGTAGCAAAATACCAAGGATTTCTTTGCTGGTAAATCCTACAGTGTGATTTAACTAAATGCACCACATCCATTTCTTGCATTAATCTGTCTGCACACTATTTCTATTGTAGCCTTTTCTCATAATACTGTGATTGACTTTATTATTTACACAATATTATTTAAACTTTTAGATTTTATGTTTTTATTCTCATAACATTATGACTTTAAGAAACATGTGTTTGTTGCAAACAGGTGTGTCAGTGTTTCCCATTGGACTGGGTAACCAATATGACCAAACTGAACTGAGCACGCTCGCAGGTCCACACGCTGAAGACAACATCTTTCGGCTGAGCAGCACAGAGTACCTGCTCGCCATGGCTGCACTCGACCAATCGTTCACCGACAAACTCTGCAGGGGTGAGACTCACATGTACACACTCACACACATAACACAATAAAACAGGACTAATGTAGCATTTTGATTATAATGATGATGATGATGATAATGATGTCCCTCAGCGGGTCCTCCTGGAGTATGTGTGGATGATGAAGGGAATGAACGGAAGGTGAGCTGTTTTTTAGTAGGATGCTAAATTCCCTTCATACCATCAAACTTCCATTTAAAGACCTAAACTTTCGGAACATCTGCTTCTAATTTTCTTCCATACAACCTCTTGATCTGATGCAGGCTTTCCGGGAACTCTAATCCAAATCATTTCACTGGATCTCAAGATCCATAATCTCTTTCACTGGATCAGGCATTCTGGGCCAATAACTTCATCCCTCAGAAACCTTTTTGAAGTTGAGCTGCTCATTAACAGATCATTTAGGCCAGAAACATATTCTATGCAAGCACACAAACATGAATGCTTGGCCAATGCATTACAAGCTTGCATAATGAATATGCATTTTTGGGTGACAATGGCAGTAGCTAATCACTGAACTCAAGGGGGCGATAGAGTTAAGATTTAAATGTTTGTGCCATTAAAACAGGATGTGATGATTTTCAGATAGTTAGCTATAAATGTCATCAATTGAACTGACTTGCCCATCAAGAGTCTCTTCAAACTGTTGCTCTGCCGTGCCAAAATGACCAATGAGAATGAGAAAAATTACAATAGAATTTATGCTAATGCCCCATATAGTGCCACATTTCGCAATGCAACAAATGCATAGCTTCCGTAGATAGAAGTGTTTGTGTTTATTACTTACATAGTATATGTTTCCTCTACCTAGGGCTGCACGATTTAGGGGAAAACATTTAATTGTGATTTTTCTGAAATTGTGATTGCAGTTTAAAATGCTGTAAAAGGGCTGCACAATTTGGCAAAAATGTTGTGATAATATACAAATATGACTATAAAATAATACAAATAATTGTATTGTACAATCAATTTTATATATATATATATATATATATATATATATATATATATATATATATATATATATATATATATATATATATATATAAAAATTATTATTTTATTTTACAGTACAACTATAAAATTAAAATACTAATATTTATGGATGCTTTTATTTTTAATTTTCAAACATTAAGTCATTAACCTTTTATTTAGGTGAAAACCACAGGGAGCCCTTAAAGCTTCTCTTTTGTTGACAACAGTTGGTTTATAAATGTTTCTCATTACAAGTTTGGAAAGATGGTTGGCACATGTTGCGTTTCCAAGAGCAGATACAGGGATGAGTTTGTGCGGAGCAGCATTTACTGCTCACCGAGCCTTTCTAAAACATTGAAAAAACTGGATTATGAACTTGTGTAAAAAAACACAGTGCCACCAGGCCCGGATTAACACAGTGTAGTGCCCTTGAAGCTGAAAGTATAAATGTGCAAGTCGGTCCGTTTCGCAGCACGCGCACAAGCCGCCTTGAACTTGGAAACAGCGTCTATTGCGTGGATTATTGTGCTTTTAATAGCTCTTTTTATTATCAAACACATCCTGCAATTTAGCAACAGTAGAGACTGCAATTGACAAAAATTACAGATTGTGCTAAATCTGACGTTAAGGTGTAAGGTTTAGGGAGAAATGACAGCGCACAGCTGTGAAGGGAAGGAAGATGCGTTCGACGGAACACAGTTTATAATAGTTTTACCTCATATCTTCTTTTTATAATCCTTGGAATCCAAAATCGAAATCGAAAATAAAATAAGATTAATATCACAGCCCTAAATATCAGTAACCAGACAAAATTTTTGTTTAGCGAAAATGCATCACAGACAAATGGTTTAATATTATCTCATATAGAAATGGCTGGCAACAATAGAATTTGCAAGATAGCATCTATATAGCAATAATAAATCGTAGGCTATGTCTATTTTCCGATAGTGTCAGTTAACCCAAACGCAATTCTTTATTTTATATTCTCTCTGTATATATTGTATCTTTAACTGTTCATTTTGTATCTGCATCTCTTCCAGCAAAATAATATTTATACAAAACATGAAAAATATTTTAAAGGTCTAGTCATTATCTTAATCTCTTGGTGCCCCCCTATTGCTCAATCCTGTCTATGGATAATTTGGCCCTGAGTGCCACACTTCACTCTGAAACATGCAGTGCAATATTTATTTAATTAAATCACAGCAACTAAGCCATGTAGTGATTCTGGTTTTATTTTGATTAAACATCCAGCACCTATTGCAGACTAACAAAGGCTCCTGAAGTTCTGGTTTGTGCATCAAATTAACTATTCTGACTATTTCCATCCATCAGCCTGGTGAGACATGGATGTTGTCAGACGGCTGTCACTCAGTCCTGTGCAACCCATTAGGCACAGTAACGGTGCAGAGCCACCGCATCAACTGTGAGAAGATGGAGCCTCCTGTCTGCAAAAGCAGCCTCCCGGCCCTCCGCTACAATCACACCTGCGGCTGTTCCTGGACCTGCCCCTGTATGAACACACACCCATAATTATGCAACAACCAATAATATGATGAATCCCACATTAAAGGAGACCTATTATGCCATTTTTCAAAGTCTTGATTTTGTTTTTAGGGTCTACTACAATAGGTTTTCATAATTACATTTTCAAAAAACATAATATTTCACATATTTTAAATAATTGCAGCACCACTCATTCCAGTCTGTCAGTAACACTCTGGGCCCTATCATACATCCGGCGCAATGCGGCGCCAGTGTTTTTTTGGTAGTTTCTGGCCAACGCAGTTATCATTTTCACGTCCTGCACCACGTTGTTTAAATGGCAAATGCATTTTCACCTGTTTGTGCACCCATGGACGGCGTGCTGGTCTGAAAACGAGGTGTGTTCAGGCGCGTTGTTGGTGCGTTGCTATTTTGAGGCAACTGAAGACGACTTTTGACCAACAAAAACCTGGTCTAAAGTGAATAGGGCAGTATTTTTTGTGCTATTTAAAGGGCGCCTTAGTAATATGCGCCTATAGGCGGGTGCACAACGCGTGTACACTCTGCTTACTACACACACAGAGATGTGCAGCAGCACACAAACATACCAAATATTAAAAATAAAAGGATTACAATGCAAAAGATTATTATTGTGTACGTAAAGAGAAAAATTCCTACAAATCATAATGGATAGTCATTGCATGTATAAGACTTAGCTATTTGCAGTAATGACGAATGAAATTAGCTACCAATTGTGGCAATACACACATGTATTTAAACTGACTCATCAGGTTGAGGGTGTCTATATTCCGCCATGTAAATAGAGAATCCGCCATGGTGCAAGTGCAACTGGCTTTTAAAGGGATACGCCCAAAACACACCCATTACTCATTAAGAGAATTGGGACAACCCTTTTAGACCATGCGCCGGGTGGGCCGACCAAGTTTCCCCTCGTTAAACTAGCAAAAATGGATTCGGACACGCCCTAAGTGTATCTGCGCCATGTGCTTTAGACCATGCACTTAGATTGTTAAAATAGGGCCCTCTGTTAAGTTCCTTGAAGACCCTTCTTTCAAAAAGTGCAATGTGCTCTTATTGGTTGGCTGGACCTGTGTGTTGTGATTGGTTGTTTTGTAAATGTCATGCCCCTTACCATAGCGCAAGTTTAAACATACTACTAACACACCCCTTTATTTTGCATATGCCTTGTGTGGGAATTGTGATGTGCTCATTCCCAGATGAAAACTCAAGACAATAATCAAGGCATTTAAGGGAATTCAGAAACATTGCTTACTGATATCAATAACTCCCTTTGGAATGACTTTGTGCTTTGACCTTTTTCATGGTCAAATAGCAACATAACACACTAAAGAAAGTTGAAAAATGTTAAAAAACATAATAGGTCCTCATTTTAAGTCATTTTTACTCAAACTTGGATTCAAATTGCAAAATGGCAATTTATTTTCGAGATGATACTAAATTAAACATGCAATGTGATGAGGCCAAGCGACAACAATTTAGCGTTGTACTGTTTAAAAAGTTGCATAATGCATTGTTTTACATACCATTTAAAAAATTGAATGGAAATGCATAAACTGTAAACTTCTAACTTGAAAATGCTTACTTTCTTTCCTCAGGTAGTTGCATGGGTAGCTCCACAAGCCATGTTGTGTCATTTTCCGGGGCGGCTCTGAAGCTAAGAGCCGCTTGCTCCTATTTGCTGCTTCGCTCAGGAGGGGCGGAGCTAGTGTTACATACAGCTGCCTGTCAAAGCTCGCCCAATCAGATCTGCATGAAGAGCCTGGAGCTGAGGGAAGGCGGGATGAGTGTTGTGCTACAGGATGACATGAAGGTAGATGCACTGAAAAAGCATGCAAAGTGAAACAGCTTACCAAGTTAGCAGAGAGATTCAACATGTTCTCTATATTTCAGGTCACTGTAGGCGGTGTTTTTACCGCGGTCCCATTCAGAATCGAGGGAGTGACTGTGACACAAATTGGTGCAATACTACACCAGCTGAGATCAGAGCAGCATGGTTTCACACTCACCTTCACTCCCCACAGCAATGAGTTCATGATCAATGTGGATCTCTCCATGAAACCCAACACCACTGGCTTATGTGGTAAACAACATAAACAGTTCCTTTAAGCTTACGTCTGTAATTTTTGAGCTTGATTGCTTATGAGAGTATTACTTTAACTGAGTCTGCCTGTATCAGTGTTTTGTGGTGTTCAAAATTAATTTTTAAATTCCGATTCAGTTCCTGAAAGTGATTTGAGGTAGCAATCAGGATGCAAAAGTGTACAATTCAAATTTAAAGGAGAACTATGAAATGGTTATGAAATTAAATTCAGAGATATAACTGCTCTGTGGGTTTTAACATTTGTTAACACTTTTTTTGTATTTATTCATAATCATAATAAACATATCAATCAAAATATGGTGTATTCCTATTAGATGATATTAAAATTAGATGATATTAATAATCAATCTAATGCCATCTATAGAAATGTGTATAATTAATATATAGAATTTTGAGGAAGGAAAGTAAATGTAATCAGTTGACAAAATGTATAGCAGGAAATAAATGGGCATAATCAGTTCAAATTAACATTTTGTTGCAAAATGTAACAAATGTCTTTCAATTGCAGTTCCTCTTCCTGTCAATCTCAAAGTCCAGTTCAACATCCTGTGGGGTGTGTAAAGTACATACAGTAACTTGTCCACCTCTCTTTCAGGTTCCTGCTCTAATGATCCGACAGGTCTAGTGTTATCTGACGGAAGTGTGACCACAGACCCTGACGTGTACCTGAAGGGATGGGCTCTGGGCGAGTGTGTCCAGCATCAGGAGGTCGAGTCGTGTGCTGTAGGCGGGGCGAAGGGCTGCGACGTGTTAAGTTCTGAGGTGTTTGGCCGCTGTCACGCGCTGGTTCCTCCGCAGGACTATGTGCAGATCTGTCAGAGCGTGGCCTGCCAGCCTAATGCAGTGTGCGACCTTGTTACCGCCTACAGCACAGTGTGCCGTCAACAGGGAGTGTGTGTGGACTGGAGGACTCCCACCCTCTGCCGTGAGTTTTCTGTGATTAATGAGTCATGAAGTGAAGCGTGTGAGGACCCTCTCAGATCAGCGGCTCTAGGCCTGTGAGATGGTGGTACTTTGATCAATGTGCCTGAAAAAGAGAATTATACCAGGTCTGTGTGCAGTAATGAAAGTCTTAAGCTTGAAAGAAAGTTAATGTGGGAGCTATACATCTAGTGGCTTGTATTAAATAAATTCCCCCAAAAATGAATAAATCACCTTCATGTCATTCAAAACCAGTATTCTGTTATGATCACAAAAGAACCTCTTAACCAAACTCTAAAGCATAATAAAAAAACATAAAAATATTATCTTGTGAGCTATAGCCTTTTGAAGTCATACCATAGCTTTGTTGGATTTTTAAAAACATTTTTTTATTTTTTTATTGGTCATTAATTACTGATATCTGATAATATTCACCCTTCTGGCAGAGTTTAGTATTGTTTATATACAAATAGAGTATTTATTCATATTTTGAATTAGCTTTTTTTATTTTAATTTTAATTTTAGTTAAAGTTTTATGTTCTGTATTATTAGTTTTTATATTTATATTTAACTTTATTTTTATATATATAACTTTATATATATAAAACTCTTAGGGAAAACTTTTTTTTTTTTGTTCTTTTTGTCTCTGTGAATTGTTGTTTGGCAAGAGTTGGATGAAATATTTTTGGTGTGAAATGTGACCATTTCGTGTTCCATTTAAAAAAAAAAAAAAAAACAGCATACATGTTTAGAACAACATGAAGATGAGTAAATAATGATCGTAATTTGAGATTATCAAAATGTATCCAAAATCCCTGATTTTATGTTACACAACTCATCAGTACACATTATTCTAAAAAGGTTTTCATAAAAATTTAATAACTTTCTCCACCTCTTTTCCTCCAATTTTCATTACTACTGGAACAAGTCACAGATGTGGGGGAAAAAAAGATATTAAACAATGACATAAAAATTGTCCAGATGGACAAAATCAAGCCCCATCCCACATTATTTCTTACTGTATTTCCTACTGTTCTCTTTTTCACTCTGAAATGTTGCATAACAGATTTAAATAGGTTGTGAACTGCATTTCATATTGTTAATAATTTCAACACTTAATTGAGAAGTGTCAAATACTTGAATTTTACATCTAATTTTCTGTGTGTATAGCCATGTCATGCTCAAACTCTATGGAATACGCTGCCTGTCGAACGGGATGTTTGGAGCAGTGCAGCCAAAGCCAGTTCAGTCCTGGTGACATGATGGGTGATGGTTTAATGAAGGGCAATGGATCACTGTGCTTGAAAACTCCCACTGAGGGCTGTTTCTGCCCTGAGGGGTCCGTGTTAATGGGAGATAAGTGTGTGGGCAAAGAGGCCTGCAGTCAGTGTGTAGACCACCATGGGAAAACCCATCAGGTACATTCATTTGACCATTTATTAAACATCAGTGCCTTTTATGATATTGCCACCTTTATAAAACCAATAATCCTTTGTAAGATCTGTGGTATTGTATACAACAGTCTTGATCTTGGTGTGTGTTTCAGTTTATGGAAAGCTGGAATCCTGAGGACAACCCCTGTCTTCTGTGTGTGTGTCTAGATCAGCAGCACATTAACTGCACTACTTTACCCTGCAGCAATGCTAAAGGTAAAGACACAATGTGTATATATTCTCTCTCACTGTCACTCTCGTCCACTACACGATTAACAGCCCCATTTCTTGAAGTGGTTTCTCAATGTGTGTTGTCATGGCAACTGTTGCTGTGCTACAGCCCCAGAGTGCGGACAATGTGAGGTTCTCCAGGAGAAGATGGGATCCAAGTGCTGCCCTGAATATGAGTGTGGTGAGCTGAGAATACACACAGAATCCAGATACAGTATACTTATATATATGTATATATATATATATGGAGAGAGACATAACAGGCATAATAAATAGAACACATTTACAGTATATACAGTTGAATTAAAGAAAATAGTGAAAAATTCTACAAGTCTACCCTAAAAACTATGTCAACAATAGAAGTAATTTTTCAAAACATACCTACTGTTTAATTATTTTGTTTAAAAAAATGTACTATAAAAAGTCCTCTAAAATAAATAGAGGAGGAATTCGCAAGATCTTCAAAAGTTAAATATTCATGTGTAACTTAACCCTTTAAACACTAGATGGTGGTAAAAGTATTCAAAGAAATGAGTGTCAACAATTTAATATAGCCACTAACATTCTAATATCAGTGAATACAGATAAATACTAATATCATTAGCTGATATGGCCCCAATATATTGTGCATCTATAGTACCCAATATATCTGGGCATGCTAAACTCCATCTACAGCTATTTCAAACTGCATTTTTCTAATTCTTTCATATTTATTATACATGCAATATGCTCATATTAGTTTAGAGATTGGAGCATTTGCACTTTTAACACTTTTACTTTGTTTTATTATTATAGTTATATAATTTCCTTATACAGTCATATAAATCTTAACCTTAAGTGTTCATGGATATATTACACTTTCACTACCCATATACTCTCAGGTATGATGACACCTAATGGTAAATTGGGAATACTAAGATAATGTGTTGTGATGTACTGTGTGTGTTTGTAGTGTGTGATGCAAACTGTAAGCGGTCAGATCCCCCTCTCTGTGATCATGGTCTCAGCGTTGTCCTCGTAAACCCTGGAGATTGTCTGCCAGTTTACCAGTGTGGTGAGAGCTCATATACACACATACTCGAGTTCGTTTCACATAGATGGTTTTCAATCACGTAGACATTATCTCTTTCACCACCCTCTCTCAGTTTGTAAAAAGGATCAGTGTCCTGTGACAACAAAACCATCCTGCCCTGCACACAAGAAGCTGTCTGTCAAACCGTCAGAGTGCTGTGATTTGTACGGATGTGTGTGCGACTGCCAGAACATCACCCGCACATGCCCTCCGGGTTACATCACGAATACTAACACCAACGATTGCAACTGCATAGAGGTCACCTGCACGCCTGATAAGGTTGGCACGCTTTTGCGCTCTTGCTGCGCATGTGTTATTCACTTGCCCTTGCAGCTCCGTGCCCTGATGAGTGTACTCTGCAATCAGCATGTGATGGACTATTTATATGTGCAGGTGTGTGTGGTGGATGCTGTGGTGTACCAGGTGGGCAGCAGGTGGGATGAGAAGTGTAAAACCTGTACCTGCACGGAGCAAACAGACAGACAGACTGGCCTGCACATCGCTCAGTGTGTGGACCCCGTCTGCAACCAGATCTGTCCTCTGGTGCGTCCTACACAACTTAGTTTCAATCTTTAAGTTTGAATAATGTTCATTTGTGAATTTTGATGGATTTCATTCAATTTTATTCAAAAAGCTTTTTGTTTCTTTTTTTTATTTTTTTTTTTACATATTTTACATTGCTGTACCTTTCTTCCCAGTCTGTCAGTAACGCTTTCTTTAGTTCCCGTCTCTATGAAGCCCCGCCTTCCAAAAAGAGAAATGTGCTCTGGTTGGTTGTGATTGGTCAGCCAGTTTGAGAAAAATGTCACACCCTTACAATAACCACAAATTTCAACAAACCACTAACACAAACCACTAACACCTCGCACCTTTTTTTTCGGATGCTTTTGGCATGAATTATTTAAAGAATCAAGGTTTCAATGTTGTTTATATGTCTATGTGGTGTTTTTTTTAATATGCTTTAAGACAAACCATGTGCAAATTCATCAGTCAACACCATTGCTGAATATTTTCTTGTTAAAACTGCAGTGTACCAAAGACAGCCGCAAAAACACGGTTTGAAACCACCCCCTCTCCTACCATCACAAACTTGTAACCAATCCCATCGGCTTTTATTCTAATTCTGAATGGATTATATATAGCATACAAAGCACGCAAAGACTGCTCCCTTTACAATTACTCACCTGTTTGCGATCTCACAAAGTTTTGTTATATTCAATGAAGATGTCTACTCTGCACAATGAATCTTTTATTTACTTCGTGTCTACATTCGCGAGCATTCAGAATTTGGCACTAAACAAAAACTACAGTGAGTGGATTCTGACTAAATGAAACACCCCCGATTGGTCACTGCGTTCAAGAGATCAACATACATGTCTGTGATTGTCTACATTGCTCACCGCTGCAAAAACACATCGTAAATAGAAATATTTGACATTCTCCAGAGCACAAACACAAATACATACTAGAGCATTCACCAAATCTGTTCTATTATATATTATATTATTGCAACGGTGTAGAGTTACATTCAAGCTGTTTTAAGGCATAAAGAAATTAATTTCACAGGAAAAAATGCTTAAATATGTCATTGTGATCATCAAAGATGAGTTTAAAGGGATAAAATTATTGACTGCAGGAGGACTTTAAATGAGGGATATTGTGATGTGTTCGTTCCCTGAAGAAAAGTCAAAGACTATAATCAAGGCATTTCAAGGCTGTTCAGAAACATAGCTTACTGATTTAGAGAATAACTCCCTTTGGAGTGACTTTGTGCTTTGTAACTTCACAGACATTTTTCATGCTCAAACAGCAACATTGCACACTAAAGAAAGAATAATAGGTCCTCTTTAAAAGACAACATGTAGCAGCATTTACAGTGCATTTAACTTTTGTATTGTGACATACTGTATGAATATTCACATGGGCTTGATTTCATTAATTTCAGGCTATGATATTTTAAGTAATTTTTCTAAGGCAACCATTATTCTTACTCATACTCTCTGAAGGGATTTGAAGTAACTCCTAACCTCAAGTATTACATTTGTCTGCACTCATGCAGCATTGAATGAAACTAACGTTCCCTATAAAGTCATGATGAAATGAAAGTAGAGACGAATCTTTTCTTCTGTATTGTGCATCTGATTGAAATGGGAAATAATAAGAAAAGAAAAAAATAGGGCAGGGACTTGGTTCTATACACCAGTTTTTGATTGGATTTTGAGATGTGGACTTGAACTCAAAAATGGAGGAGATCTGAGAAGTCTGTAGTTTTACTAGAAGATTAAACCCCCCACCCCATCAAAAAACATATTAATGTAAGAATACACCGTAAGATCAAAAAAGTACATTTAGAAAATACAACTTTAATGCACGCCAGTCAACTTGGTGAATATCTTGGTAGCAACCCAGACAGTGATTTCCAGTCATGAATTTGAAAGGGAAAAAACGCTAAATGTTATGCTTAAGTAACATATTTCAAATCAAAAATAAAATCTTGCAACAATAGTATTGTGCTGCTTTTAAATCACACAAAATACTATATATTTTCAGGCTGGTCCAGCTAACGCATATGCACATTCAAGAGTAAACAAACAGTCGATGCATCTATGAGAAAGGCAATTGGCTCTCATAAATCGCAAAGCGGGACTACAGCCAACATATTGAGTGTTATAATTTCTCCTGTTAATTTATATACGAATGGACTTTTTCACCTTATAATGTCTCTGTTAATAAATAGCTAAAATTATGCTGCATGTTGAGGAGCATGCCAAAGCGGGAAAAATAAGCCATTAGACCCTTATATCTAGTGACCGGAATATGATCATGGCTCTTTTGATTTGGGTCAGAAATTAAACAATTGGCAACCACCAAGAACACCCTAGCAACCATACCACAAGCCTCTCTGGCACCTTAGCAACCAAATAGAAAAGCCCTGGCAACTACTCGCAACAGCATTTTATTTAAAAAAAAAAAAAAAAAAAAATAACAATTAATATAATTCATATAATTTCCTTTACCCCTACAGTATTACAGTATAACAAAAAGGAAACCCCGAAAAAAATAAAGGACTCAGGACTTTTGTCGAACCTCCAATACACAAAAAAACTGACTGGATTCAAGGAGTTAATGTAGTTGTAATAAAAAAGTTAAAATCCTGTGGGTCAATTTGAATGAATGGAATGCAAGGAATGCTTCAGTATACATAGAAATCCCCCAACTAAAAAATGCACTAAAAATGCTAAAACTTTACTGTAACGCAGTTCTTAGTTCAGGGAAGAAGGAGGCGGGAACCGGTGAACATTTAAAAGACAAACTGAAAGTAAAACGCAGGCACATTATGCACACACATAATAAAACATAAACAAAACATAACATAATCCAGGCCTGGTCCTCTCTCGTCCTTCAATGTCGTCACTCCTCCTTTTATGCGCCCAAGCTCCTCCGTGAGACACCTCATACTGCTTGACACATTTACCAAAAATTAATTTATAATGTCTACATGACTTTAGGACCCAGCAGAACAGCTCATTTGCTCCATACAGACCTATAAGCCCATCTAGCGCAAGAGTCATAAAATATCATGTTATATATATATTTTTTTTTTCCACAAGAGGTCGGGAGAGACACCCAAATTGACCCAATGTGAGATATTTTGAGTTGGTTATTTTGAGTTGGTTAAAGAATGTGAAGAATGTGCTTAAATTACATTGATAAAATCTAGTAATTTAAAGGTGAAAAAATGTATTATATAATTAAATGATATAAGCTTTTCAAAAAAGTTTCGGTTCATTTTGACCCACGAGGGAAAGATTTGTTGCAGAATGTGAAGGAAAACCATTATTACATTCAGATGAAACATTATGAAAGCAAATACGTTTCCCCATACAATAACATGCAGTGATGAATCATGCACAGTAAGTCCAGAGATATTTATAGCAAAGTAAAAATGATTTCACATTGATTTTGTATATATAGGGAACCACATACTCTCATTCAGAAGACGAGTGCTGCGGTCACTGCCGTAAATCCAGCTGTGTGGAAGGAGGCCATTTGAGACAGGCGAGTACTTTTCTTTTTCCTTCTACTTTCTGCTTGTGTTTGAATACGATATGATCTGAAATAAATTCTCTTTGACTTCACATGTGTGCAGGTCGGAGAGCAGTGGGTGTCTCCGCACAACAGATGTGTGTGGAGCGAATGTGTACAGGTCAATGAGGAAGTGTTCATCCAGCATACAAATGCATCCTGCCACCTCATGGACACGCCAAGCTGTCCACTGGGCACAGAGCTCCAGTGCAATACAGCAGATGACTGCTGCCCAACCTGCCACTGCGGTACAAACAGGCCGGCCTCTCTTCCACAAACTAACACAGTCCACAATTAACTTACCTTTAATGTCACACCTGCTAATAGTAGATGAACTGATCAAATATTTATGACTTTATTTTGCAGTACATTTATTAAAATATGACAATGCAATTATTTAGTTGATTTTCTTTTAGATATTTATGGCAAACAATGCAAATTATTAGGAAATCACCCTTGTGCATTCTTAAAGGGATGGTTCACCCAAAATTTAAAATTCTGTCATCATTTACTTACCCTCAAGTTGTTCCAAACCTGTGTGAGTTTCTTTGTTCTGCTGAATACAAAGGAAGATATTTTGAATAAAGTTTGTAACCAGGCCTCTTTGGGGCACCACTGACTTCCATAGTAGGAAAAAAAAATACTATGGAAGTCAATGGTGCCCCAGAACTTTTCAGTTTCCCACATTCTTCAAAATATCTTCCCTTGTATTCAACAGAACAAAGAATTGTATACAGGTTTGGATCAACATGAGGGTGAGTAAATGATGACAGAATTTAATTTTTTTGGGGGTGAACTGTCCCTTTAAAGTTGTGGTCACATGCCATTGTTCTGCTAATGTTCGAGGGTGAAATCCAGGTATTTCAATAGGAATCCACAAACCAGCTGTTTGGTTTGAAATTGACTTCTGTGTGAGCTGTGCTTCTTATATCACTACACTGTTGACAATAGATAATGGATATTTTTTTGCCTGTGAAATGTCACAGAAATGTTGCTAATGTGACCGCACTTTTAATTAATTTATTATTTAGCCCCATACAAACAACAAAGGCAACCTTATAGTACAAATTAAAATAATCATAATAACAATAAAATTTCAATAAATAAAGAACATTACTTACAATAATTTAACAATATTTTTCTTGCAATAATATAAAAATATAGCCATTATAGAGCTCAATCAGTTCTGATATTTAATCAAAATTCTAACATTTCATAAAAAGTCCATTTAAAAAAGAAAAGTCAATTTAATGACATTTTTGAATAAAACTGGTCTTTAATATTAGTTTCTTTTTAAAATTAAGTGGTTTCATTTACTTGCCAAATCCAATTTGACTTTGTGTTTGAAGTGTTAATTTTTTGACCCCGCACACACATACTGCTTGTTCACTGCTGCTCTCTGCGATATGTTTTTCTTTTTTTTCTTTCTTTAGATGTTAATGCTTTTTTCCCTCTCTGCAGTTCCAATGGATGCCTGCGTGCTGAATCAAACTGTTATTGCGGTAAAGACGTTGAGTTAACATACAGAATACTAATGTGCCGTGTGCAGATGTCTTGGTGCATAACAGATTGACTTTGGGGTGTCTTGCTCTGTGTGTGTGTGAGTAGGCTGGAGACCGAGTGATGGTGGATGTGTGCACACACTGCGAGTGTGTGGGAGATAAGAGGAGTTATCGGCTCTCTTGCAGGAAGATGAGCTGTTCCCCCTGCTCAGAGGTAATACCCTCACTCTGGAGATTATTAAAGGGATAGTTCACCCAAAAAAATGACAATTCTGTCATCATTTACTCACCCTCATGTCGTTCAAAACCTGTGTGACTTTCTTTCTACCATGGAGCACAAAAGCAGATGTTTTTCACATGCTTGGAGAGCATAATTGAAAAAAAGAAACATCTCTTAATGTAAATCTCATTCACCAGGTTTAATTTCAGTAAACCCAAATGCCATGGTTCTTTTGTGTCATGATGTGTTACATTTGAATATGCAAATATGATGAGAAAGTTTTTAAATTTGAAAGGTTTTAAAATTACATAAGGATGAATAAATGATGGCAGAATCTTCATTTCTAAGTAAATGGAGCTTTAAAATGACCGTAAGCCCTAAATATATGAGTACAGTCATATGTGTTGTGTTTTGTTTTGTAGGGATATACAATGGAGCCAATACCTAATGCTTGCTGCGGTCGCTGTGTAGCAACTGCTTGTAGCATCCGACGACCTGATGGACAGCTGGTCACTCTGAAAGTAATAAATATATGCAGACATGAGTCAATGTCTCAAACTTTAGTCAGTATAGTCAGTGTGGAAGACACAGATTTCAATCTCGTCAATAAGTACCTCTGTGTGTCAATGAAAATGGTTAAAATGGCCAAAACAAGAAAACAGTCATATGTTTAGCCAGCTTAAGATGGGCTTTGTTTAAAATAATTGTTTTAACCATTTCAAAGTCACCCTTGAACTATAATGCACTACTGTTTACTTTTTTGTTTTTTATAGCAAATACCCATTCAATTGATCAAAAGTAAAGAAATTTATAATGTTACAAAAGATATCTAATAAAAATATAGGCTGTTCTTATGAACTTGCTATTCGTCAAAGAATCCTAATAAAAATCAATCATGGTTTCTACAAAAATATTAACTGTTTTCAACATTGATAATAATAAGAAATGTTTCTTGAGCAGCAAATCAGCAAATTAGAATGATTTCTGAAGGATCATGTGACTGGAGTAATGATGCTGAAATTCAGCATAAGAATAAGAATACAAATTATAATTATATTTTACAATATTTCAGTTTTACTGTATTTTTGGTTAAATAACTGTAGCCTTGGTGAGACTTCTTTCAACTTATTACAAATATATAAAGGCATTGTTTATGAATCCTTGAAGAAAACTACAGGATAATAAACAAAACCAGAAAGTGAAGTGGTCTGCAGGTTAATTAAAAAAATAAAAAATTAAAAAATATTAATGCTTGAGGAGTCGTATGAAACTATTTTGGCCAGTAAGCCAGTAGTTTGAGACCCCTTGCTCTAAATGCTCCAGATGTTCTTTTGATTTTCATATAGTGTCATAAATGTGTACATATGCGTGTGTTCAGGCAAATACAACGCGTACAGATGGCTGCAGTAAATACACCTGCAGTGTGAATAAGAATGAAGAACTGGTGCTGGAGACTCTAGTGACAACATGCCCTCCGTTTGACCGAAAAAGCTGTCTGGAGCATGGGGTACACACACACACACACACACACACACACACACACACACACACACACACACACACACAGACAGGTACGTTTGTTTCACTATATTACTGAGGACATTGGATGGACTTCCATTTATTTTATATCAGGTTAATGATATATACTGTTGCCTAACCCAACCCCTAAACTAACCCATCACAGAAACGTGCAAAACACTAGATTTAAAAAAAAAAACAATTGGGGCCGATTTATAAGCCTTTTTAACTGAACCAGTAAAATGTCTTCACCAGTCGATATCATAATATTTCACTCTATAAGTAAGAACATTTGGCCCTCACAAGTATAGCTAAACCTGTACACACAGACACACACACACACACACACTGTACACACACTTACTTTGTAACCTAACAGTCACATTTGTTAAATGAAAAAGTTAATTTCACTTAAATATTACTAAAAGTTAATATTACTTAAAGTGTACTTAATAGAAAGATATACGTGAACTCAGTAACTGATTATGTTAAGCAGAATGTTGTAAATTAAATGTTATTTTATGTGTTTTTGCACAAGATTAAAATAGAGTGAGATCTGTTAGTGTTTAATATTCTGTCATGCTGTGCTATAGTTAGCAATCAACTGCAAGAGGGTTGTTAATGTTTCTAAATTTAATAGGTTTTAATTTATACAGTGAAGATTCAGTCACACAGAGTGTTTAAATGAAGTGTATAGTTTAACTGGTTTCTAAGCTTAAAGGGATAGTTCACCCAAAAATGAAAATCAAACCTGAACTTCCTGAACTCAAGGAAGATATTTAGAAGAATGTTTGAAACCAAGCAGATCTCGGCAGCCATTGACTACCATAGTGGGGAAAAATACTATGGTAGTCAATGGCTGCCGAGATCTGCTTGGTTACAAACATTCTTCCAAATATCTTCCTTTGTGTTCAGCAGAACAAATACATTTTTGGGTGAACCATCCCTTTAAATGGATAGAGGCAGTCGGTTTCCTCAATTTAAATGAGTTATCCTAAAGGTTGGGTTTTACAGTGTAGAACAACATTATAAAACGATCACAACAAACCCTATTCCTTTAGTCATAATCTACCAAACCCTGAACACCAATCCCAGAATATGTTCTACTTGAATAAATCACATTTATGTTTGACATGATTTACATTTTGAATGCACAATGATAAAAGTGAAACTATGTATCCTTTATCCACAGGGTAAAATAAGCAAGATTGGATACACCTGCTGTGAGATGTGTAAGTATGAACACCAGAACAACAAAAGAATTGTAAGCCTAAACAGATTGTAAAACCATTGCCACCAATGGTCTCTACAATCAACTTGGCTCACAATGCTTTTGGGAAACGCAGCCCTGCTCGTTTTAAAAACTCTATCCGTCTGATCTAAACATGACGTGTGCATATTATGTGTCTGCTTAGGTACCGAGCCAGAGTGCAGAACAACTCTGGGTCTTCTGAATTACATCAGGGTGGACGACTGCCAATCAGAAGAGAAGATAGAACTCACTTACTGCGAGGCAAGCGATGCACTTTTATATATTCTGCCATGAAGTTCGTAACAATATCACGAAGCTCTATGTATATAATTTATCCCCTCTGTCTTTCTTTCTCACCCACAGGGAAAGTGTAGCAGCAAGTCTGTGTATTCTCTGGACAAGCACAAGGTTGAGAGCGAGTGTGTGTGCTGCTCAGCTACAGGCACCGTGCCCATGAATGTTCCCCTACGCTGCGCTAACGGCACACAAACACACCACCAAGTCCTCGTTGTCACTGGCTGCGACTGCATGTCGCACGCCTGTCCGACCGACTGAGAACAGGCGCACAAACCTGATAAAATAACACACAAGTGAAAAACTGCCACAATACACTTTCATATATTCATCTACAACAGGTATGTTGCTCAGAGTTTGTAACAACTGGTAATCGGGCACTTTATCATACATTTCTGTTTTTTATTTCAATGTATAAAGGACACATCATTAATCAATGAACAATAATCTCAGCTAATGCATTGCCATTTTGCCACTAAACAATTTGTCCATACAAATAAATAGTTGTTTATAAACAAGAATAATGTGTGGTTGTAATTTATGGCTGTTTATTAGACTAAACTACAATAAAGAGCCAGGCTAAACAAGTACTTGGCATGGACCACTCCGTGGTGCTCTGAACACTTGAACTCATTTGTGTGAGAGCGTTCGTGTGCATGGAGAATACTGATCAGTCGATTAGTTGTGAAGGGAGTTGAAGGGTACAATTTACACATCTGGAGGACATGAGTCACACTTTAAAGACTTGTTACTCACTTCTCGACCTCATGAAATATTGAGTATAAGGTAGAACTCTACATTTCTACACATTTTCATACGCAATATTTATATGGCATCATCATATTCTATAATATTTGATTAACATGGTTCAGGTAGGTTAGTAACCAAATGAAAACATGAATAATTTGTATGCGGGAAAGGATTCATCTCAATTTCAGCTGCCATGACCTTCACAATAACTGCAAAATCATCTGAAAATCATGTCAGAATGTATGTTTTTTTTAAACCCAGTGAGTCACTGGATTATTATCATGTGTTTTGAAGGTAATTATGAAAGTGCATGCATTCTCTGATGGGAATTACTTAGCAATCATTGTGTACAACAGCATCTGATGTTTCTCGTTTAAGGCCATTTAATGTTCTCTCGTTAATGAATTGACTGAATAAACGATGTAAAGTGTGCTAAGGCAGGTAAGGTAGTGGTTGTCTCTGAGGTTTAGTTCTGTTGACCCAAGAAAATGCCACTGTGCTTTTGAACAACGCGCATAACCCCAGGTTTATCCAAGCAGACAGTGTGCTATAAATCAGTTTTGACACAAAAAGCATAGAGACTATTACTGACTCAGTTTAAACGTCAAAACAGTATCTCAACACTCTTTATTTTTATAGACTCCATTCACAATGAATATCATTAACAAGTATGATTTCATTATATAATGCGTATGGGAATACAATAGTTTACCAAAAACTATATACAAAAAAAACGATATGTGCCATATAACGACAGTAAAAGATTACCAGTGGACAATAAAGCACCATACGTGATACAACTATTGCGCTATATTCCATGTCTTCCCCTACAGCTCATTCCCACGTGTTCACTAGTATATAGTATGCAAAAGAAGTATATTAAACAAGTATGTCTGAATATGCAGTATTTAAATAGTATCCGCTGGTTCTGAAGTATGCACCCATAATGCCGTACCAGCCAAAGAGCTGTGTGGTTTTTACAAAAAAAAACGGTTGTTTTGTGTTTTTCTTAGTGCAAGTACTAAGGAAGTATTACTGTAAATGCCAAATAAAAAATACTTGTGGTTAAACTGTACTTCAGTAAATTATGTTCACAGTTGGTGTTAGTAGCCTTCATGAAAAGTCAATTGAACGCATGGGTCAAAGGGCATATCAAGATGGCGGGTATTCCTGAGAATGTGTCATACCTAGTACGGAATGTTTTCACATTTTTCAAGTTCAATTTGAAACAGCAATTCAAATAAATAAATAAAAATAAATAAACTTTTGTCCTTCATCATCGGTCGAGAATTAAATTACTCAGAAATGTTGAACGGAGTTTTCAATGCGCCTCCATTCAAGAGTTCTGAAGGAAGGTTCATATTCATAAACTGAAGAAACAAGTCCTCTCGCTCGTGAACGAACCGAATTAACGATTCATCTGCTGACCGACTGTGAGGAAATGTTAAACGCTCTTTCTGGAGTAGTATTTTATTATATTTCCAGATATGTACATTTAATAAACAACACGAAACTTTGTCAACTCTGTATTTTTAATGAATCGGTTGTGTGAATGATTCATTTCCTCACACTTGTCTCCTCTGAGTCACTGAACGACACACTTCCAAATCTCCGTCTGTGTTTAACTTACGAAAATAAGTAATGAAGGTTTGGAACGACATGAGGTAACGTTAAGTCTTTCTCATCATTAGTGGGTGAACTATGACTTTATTTCTTATTTAATTGTTGATCATAAAATATTACAAGTTATTTTTTATGAGATTTTGCATGTTGAATTGGACTTGCACTCTTACATTTGGCGTTTGTGTATAAGAGAGAGCGAGTGTGTGTGAGGGGGAGGGGGGAGTGTCGGCTGTCGCCGTTCTCTCGGTGCACGCGCGCTGTGTCCGACTCTCGCTGGAAGTTTGAGCGTCTCGAGCGCTCCACGGAATTAACGGCAGCAGCACGAGCGCGTTAAGCTGCGCGGGGCCGCGAGCGGATTGTCCACCATCTCACCGGGAACATGAACATGGCACTGAACAGGTCGCCCTCTGCCACGGGTGAGTACTATCCCTGGCACTCCGGTTGATGTTGTTTTGTGCGCGCGCGCGCATTGGTTTCTCTGAACCCAAGCGAAAATGTATTTGCTGCATATCTATGAAAATGTCACTTCAACAAATTGGCTAGTTTAATGATCGCTTTATATTTAACTGTTGCAGATGCACGCTTGTTATTTCATTTAATCATGCATTTATAGTCATTTTGTGTGAAACTGATGAAAACTGAACATTTGAGGGGCACCAAACTGGTCGTTCGTGTTAATTGCAGTGAAATCACTAAGGCGCGCGCCATTATTTGCCCCTTCAGACAGTCTGTCACAGTTTACCACTCATTAATGTCACTAATTGTGTTAGAAATCTTCCTTTTGCTTTAGAAAACAAAGAAAAGGCTCAGTGTGTCGGAGGGGGTTTGTATAATTAGCGGGGCAATAAGCTGGAGCTATTTCAAGCGCCAACTGACGCCATGTGTTTAAGAAATCAAATGCACTTTGATTTATTTTTCTATCTTTCTTTCTTTTTTACACTGACGACATAATGTAAACTGTGATTTGACATGAAAGAACAGGGAAGGAAAGACAAATAGACTGTGATGTGATGCATGGTTTGGTCAGGTGGTGTAAATGCGCTTAGCTTTCTCTTAAGAGTCATGAATCCCTGTGTTTGTTTACCTGAGGGCGTGAGGCATATTTAAGTGACGCTTTAGTCAGGTGTATATTTTTTAAAGAATAGAGTTCTTGTTTCTTGTTTGGGTTTTGAGCATTGACGCACAGCCTTCAATTATGTCGCTGTTCTTGGTGCTGAAACGGTTTTCGCATCTACTTTTATATAGCTGCATTTTCTCTCTCTCTCTCTCTCTCTCTCTCTCTCTCTCTCTCTCTCTCTCTCTCTCACACACACACACACACACACACACACACACACACACACACACACACACACACACACACACACACACTCACTCACTCACTCACTCACTCTCACTCACTCAAGATTCAAGATTCAAGAGTTTTATTTGTCACATACACAGTTATATACAGAATATACAACCGGCAGTGAAATGTAAACAGGTCCGCTCCATGGACAGTGCAAATTCACAGTTAAAAACACAAGGAAGAAATTATAATAGAAATAGGATATAAAAAAGTATATATATATATATATATATATATATATATATATATATATATATATGTCTATATCTGTAGAATTATAAATAATCAAGTCAAGAGAAAAAAAGGTAA